>JAIGNY010004520.1:90000-277500 GCA_020152595.1 Chiridota heheva
TTCGTGACAATTGTTTTTGTGGGGCATTGTAGCTACCACTATTAACAGCTTTTTAGATCGATTTAATGAGGAAAATATTAAGTTAATTAACATACCACTGTTGAGGATGTAACAGGGCAATTACATCAAATTGCATCATTCTTTAAATATATCTTCCGAACTTCTACTACCACCAGTCAAGCACGTGGGCAAGTGATCTAACTTGCGATTCAAACGGCCAGGGTTTGATTCCCGGATGCGCGAGTTTTGTCTGTACTCTTCGACTTTGAGTGCTAGGGGAGCTCATGCTGCAAGGCTGGGCGTGGGTATACTGTATGGAGATTTGACAGATCTTCTATGGACTGGGGTGTCATGGTATACGTCTCCCCTTTACCCTAGTACTACTTGAGGGAGGGAGGGGGGGAAGGATTGAAGGCGCTCGCCAAGGCAGAAGGGCCCTAATTGTGAATCTGCCCAGAGCTATACTTGATATAGTAGGTGTTCAGTAATAGTATGAAAGCCTGCCGCATGTAGTCTACATTTCTTGTGAATTTTCTAAAATATATTTTATTTTTTGATTGCTTTCAAGTAATGAAGCTGGACCGTATTTTCAGCAAGTGGAACCAGTAGAAATTCGATATTCATCAGAAGCAAGAAATACCTAAAAATCAAGAACAAATGATTCTTGGAAATTACAATATAAACATGTATAGTTCGTTAAACTTGTAAAGTATGAATACACTGCAGCTCAAAATCAAATTTTCCCAATTTTGTCAGTTTGTGTTTCAGCCATTTTGGCATGTTTGGGGCATCAAAGACAAGAAATATTCAGAGCTTTCGGAAGCTTCGCCCCATGAATCCCGTCCGAGGGGCCCTCCTGGATCCCTATCCTTGCTTAGCCCAAAGACCGATGATTTTTCATTTACGTTTGGGAATTTTGTGTTGATTATAAGCCATTTTGGGGCATCAAAAACAAGAAATCTTCAGACTGTCAGACCAAGGATTCTCCCATGATATGTAACGAAATATTGGGTGACTGTAAAACGAAGACCTGTAAAACGAAGACCTGTGAAACGAAGACCTGTAAAACGAAGACCTGTAGACCGAAGACCTGTAAAACGATGACCTGTAAAACGAAGACCTGTAAAACGAAGACCTGTAAAACGAAGACCTGTGAAACAAAGACCTGTAAAACGAAGACCTGTAAAACGAAGAACTGTAAAACGAAGACCTGTGAAACGAAGACCTGTAAAACGAAAGACCTGTAGACCGAAGACCTGTAAAACGATGACCTGTAAAACGAAGACCTGTAAAACGAAGACCTGTAAAACGAAGACCTGTGAAACAAAGACCTGTAAAACGAAGACCTGTAAAACGAAGAACTGTAAAACGAAGACCTGTAAAACGAAGACCTGTACAACGAAGACCTGTAAAACGAAGACCTGTGAAATGGAGACCTGTAAAACGAAGACCTGTAACACGAAGAACTGTAAAACGAAGACCTGTAAAACGAGACCTGTAAAACGAAGACCTGTGAAACGAAAGACCTGTATAACGAAAATCTGTAAAACGAAGACCTGTAAAACGAAGACCTGTAAAACGAAGACCTGTAAAACGAAGACCTGTAAAACGAAGACCTGTAAAACGAAGACCTGTACAACGAAGACCTGTAAAACGAAGACCAGTAAAACGAAGACCTGTAAAACGAAGACCTGTAAAACGAAGAACTGTAAAACGAAGACCTGTAAAACGAAGACCTGTAAAACGAAGACCTGTAAAACGAAGACCTGTAAAACGAAGAACTGTAAAACGAAGACCTGTAAAACGAAGACCTGTACAACGAAGACCTGTAAAACGAAGACCTGTGAAATGGAGACCTGTAAAACGAAGACCTGTAACACGAAGAACTGTAAAACGAAGACCTGTAAAACGAGACCTGTAAAACGAAGACCTGTGAAACGAAAGACCTGTATAACGAAAATCTGTAAAACGAAGACCTGTAAAACGAAGACCTGTAAAACGAAGACCTGTAAAACGAAGACCTGTAAAACGAAGACCTGTAAAACGAAGACCTGTACAACGAAGACCTGTAAAACGAAGACCAGTAAAACGAAGACCTGTAAAACGAAGACCTGTAAAACGAAGAACTGTAAAACGAAGACCTGTAAAACGAAGACCTGTAAAACGAAGACCTGTAAAACGAAGACCTGTAAAACGAAGACCTGTAATAAGAAGACCTGTAATAAGAAGACCTGTAAAATCAAATCGGGGAGTAGAGCTGTAGAGAGAAAGATAAAAGTAAAAAGTTTTCTTTTGATTCGGAAAATTAGAAATTATCAACAAAGAATTGAAGAACATTTTGGTAAAATCATTGGAAATTTGGGTACTATTTGGCAACATTTCCCGATAATTGATGGGGTTTTTTTTAAATCGAAGAAACATTTCCCCAAAACGAAAAACAATTTCCCAAAATTGAAAGAGATGTACCACAAACATTAAAGGAAACTTCCCAAACTTGAAGAAAACTTAACGAAAATCAACGTAAAATTGTCCAAAAATGAAGGAAATTTACCGAACTTTTAACAAAATTTACCGAAGATTTAAGAAAAATTACCCCGAAATGAAGGAAATTTGCTAAAAATTGAAGAAAATTTAACGAAATTCGAGTGTCAAAATAAAGGAAAATCCACAAACATTAAAGGAAATTTCCCAAATTTTGAAGAAAATTTACTGAAAATTGCAGAAAAATTTCTCCAAAATAAAGGAAATTTCCCAAACATTGTCGAGAAATTAAAGACAATTTATCAAAAATTGAAGAAAAATTGCCCCAAAATGAAGGAAGTTTTCGTGAAATTGAAGAGAATTGCATGAGAATAGAAGAAATTGCCCAAAATTGAAAAAGAGTCTCCAACCATTAAAGAAAAAAAAAAACGAAAATTGAACAAAAAAGGGAAGGAAAAAAATGCCTATGGTGTCAACCGGCATCTGTCAGTCTGTGATCAGACTCAATGCTCGCTTCGCTAACAATACAAGGACCAAACCCACTGCAGCGCCGGGCCCTATCATCAAACTTACGTCACTGATTGAACATTTACAAATCATCAATGCTGTATTTTTGTATAGGTCGTTTCACCCGTTAGGTGCCGCGCGACCGAATGGGGGGGGGGAGGGGGGGTGTAAGCGAGGTAGTTACCCCCTCAATTTTTGCAAAGTGAAAATATGTAGGAAAATAAAGAATTAGACAACATTTTCAAACAACAATCTATTTCTCAATAAATATCTCCTGTGATCTATATAATCTATTTATTGATTTGCCATTTCTTCCACACCCTTAATTGTTTAATCTACACCCCCTGGCTTTGTTCGCGTTCGTAGACTACAATACGGTGTAAATAAACCTTTGAAATTGTGTTGTCTTCTGTTCTTCTCATGTGATTGTAAGAAAATGTACACCGTTCTTTTGCATGACTGATTATTTAATATTATGAAATTATGCTTGAAAATATTTTATTCTAAGCATAAAAAGACTTCAAATTTACTTTTTTACCTTTCTCTCAGAAAACAGCAACTGATGGATCCCCTGATGGATCCCCTGATGGATCTCTTGATGGATCCCCTGATGGATCTCCTGATGGATACACCTCAATTTGTCTTTTTTTGGTCATGGCCTTATGGGTGATTCTCCAGTCGACTTGTGCCGATTCATATCAGTTACTTTCCTAAATAAAAACTCCAAACTGTAAAATTCCAAATTTTCATCGAATTTTAACACGTTTTTGGACTTTCAAGTGTCCCAAATCCAGGAGTTTTGTGCCAAGTATCCCTGGGCTTCGTCCCTGAACCTCACCAAATTTTTCTATTGCTACTTTAATCCCTATTCTTCTATTTGTAATTATGTATCTTTTTTCATTTTTTTATTTTCAGGACATTGTTATATTTCATTGACGTCGCTATTGTTTTCCTACCCTACCTCTCAATATTAATCAAGCAAAAAACTACCGAATATCGAATTTTCGGAAATTTCCTTAATTTTGGGACAATTTTTCTTAATTCGTTAGGTTTCCTTAAGATATCCTTTCTAATTATTTCTACTGATTGGTATAAATTCAACATGCATCTGTTGATTGCAGCTATCAACTTCCCATTATTTGTGTTACGGTGGTTAACAATAACTATACAAATATTTGTTTGAAAGGTACGGGGCACCGTCCCCTGTACTCCATATGCAAATTGCATTAAAGAAAAATACTAGAAATTTGAAGACCATTGCCCGAAATCAAAGAAAATTGCCCGAAATGAAATAAATTGCAGATGGTTTGTCAAAAATCGGAACAAAATCTGCCAAAAAATAAGGAAAATATTCCGAAAATCGAAAAGAATTACCGAAAATTAAAGATATTGAAGAAAATAACCAGAAAATTGAAAAACAGTACCCAAAATTTGAATAGAATTTCCCGAAATGAAAGAAACTTTCCTTTAAAATCCGAAGAAAACTTCCCAAAAATCGATGAAAATTACTCGAAAATTATACAACATCGCTCAAAATTGAATAAAATTGCCCGAAATGAAATAAACTGAAGATGATTCGCTGAAAATCGGAAGAAAATTTGCCGAAAATCACAGAAAGATCCACGAAACTCGAAAAGTAGAATGACCAAAATTTAAAGACATTAAAAAAATATTCAATATATATATGAAAATAAATTTGATATTCACGGTCCTCCAGCCTTCGTTCGTTTAGAAGGCTGCATCCCATACACTACCGTGTCCGAAATGTCACGGCCTTAATTGCCCGATAAGATTGGTGACTGACCGAGAATTATGTTGACAGCATCATGCAGAGTCGGCAGAAGTTGATTATGATATCTAGCTGTCCGGCGTGATTCTTATATATCTATGTCTTAACAGCTTAAGCTGTTAAGTAGTACATAATTCATCTGACATCTCTGCCTAGGCAGATAGGTGGCGGAACCGGGCACAGGGAAAAGGGAGGGGGGGTACACCCCCTCGCTTCTCAAAAGTCTAAAAAGTGCCCTTTTCAGAGAGGAAAAGTGCCCTTTTTCAAAGAAACATGCCCTTTCAAAACTCTGTCCTCATAGACTATATAATATATTTGATCTTTTCATTAAAGAAAGTAACACAAATATCGCGCTACAACAAAATTGTAATTTCACGCGCTTTGCGGGCATGCACTATTTTGAATATTCCCTAATTTGTGGGCCCAATAGCCTTACACATTGGACTTTTTCATAACTAAAAAGCCTTTGCTCTGCCTATTAAGCTTTTCCAGGTTACAATTTGTAAAACTCTTTAAAATAGGGCCTTTCTATAATGTGCGAGCCCCCCAAAAATGTATAGTGAGGCATCTTTGAAATGAGCTATGCAGGGCAAAACTAACAAATTTGGATCCGGGCCATTGTCATGACATAAACTGACGTGCCTTCTCCCATCTTTTTTGTAAAGCCTAAAAGGTGCCCCTAAAAAGTCTTATTCAAAATTGACAGATTGAACAAATAACACAAAGATCAAGCAAAATACCCCAAATTTCACTTATCGTGGTGGTGAAGCGCCTTTAATTTGGGTTCTGGAAATACATACAAAGGAACCCTTGTCACTGACTCGCTGAAGACTGGGTGTTGATTTGGGTCATCTGATCTAATTGATACTGATATAATCAGTTGCATTTAATCTCACCAAGGAAATGATGGCCTCCTTAATGGGCCCTTATTTGCATTTCCCATTATTTTAGACATAATCCGATTCAAGACCAATACAATTGGGTAATCATGATCTATAAGTCATAAGTCTAAATACTTCCGATTTCAAGACCGATGATCTAAAAATTTGCCAATTTTAGTCTTTACCGAATTTTGAACAAAAATATCTTGTATTTTTGAAATTGCAAATTAAAAATGATGGGAAAATGGATCACGAATAATTTTTAAAATGATAATACTTTAGAAATTCCCTGGTGTGGGGTCATCTAAAGCTATACTGCTGTGCTGCACGCTTTGAAAATACGAGTTGGAAAGTGCCCCTCAGATCTTATGTTCTCCAAATTCAAACATTTTCCGACGCCCCTGCATTACTGTCCGACTAAGAGTAGTGTCCGGACCTATCCCAACCTCGTACAACCCTAAAAATACAACTATGTTTTCAAAAGCATTTTCAAAAGTACTTTGTCTTTTTGCGAAGTGTGACAAAAACATAAAGGTAAAATCATAATAATTTCGTGTACCATCTCTTAAGAACCATGTAGTTGCCCGACGAAACGGGCCACACCCCATTCCCTTAAGTTACGCCCCCGCCCACGTGTGTCAACATTTAATTTTCATCAAATTCAATAGTGTTATTTTCGCATTTCAGAAAATTATCACCAGAAAATAATCGCTTTATCAAGTGGAATGAAAAGAAGAGCAAGATCGCGGAGCTGCTGTAAATCCAGTTTATGCATTTATGGGCATCAGACCAGTCGGGTGACGATCACACGCGCAGGTTGAAAATAATTCGCGAACTTTCCCGGAGTCAGCCAATTGAAAACTATGTAAAAGTCATGGATTGAAAACTATGTAAAAGTCATGGATTACTTTTATTTGATAAGTGTATTGTCAGAGAGGGGACAAACACTGATGTTGGCATTCCTAAGAAATGACATTCTATCAAATCGACCAGTTCCCCACAGTGCTACATATCTGCATATAGGTCATTTGCATATAGGTTTATGGACGTCTACTGATATGACTGAGACATGAATATAGTATTTTAGACAAACTTTTCAATGTTGTTTACAACAGTCTTCGCATCTTGGATTTGGTGCTACCGATATGGCTCATCAAAATTTGAGGATTATCATTACGTGGAATAGGACTGAGCGGACTACTCGCAATATTTATGTATTAATCATTTCCCGTTTCTAAATGTCTGTCACCGAAAAATATCAGCGGTCTATTCCTTCTACAATTTGATTGGCGGAATATGGTAGAAATTTTAAATCCTTCAATCTTGTTGCATGATTTGCATCCCTTCGACTGTTCGAAAATATTTGCTGATTACGAAGACTGGATTTACGTAGGAAATCAATATCCATATATTCTTTTGTTAGAGTTAAATGTCATCACATTCGTCATCGCTCCAAATATTGCAACAAAAATTTGGCAAATTATCCGTTTTCTGTCTATCTAAAAGTTTTATTAACTTTGAAAGCTCTTGATGTAGGTAGAGAAGAAAAATTAATGAATGCAATTTTGTTTGAGGATGGAATAACATTGAACCACAAAAGTTAAGAATAACTTCCTACTGTCATCAAAATATGTATAGGGATGTGCGTTACTGTTAGTTTAATTTTAAGCAAATGTTTATATATGGTGGTTGTAATTAATTTATGAATGCATAAACCGTGCGAACAACGATTTTTTAGGTGATCTTTTAAGTTGAAGAAAAATTAAGTAAAGGTTTTGTAAAACCTTTTAAATCTTTTTTTGTTTAATGATGTTAACCAATTGGCCTCATTAATATTATTTTTTCTCTTATCCAGTCTTGATATCAACATAGACTGATAGAAAACATTACTGGTAAAAATGTTAAGCTGACTAATTATAAGACTTGAAATTCAAAGGGGCACTATACACCGACATATTGGGGCAGCAAAGCTTTTCGACCCTTGTGGCGTGAAGGGCTACAACACTTCTCTACGACCAATATTTACATCACGTATTTAACTGAGGTTTCTAACAAATAACACTGTATCACTTTGGGAGGCAAAACAGGTCAATAAATATTTCAATTAACCAAAAAGACGCCCTTATTTTGGGTCTAGTCAAGTAAAGTCAACATTTTTCATTTTCTTGTTTTTCTATAACATAAATGGCAGAGAGCTGTTTGTCTTAAGAGTACTCACAGTTCAACCTAATGCCGTCCCATAATTCATAGGCCTACGTTTATGTATTATTCAATCTTTAAAGTATAATAAAAGCTACTTAAATATATGATAAACTGGCTTCTTATTGATGTATTTAATAGTAGTAAATATAATTAGGCTTGTGGAACTTAGTTCATAAAGTTTGAGTACTTTTGGTCCATTAATGTTGCATTCCGACCGAAGAACCAGGTGTCCGACTGCATATTTTAATGGTTTACAAAATCGAGTTTCTGTTGCAGAAAGCAAGGACGCTTTCCAAGTTTACATCCTTAGGTTGTGAACATATAAAACATTAGAGTTTACATCACTCACAGCAAAGAATTTATGTTCAATGGAGCGCCGTATTTCCGGTGTTTACTCGACCGGAAAATCCGGTCGTCGGAAAATCCATGTTTCTTGTCCACCAACTTTACGCTTTACATCCTAAAACATGAATTTACGTCACCCGTAACCCGGGGTTTACGTTGCCAGGAATGGAGTATTTAAGTTGCAATAAATTCCATTTTTACGTTAGCACGTTAGATATGAAGTTTATGGCAACCAAAGCACGGCGTTAACGTCGCCATGAATGAGACATTTAAGTTCCATCAAATTGAATTTGTACATTGTAAACATGTTAAACATGGAGATTACGTCACCCGGAGCACGGTGGAATTGGGTATTTAAAGTTGCATCAAAATGTTTTTACGTTGTAAACACGTTAAACAGAGAGTTTACGTCACCCTGGGCACAGCGTTTACGTCACCCTGGGCACAGCGTTTACGTCACCCTGGGCACAGCGTTTATGTAGCCAGGATTGAGGCATTTAAGTTGCATTAAATTACATTTTTACGTTGTAAACACGTTAAACATGCAGTTTACGTCACCTAGAGCACGAAGTTTACGTCGCTAGGAATGGGGCATTTAAGTTGCATTAATTTACATGTTTACCCTGTAAAACAAATTAAACATGGAGTTTACGTTACCCGGAGCCCGGCGCTTCCATCGCCCGGAGCGAGGAAGTTAAGTTGCCTTAAACATAGGAAACATCATCACGGAAACACGAATATAAGTCTTGTTTCACTTCCGTTCAGTTTAAGTGATGTTTAGGCCAGCAGCGTAATCGTTCATTTTGTTGCCGTGTTCGCTGCTATTTCTCTTCTCCCACTATTGCGATGTCATAAAGAGTGGCATCTCCGGTTGTTCCGTCTTACAAGAGTTAGTCCAGGGGGTCAAGTCCATCCTATATGAAAGAGGACTTCAACAGAAACAAATGGTGAAGAAAGCATTCAAAAACTTAATGCTGTTAAGAAGATATTCAAGTTTAAAGTTTGGTATAATTTGTGTAAAAACGACTGAAATCAGTTGTAACATCACAACCTCCGATTCCTCAGTGTCTTTATGTATTCTATCATAGTTTGTACTGCAATTTTGTGGCGTAAAACCATTGGATATGTCAGGAAAGTAGAAAAACAGACTCCTGTCAGGGTAATCAAAATTTACCACCAGAAGAAAGTTAAAGAAAAACTAATTCAAATAGTAAAAAATAGTTATAAATTTTCTTTAAAATACATTAACAATTGTTTAGAATATGAGGATGTAGGTGCCAACATGCTATAGTAGGTACTTACTGCACCACTAATTTTTACAGAGATAAGACATAACTTAAAACTTGAATATCTCCTGAACAGAATAATATAATGAAGTCGTTTCTTTACCATTTTGTTTCTATTGAAATTCTCTTTTCATATAAGAGAGACTATAAGAACGAATCCCAAGGTAAATAAAAACAATCAGTACCAATCGAGATTTGCTTAAAAATTATAATTTTTGAAGATCTCAAATAGCAATTTCTTGTTGATCTTATAATCATATGTGAAGACAAGAACGCTTAATTTGATTTATTGCATGTATTTTCATTAATTATCAATTCAACACAATTATTGAAGGGACTGTGATACTGAATCCACAAAATTATTAGATATATGGACAGGTAGTAACAAGATGTAAATAAGAGCCTAATTGGAACAAAAAATGCCTTGGACTATGACAGGAATTTCATCAAAATCGGTTAAAAAGTTTACCATTGAACAGCATTTTGAATCTTAAGGCCTTGTCACAATGAAATATGCAAATTTTATTTACATTTTGTGACACTACAAAGCTATGAGTTTCATTACGTTAATTAATTGTTTTTCAATCCGTCACCAATGTTATTTGAATAGGAGCAGTTGAATATAAACCAAGAGGTCTTTAATCTTAATCAAAACGTAGCAGGCGATAAGTCCTATGATTTACAATGACTGAAATTAAAAGAATTACAATAAACATTTTCTTCTAATACATTACACTTTAATGAGCCATACCTCAATAACTACATATGCTTTTAGAGGTTCTTTCTTCAGAAATTAGAGCTCTCTCTCTCTCTCTCTCTCTGGTGAATATAAAATCTGGAAAAATTATAGTATAGCGGTAAATTACTATATAGGGAGGGTTTGATGAAGTAAGCATTACTTAGATTATCATTCTTCATTACATATTTTTATTCTTAGACTGAAAATTTATTTTTAAACAAAAATTATCAAGAATATTTTCAATTAGAATTATTTAAAACAAATTTATAAAATCACCCAAAATTCTTAAAATGTTCAGTTATTCTAATAACGGCATTAACTTGTATTACAAGAAACACATTTTGCCAAAGGATAGCTATTAAGATTTTACCTGAAATCTCTGCCTGTCAAAGTTAATTTTCATATGCATTTTACAAGCTCATGCCATTTTAGGAATTTCTGTGGGCAACTATACAATTGTATAGGTAAAATACCTTGTTGTGGTTTGCTTCAAAATAAATTGTGAAGGTTTTCTAAAAAAATATTGTGCAAATAATATACCTTTTTGAAGTTTGCCTAAAATTATTGTGTAGATAAAACAACTTGGCGATACATGTTTAAAAATAAATACAAATTAAAATTTCAGATACGAAATATTTCCTACTTCAAAACTGTTTTGAACTTCCTGGTAACATTTATATATGGCTTTTTATAATCAAGCTTTACAATGAAAGGTACCCTTTTCAACTTCTGTTTGAATCTTTTCAAACCAATACTTTCTACAAATACATATGGAAGGATTGCCTAGAAATGTAGCACATGAAATCAATTACAAAACATCCTGTGAACTTGGACATTTTACAACAATTTGAAAGTCTAATTGAAAAACATAAAGAACAGCTGTGACTACAATCTTGGACAAAACTCGTTGAAACACTTCGTGAAAATATGTGATGTTTTTCATGAAGCTACTTTTCTATTGTAAATTATTCCACATTTAGAAATCAGAAATGCTGGAATTTGTTTCTGTTGCTTCTTCGATCTCTACTCTTTCAATTGTAATTAATATTTTAGAAATGTAAGGACATTTTTATCATTTCCTTAATGCTGACAATGTCCCCCTCCCCTACCTAACTATATTAAAATGCAAAGTTAATCATTTCGGTCGGAGCAATTTGGCTTTTAATTACTCCATAAATGGTTTAAATCTTGGTTGTGTTGATCAAGAAAGAGATCTAGGTCTTGTCATTACTAGTAATCTGAAGCCTTCTAAACAGTGTGCTTTAGCAGCTGCAAGGGCGAATAGGACGCTTGCTTTAATTAGAAGAAATTTTTGTTTTCTTGGTAGAGAGGTTGTTCTTAATTTGTATAAGCAGTTAGTCAGGCCTCACTTGAGTATGCTATTCAGGCTTGGAGTCCCTTTTATGAGAAGGATAAGTTCATTTTGGAGCAGGTTCAGCGAAGAGCCACTAGACTTATTCCCGAAGTAAGGAATCTCTCTAATGAATCTAGTTTGCGAATTCTTGGTTCGACCACGCTTGAGTTGAGAAGAGTATGTGGCGATATGATTCAGGTTTTTTAAATTCCTATCTGGTAGTGATGCTTTGACTTCCTGTTATTTCTTGAATGTTTCAGCTAATCCTCATGTGACACTTAATAACAGTTTGAAGTCGACCACAGAATTCTCACGGATAAATATTCAGCATTTTAGTTTTTCGCAAAGAGTTGTTAATGAGTGGAACGGTTTGCCTGGAATGGTTTGCCTGGAATGGTTTGCCTGAGTGGGAAGTTAGCTCCAATTCTGTTCACAATTTCAAAGTCAACATTGATAAGTTCTTTACTAACTCTAGGCATCTTTCATTTTTTCTCTTTTTGTGGTGGTATTAGTTTGGGCTTTTTATGGGTTGAGTAACTCTTCTTAGCCCGTAATCTTAATATGTTATATAAATTGTCCTCCCATCCCTCTCCCCCTCCAATGTTGGCCATTGTTACTCTTTTTTCTGGAAATGACGTTAACAAAGAGAGAAATTAAACATTGAAAAGGGGGAGGGGGTAGGGGGTTACACTTCTCAGAAAAAATATTAAAGAAACATAACACTATGACATATATGGATCTCAAAAAGCTGAAGTGTTCAAACAGTTTTGTCCAAGATTGTAGGTAAAAAAAACTTCATCTCCATCTTCTATTGTTACCCATGTTTACATCATTCTAAAATGAAATACAAATTTACAAATAACACTTAATTACCTTTTGATGTATACATCAACCTTTCATCTGAACGGTATATTTCCGAAGCAAAGAATTAACAAATGCATATTTGAAATTTCATAAATAAAAACTAGACATTTTTTAGTCAAAAATGGTAGACTACTTTAAAAGATAAAGCTTCACCTTAAGTAACAATACCCTTTTCATCCCTGCTTTTGGCATCTTACTTCTTATGTCTATGGACACCAAGAGGAATCTCTTGCTAGTTCAAAAATCAAAACTCAGTTTCAAAAAAGCTTGGTTGGTTTGGTTTGTCTAACGTCATCGCGACAGTCAGAGTCACATGCGCCAAGAGGGTGTTAAAAACTTAAGGTGTAATAGTTAGGATAGAGAGGAGATGGAGGATTGAGAGGGAGAAAAGGGGAAAAATTGGGTGAATTTGGGAGAAAAAAAAAACACAAAATAAGGTGAAAAGAGGACAACAAAATCTCAACTTGTGTATATGACAGCCATTCAATTTTGATGCATAAAAAGAGAGGACAAGATGGTATATCTCCGATGTTCAATTCATGCTGATCCATTCTTCATACCTCTGTCTTGGATCAAGAAACAATTCTACAAGGATTTATTTTTTGGTGACCTTTAAAAATGTGAGAACAATTCTATACAAAAAATGCATCTTACATAAACTGCAATAATATTATGGTAAAAACCAATGCAAAAACATTCAATACCCAATAAAAGAATATGCTGGTACATACTCAACACCTTAAAATGTATTTACTTATGAAATCAAAGAGATTCTTGATTCAAAACAAAAGAGAATTGCATAGAATAAATTCAATATTTCAACATTCCTACAAGGTGCACAACTTAATTACTCAAACTAAATCATAAATTTCACCAATTACAAAAGATCTAGAAACAAAATAAAGAGAATCATTTACTGCACCAATCAGCAATTGACACTTCCCGTACTCTTGAGTTAACAAAGTTATATTTTGCATCCCAAGTGTTTTGCAAACAATCAGATTATGTATAAGTTGGGAAAATTGATTTAGAAATATTATTAAATATTATAAAATCCTATCATTGTTGCATTAAAAAATAGAAATAAAGAATAGCCAACCATTATAAGCTACTAAACAATTACAGCAGTAAAAAAAAAATTCAGGAAATCTCCAACAAAATCCACAGGAAAATTAAATAAACCATTTTTGTCCCCAAAAGTAGACAACACAGAAGATCCCCCAATTGAAAGCACACAACACAGAAGATTCCCCGGTTGAAATCACACAACACAGAAGATCCCCCACTTAAAATCACACAACACAAAAGATCCCCCAATTTAAATCACACAACACAAAAGATCCCCCAGCTGAAATCACACAACACTAAAGATCCCCCAGCTGAAATCAAGCTACTTGTCCAAGAAGAACAAGTTGCCACATCCCTGAGAAACTGATCGTTAATCAAAGTCTGGTCATTTCTAATTGACCCATTACATCAAAATATCCTTCTGAAAATTAAGTTGATGCATCAAGTTTCATATAGTATTTACACAAACAAACCCAAGCATAGTTTACAAAAAAACATTCCCCACCCATTTTATTCATAATATTTAACACCCATTTTATTCATAATATTCACCACCCATTTTATTCATAATATTCACCACCCATTTTATTTATAATATTCACCACACATTTTATTCATAATATTCACCACCCATTTTATTCACAGAGAATTAGCTCCAAATTCATACCAAGCCCCAAACAGAAAAAATGTAAATATGTTTTTAAAAAATGTAAATTACCAAGGATAGAACTGCGTAAGCACTAAGGGTACATATCTTTGGCAATTAGAACTGCACTTTTTGATATTTCATGCTCTTTGAGAAATATATGACACTTGAAATAGCAAACTAAGGTGATGACTTTAATAAGAAAAATTGTTGTACCATATACTACTGTTCTTGATGTACAGTATAACAATCTGTTAGATATTTCATTTCTTGAAAAACTGAACTAATTACTCTCACAACATAATTTTCAAGTTAGGGCCCAAGCAAATATAACACTGATATTCTGCATCTATAATTTGAGCAAATTTACAAGTCTGAAGTGAAAATCCTAACAGAAACAGCTAAAGTAATAGTACCTTTGCTAGTTTCATAAACTTGACTAATTTCTGAGCTAATATTACTTACATAGTTCTTCAAACCTGCTTGTAACATTTTCATAATGTTAAGGAATAAATAACAATTGTTTTCCTACTGTATTTAAAAACTTTTCATTGGTCCTCAAACCACTTATAGGTCATTGTTTACAGAGCTGGATAAAACATCCAAGTCCAGAGACAATCAATAAACATATAAAGAATGAACAACTTGGCAGGATATCAAATCACTTAGTGTTGTAAAAAATTAGGTAAATCGAATGTTAAAGATAGCAAAAGAACAAATCTTGGAAGAAATTTAACTAAATAATTATGAAAATAGTCAAGTCTATCCCCTCTCTCTTCTGCATAATTTTATATATATATATACATAATATATATATATATGTATATATATATATATATACATATATATATATATATATATATATATATATATAATATATATATATATATATATATGTATATATATATATATATATATATATATATATAAATATATATATATAATCACAGCTAAATTATAACAATAATATTATGAAAGCATTTTTGTATGTGATATATTCCATTTGCTTTACATGTTTTCTTTGTTTTTCTCATCACAGCTTGTTACAGCAGCAAAATATCAGAATCAATTATAGCTATGAAAACACCACATTTCCATCACATTTCAAGAGCAAAATAAAATAATTCCATATGTTTGAGATATTTTCATTCTAACTTTGTTACGATACAAATATCATTTTTTTTCATTTAATGCAAAATTGCAATTGATTTCAATACATTGCAATAGAAAAGAATGGCAACCATGCTTCAATGGTGCCTTAATCTAATAATATATTTTATATAGATAACAAAATATTGTGATCCCAAATTTATTGCACATTGATCAAAGAACAATCACCTTTTATAAAGCTTTACTTTTCAAGGGTGTCAAACATCAACGACGACGAGTGAACACACAATTACAATGACGGGGTCGTCGCCTGCCTATTCAGTTATGATAGAAACAATGCTATCACGAAATGCTTAATAAGACCCGGACGAGAACACAGGTACGACGTACGGACAGACATAACATCGACAACCAAGTCAATGTCCACGGCCTTTGATAACCAGTTGTGGTGCACTGGCGTGTCTACCCAACCCAGGCTTGAACCCAGGGCCTCGTGGTCTGTACACATGTATGATAACCGCTACGCCACAGTTAGTAGACAAGGTGACAAACATGTTGCACTGTCATACAATGAATATAGCACTTGAAAGTTTAGCTAATTTTCTAACCATTTATTGAGGAAATGATTCAAATTTTGAACCAGTCTACTGATGTCTACTTTACACAAGCAACATAAAGCACACTTGATCACACAGTAACTGGTGCTTTTATCAATGGCGCACAGTATACTTGTGTTGAATATTCATAAGGTGGATCGAAACATCTTGTACCTTCAATTGCTAAAAATAGCCAAATTTCTATCATCAGGTTAGGATTACCCTAAACATTTGAAGCCTTATTTGATAAAATCATGTAGGAAATGAAGAATTATTTATACGAAATCATCATGCGATGTCTTTGTATGACTTGGTATTACTTTAATGCATCCATGCAATGCCTGTTACAGCAATTCCAGAGCATACGTATATCACATGATCATAATGAGGAACATCCTGTGTTGTGTATTTAGTTTTAGTGTCATTAATTCAAATCAAACTCTTAACATTATCATTCTATGCAAAACAATTGCTCCTATATTTTCATTCTTACATCATTATGGAATCATATTATTTATGTGCTCATAACTTACCGCATCCCTGCACAAATATTGACCATGTGTGCGTTATGATTATGCATCCCTGCACAAATAACTATGTGTGCGGTATGATAATATGCATGATAATATGCATCCCTTCACAAATAACCATGTGTGCGGGATGATTATGCATCCCCTGCACAAATAACCATGTGTGCGGTATGATTATGCATCCCTGCACAAATAACCATGTGTATGCATCCCTGCACAAATAATCATGTGTATGGTATGATAATTAAATCCCTGCACAAATAACCATGTGTGCGGTATGATTATGCATCCCTGCACAAATAACCATGTATGCGGTATGATTATGCATCCCTCCACAAATAACCATGTGCAGTTACTTAAATAATTCATTTAGTGCTAACAGTGATCTGTAAGGAATACAAAAATTAAACTGTTTAAGAAAAAAAAAAAATATGTGGGAATGAAAAAAGATGTAACTTCCATGTCCTATGTAGTTATTTTTGGTTTCTTTAGCTTCTGACTCCCACTTATGCAGCATAATACAGCCTACGTTTCTCTCTAAGGCAAACGATTTCCCCCTTCTTTCTATATACATTTGAATGATGAAAAATACCCCCACGACAAAAACCTTCAAAATCAATTGTATCAAATTAGTCCAGAAGCTATCACTCAAGATTCTTTTTGATTCATAAAAGAGATTAGTATGCAGTCTATAGGACACCAATGAGGGCAGTATTGCTACTGTTTGCACCATATTCTTTAATAGTTTAATATTTCACACTTATAAGAGAAATAATCCAAGACTTGCACTTATAGATCGTTGTTTCTGATAAACCGATTTCCTTCAGAATGTCTGCCATAGTACACGTATCTGCACTTTCCAAAGGAACCTGCGGAGAGAAGATTATATGATCATTCTTTAACATGATTAGAACAGTCTTGATCTGCGGGGTAATAGACACTTTCACTGATACTGAACAAAATAAACTGATGAAACAAAATATACACAACAATGAATGGTTCATTATAATGGTTTTTAAATTCTACTTACAGAATATGCCACAGAAATTAAAATTAAGCAGCGCCTCGCAAGGGACCTACCGGGTCCACAAAGAACCACATTCATTTAGTTTACATTTGAATGAGCTGCATATGCAAGATACTGTAAACTCTCCACTTTGTATGTTTCCAAATTCTGATGCTAAAAATCACTGAATAATAGAACAGGCAAAAAATAGATATGAACACCTACAATTTATGAAAATCATTTTTGAATCATTGATAAAACTAAATTTTGAAAACTAAATAGAATAATAAATTGTCATGTTGACTTCTAACACTAGAGATTTTAAGATAGAATATGAAGTTGTGATGTTGACTCCTGACACTAGAGATTTTAGGTATTGTCAAATATGCAGAAGTTAGGTAAAATTAGCTTGGAAATTAGCTGAAATCAGCTAAATAGCTGAAGCCTGACATGCCTGAGTTTTATATACAAAGAGCAACAGTTCCTTCTGGTCTTTGGCATAGTGAGGTCATAGTGAGGTTAGTCACCTCAGGTCAACATATGTCAAACAATTAAAACTTCAGATGGTGACAATCTAGGAAATTTGGGGCAAAAAACGGGTTTTTACTACATTATGTAAATATAACTTATTATGTCATTATTACCGTTGCTATTTCAGTCACTCAATAATTCATGCAAATCATGTATCACAGTATCAAATGCTAAGTGCCATGTATTGATATGTACCACTCAGAGATTGCCCAAAATATGTTACATTCAAACATTATATCTTGAAAATATTGGAAAAATCTTAGTATAGCAGTAAATCACTATATAGAAATTAATGTCAACATTTTTAATACTTATAGGTGACCGATTTCTTGAAACTTTTAGGAATAATTAAGGAAAGATTGAAAAATCTTAAAACATCAATTTTAGTCAACAATCTTGGAATTTTAGGGCAAAAACATGGGTTTTTATTTCAATCTGATAAAATTTGGAGAAAAAATTTGAGGCTTCAAGAAAATCATGCTTATCAGTCATTTTGAAAAATTTCTTAACTTCTTTCAGCAATTATTTTCCCATTATTCCAAAATAATTTCAAAATAATATCCAATATTTTCGAGCAAATTTCATTAAAAAAGGATAATAAATCACGAGCTCACAAATTTTGCGTTCTTTTCGGATATTTTTCATGAAACTAAAGAAAAAACAGCTGAATAACGGTGCAGAGAAATTTCAACAATGTCAAAATCCTAAAACCTAATCCTAAAAACCTAATTCTAAACCCTAATCCTAAACGCTAATTCTAAAACCTAATCCTAATACCTAATACTAAAACTTTACCTGAAAATAAGGATTCACATTAATTTTGCACATGTTTTTTGATATTTTGTATTTCACTTAAACAGCAAAACGGCTTGCAAACTCCATTCATCAGTACAGTAGGCTAGTAGTATAGACACTGAAGAATAAAAGTTTTGATCGGAAAGCCAAAACGTAAGAATTCTTCTTCTTTTTTAAACAAGTTTAGTTTAGTTTCTACTTAAAAGACCCAGATCTAAAAAGGAAAATAGGTAAAATAAATAAATACAACAGAATAAAACCAAAATTAAAAAAGAAAAAGAAAAAATCCTTATAAAGATATTTACCGCTATACTAGGATTTTACCAAAATATTTAAAACTATTTAATAATTAATTAACAACTAATTAATAACTAATCTACAGTTAATTTCAACAAGCTGACCATTCAGCAATTATACATATCCACAGAATGCGCAGCCAGTCTGAGAAATTAGTATTCACACTGCAAACAAATCACTGGATTACACATCCAACCTGTAGTTCTATATTATCGTCAAGAACTTTGAAGCCTAATGTCTGTGTGTGCTTAACTTTCAAGGTTTGCCTGTCTGCCCTGGAAGTATACCTTTTCAACAGTATGGGCTAGCAAAATAGGAAAATGCTTTAAACAAACCATTTAATTATGATTCAGTCAGGATAAGTAAGCTACACAGAATGCTGAATTTCAATCAGTCAATTAAGTAAGCTACACAGAATACTGAATTTCAATCAGTCAATTAAGTAAGCTACACAGAATGCTGAATTTCAATCAGTCAATTAAGTAAGCTACACAGAATGCTGAATTTCAATCAGTCAGCATAAGTAAGCTACACAGAATGCTAAATTTTAATCAGTCAGAATAAGTAAGCTACACAGAATGCTGAATTTCAATCAGTCAGCATTAGTAAGCTAAACAAAATGCTGAATTTCAATCAGTCAGAATAAGTAAGCTACACAGAATGCTGAATTTCAATCAGTCAGCATAAGTAAGCTACACAGAATACTGAATTCCAATCAGTCAGCATAAGTTAGCTACACAGAATACTGAATTTCAATCAGTCAATTAAGTAAGCTACACAGAATGCTGAATTTCAATCAGTCAAGTAAGCTACACAGAATGCTGAATTTCAATCAGTCAGTATAAGTAAGCTACACAGAATGCTAAATTTTAATCAGTCAGAATAAGTAAGCTACACAGAATGCTGAATTTCAATCAGTCAGCATTAGTAAGCTACACAAAATGCTGAATTTCAATCAGTCAGCATAAGTAAGCTACACAGAATGCTGAATTTCAATGAGACAGCTAACAAGGAGAATAATTCTAACTGTAGGCACTTGTTGGTGATTTGCTATTATCTTAATACTTACTGTACATAAATACTTGCCAAAATGAATAAACTAATTTTAGTGGCATATTAATGTTTCAGGAAATTAGTAACATGTCCTCACTTCTATTATGTTTTATATTGATTTCCAACAAAATATATCTATGCACGAAAGGTCAAAATAGCTAACACATGATTTCATTTCATGTGAAAGTGTCTACATAGGATTTCCACAAATGGTTTTACTCTTCAAATACAATCATGTGCAGTTTAAATGAGTAATGATGTATACCTTGATGGTTGCCCTCTTTAGTGCTGTCTGGTAATGGTGTGTAACTCGATGTTTTGGGCAATGGTGAGGCTTCCACTGCTTCATCCTTTTGAGAGAAAACAGCGCCCTCATATCAGTACATTGCATTGGATTAAATAGAAGTTTAAAATATTAATACTTTCCTCTGTCATCTGCTGTAAATGAAAGACATTTAATAGTGACCAATAAAATGTTTCTGGTGAATGATTCACTACCTTTCAACTTCATATTTTGCAAGATACTAGGGAAGACATTAAAGCAGACATTAAGTCTGGCTTTTTCTTCATTTAAGAATATTTTCTTATTTATTAATACATTAATTCTGTCAATAAAAACTTACATGGAAGTGGCCATTTTGTTATAACAGCTTCTAAAATATGATACACCCAGTACAGATTAGAATAGTAATGTATTTCTTTATAATCTACTTCAAATTGTTTAACTTCTAAGAACACTTTTTTCCTTTGTATGGGTCTATGAATTTCTACTTGTACATGGTATTAATGATTGAAGCCTTTAGAACTTCATGTCAAAGCATTTTGAAAAGAATATTTCACAGAGAATTTTAAAGAAATATATTAGGTGTGCTAGCACAAAGGGCAAATTTGTCTTCATAGACATGACTTCAACATAAAATTAGACAAACTGACAGCATCCAACAACTTAAAACAACTGTTACACAACTTTAAACTTGGATAATTTGAGAATGGAATAAGATTTTGCGATCAAAGTTTGATCAGTTTTTAATTCATCCAAAATTGGTGATGTATGACGGGGCACAGCTCAAAATCTTTATGTAATTCTTTCAATTACTTTCCTAAATCTCAGTCACTGAAAATAATACGAAAGACTATTCTGGCTAGAATGTTATTGCGGGAATAGCAAAGACTTTTGGTCAGAATATGCTGCAAGACATTTAAAAAACAAAGGATTTACAAAGGAAATACCAAGGTTGCCCTGTAATACATCAAAACATATGCAAAACATATGCAAAACATATGCAAAACATATGCTAATTGTGCCCAAGATTTCAAAAATACTGTAAAATGGTCAATATCGATTTGATAAAATGTTTTGCTATTATGATGATTTTGCATATATTCTAATGCAATTTAGCTAATGTTGCCTCTACCTGTCCATATACTGTACATTTCAAGGTCTATTGACAGCCACAACAATGTTACTCTTTAATATATACCAAGAGAATAAAATTCAGAATAGAATTAATTAAGTCCTTAAAATTCAAAGAAGATTTTTCTGTGTTTTGCATTACAGCTGCTTAAAGTTTGAAGCCTTATTTAAAGACTTGATTTATGAGAAATTCATTTGTTTGTTTGTTGAGGTTTAATGACACTGCCACAGTCAGAGCCAAATGTGCCAGGAGGGGGTATTCAAAATTCAAGGCGCTAAGTATAAAAAGAGGAAGAAGAAAAATGTAAATTTGATAGAGTAGAGAGGGTAGAGGAGAGGAGATTAGTAAGGGTAAAAAAGGGGGGATGAGTGAGTGGAATAAGTTGCTGTTACCGAAGAAGGTAATGCTGTCAGAAGGAGAATTTTTCTTAAAGAGTTCTAAGATAATAGATAAAGGGGAAGAGAGTAGATCTAAAATTGGAGTATAATGGGCAGATTAAGAGGATGTGATTGATCAAAAGATCAGTATTGCAGGTGAGGCAGAAAGGTTTGGGGAGTCTGATAAGAGGTAGGAGTGGGTGACAAAGGAATGGCCAAGACAATTACGGGTGATGACAACATCTTCTCTACAGTAGTGAATGTGTAAGGGGAGTTGACTCCGACTTTGGGGTTGAGGTACAGTAGTTGGAAATGTTGAGGCATAAATCAAGAGTGCAGAATAGGGATAGAAGAAATTTGGTTGGACAAGACGTTGTTAGCTGACCTGTCGGCCCTTTCATTCCCAGTGTTACCAACGTTGCTTGGGATCCAGAAGATTTTATTCCCAGAAGAAGAGAAAAAGTAAATCTTCTTTAGGATTTGTAACGAGATAAAACCAGAGCATGTTTGGGATGCCTGTGAGAACAGATTTGAAGTCACAGAAGAGTGGAACGAGAGTTCTCTAAAGGAGATGAAGGAGGAGAGCTTTTGCTTCAGCTGAATAGATGGGAGCTGGCAATCTCAAAGATAGTGTCAGGCCGGGACAGGCAGCTGCAGAGGAACCTTCCCATGTAGAGTCGTCAGTGAACAGAAAGGAAATAGTCGTGGAAGTGTCTACTGAGTAGACACTATTTAATGCGAAAAAGGTGGGGTTATGAAGAACTTTCGTGTAAGAGGTGAGTGCAAAGACGACTTTGGGGGAGGGGGGTGGGGTATACTCCAAGTGGGGTAGGAGGGGTTGTGTGCTATAAAGAAAATGTTGATGTTGGCTTTGGCGAGGTGGGATTTTATTCGAATCCCAAAAGGTGCAGGGACACGTTTGTTGAGATTGAAGAGGTTTGTTTCGGAAGGAGAGCAAATAGAATGAAAACAAGGGTTCCTCAGTGTCGGTGAGAATGGGTGGATAAAGGACAGGCCGGTTTTGGTGCTCTTGAGGAAAAAGGGGAGTTTATTGGCTTCTACATGAAGGCTGGTAATGGGAGTGGTTTGAATAGCTCCTGGTCAGATCCTTAGGGAAATTTGTGAATTGCAAAATTTGTAATTAATAAATGACAAGCTCAAAATCTAATGTAATTCTTAATATTTCTTTCATTAACTTGAGCTTTTTCACATTATGAGACAGAATAAGCTTCTCCCCTTCCAACAGTAGATGATTATTTCTAAACTATTATTATCATTATTCTTTGACAAATACAGTAGCCAGTTCACCCTTGACGGATGACAAATTACTATTGATGAGTGACTGTCAATTGGCACTCGCTGGCAAGCAAGTAGAAATCAAAAGAAATTCAATGTATGAAAGAGGTCAAGTTATCTTGATTGTGTCATTAACATATCAACCTCTCTTCACTTTATCAATGTCACATCAAGCAGTTAAATAGCCGACATGAGTCCTAGGGAAACTGTTCAAACCTGTATGTCTGGATACTTTGCAGCAGATAAAAGCATCAACTGAAATGAACAATTTATAGAAATATGGATGGCTTGCTCTAATTTGTGAATGAATAACATGATTGTCATCAGATTTTCACAGTAAGTAGACCACTTTATATACACAGTTCAAATACTTATTTGATAAAGAATTTATTGACTTGTAATGCACAAAATCTTGACCTTAATTTATGGCGAGTAATTACTTGCATATTTGGCAACCAAATATTAATGCCAACTCACCAACCTGGCGAGTGGATGACAAAACATTTGTGGAGGCCTTACGATTACATCACAAAATAATGTTAAATTTGCATACTACACCTAGATATTGAAAACCCTAACATGGCCAACTTCCACCGATTTTAATGAATATTAGTTGTTTTCGTATTTGTTTACTGGATTTTAAAACCAATCGCTTGATGTTGCCTCTCCCCGTTTATAGATCTTTAAAATAAAGAATTGACTAGGTGCTGTGGCTCAGTGGTTAAGAAATCGTGCTCATATTCAAGAGGTATTGAGTTTGCTTCTCGTCATGAGCACTGCATTGTGTCCTTGAGCAAGACACTTTACATGCTTCAGTCAACTCAGCTGTAAAATGAGTACCAGCACTGCTGAGGAGTCTGCATCCACGGGAAGTAACGTACTCTCATCCGCTTGCACTATTGAAACCAGAGATAAGTGCTGGCTCTATGAGCTTAATGGCTCCGGTGGATTTAGCTAGCTAAAACTGAAACCAGAGATAAGTGCTGGCTCCATAAGCTTTGCTCAGATGGATTTAGCTCGCTAAAATTGAAGCCAGAGATAATTGCTGGCTCTATAAGCTTCAAGGCTCCGATGAATTTAGCTAGCTAAAATTAAAACCAGAGGTAAGTGCTGGCTCTATAAGCTTAATGGCTTCAATGGATTTAGCTAGCTAAAATTGAAACCAAAGATAGGTGCTGGCTCTATGAGCTTAATGGCTCTGAAGGATTTAGCTAGCTAAAGTTGAAACCAGAGATAAGTGCTGGCTCTATGAGCTTAATGGCTCGAATGGATTTAGCTAGCTAAAATTGAAACCAGAGGTAAGTGCTGGCTCTATAAGCTTAATGGCTCTGAAGGATTTAGCTAGCTAAAGTTGAAACCAGAGATAAGTGCTGGCTCTATGAGCTTAATGGCTCAGATGGATTTAGCTAGCTAAAATACAGAAACCAAACTTACCACTTCAGAGCTAGGTTTTGCCACTCTCATGTAAGAGCCTCTTCTGTTTGCCTCTTTCCTCTCTGCACCTGTTACTGATTTAGAATCCAAAAACTTTAAGAGCGGGAGTTTGTGTATAACGTAGTACCTGCAAATAAAAGCACAAGGAGGTCCTGTACATCTTCCATTTTGACACAATAAACAGGTTAAAAAGTGCTCAAAAAATACCTCAGGGATATTATACTGGGAATCCATGTATCAGATCTAGATAATTTCATAACATGAACTAGGTTGTCAGGGTTTCAGAACCAAAAGGTTTGTGGTTCCGATGCTTTTTCATAAGCTGATTGACTTGAAAAAGTTGTTTAAACTAATATGTCATTACATATCATGCAGAAATATTTGTTCCATGATATTTATTCATAAGCCACAGTCCTCTGACAAAAGAGGATCACTTACTTGACCCCTGAACAAATACACATCAAGAATAAACTCGCAATTTTAGGCATCAAGTATACGCAAACAAATAACTTCTCGAAAATAGGCAATTTACTGTGGATCAAATTACTGCAGGCCACCTCATGCACGTAATGTGGCAGTGGACTCAATGTGGAATTTGGTTGTTTACACTTTGGTGGTTTTATTACCTCAATTGTGGTATAAGCATGATAGGATAGCCTATTCAGGGTAGGCCCTATTCTATAGTTTTTAACCCCAAGTTTATAGCCCAAATGAGCTATCAACTACTCCAACTTGCCTATACTGTGGGACAGATCCCAAAAGGGATATTAAGCCAATTTAGCACGTGTCAAATTGAAGCTTAAGGCTCGAACCACTGAAAGCAGTTTTCTTTCCATAGGAAGTATTCGGTGGTATTTCCCGAGCCAATATATGCTAAATTCACTCGTACTGCGCCAAGCAAAATCCGAGTATCTAAAACAATTTTAGCAACTTTTGGAATACAAAAGTCATTCAAACTACGCAACAATATGCACTGTTATTGCATCAACATATCAATCTATTTAGGACAAACATAGCAACACAGCAAAATATCCAAAAGACACTTAGGATGTAATAAACGCTGCAAAAATCCGAACGTATCCAAGCGAGAACCTGGCTCTTAAGTATAAACATCGCATATTAAGATCAAATATCCCTTAAAGGGATGTTGAGCTAATAAAACCACTTAAATCTATTAATGATAAAGAAAAGCAGATAATTAGATCAAAATTGAATTCTGTCTTTAAAAGGCCATTTGTTTTGCTTTTTCAGAGAGGTGCTCCACCTTGACCTTTTTCACTAAGCACTGTTTTGTTTACAAAAATACACTTTTGAGAACTACACCTTCTTTTGATGCTGGCTACAGTTCCCGATTACAATAAGATGCAGGGACACCACTTGTTGTATTAGGTACTGCCTTATATTTAAAGTGCCCTCAAACCTGCCCTTGATGCCATATAAATGCCCCTTTTGGTAAGTGACACCCTGCCCCTGTTCAAAAGTGTAGGACCTGGGGGCGCACTGGTAGGTGTTCCCCCCCCCCCCACACTTTTCCGAAAAATGAGTGCCCCTTTTGAAAATGAAAAGCGCCCCTCAATACTGTCCCATTAGTAGGAAACTTGTGACTTTTGTTAGTCCCATGTATGGGAGGAATGTGTCACTAAAAAACATGAAAGCAAAACATTTCATCAAAATCGATTGAAAACTGGCCATTTTATAGCTATTCAAAGATTTGTGTGCAAATATGCAAATGTTTGTGTTAATCTTGTGATGTACTGTATTTGTTTTTTAACCCTCTGTAATGTCTCTTTGAAAAGGGGAAGAGAATTATTATGAAGAGGATTTGATCTCTACCATACACCCACCCCAACCAACCTCAAGCTGTATTTTTAATATTTCAAGGTATGAAATTAAGGGAAGAAATATAAAGGAAATCAAAAGCATTTTGAGGTGCTTTCTAAGCATACATCATATTTTTTCAATATATAATAAAACAAATTCAAACTACAAATGCTATTTTCAAAATTTAAAAACTATATTAACCTCGGAAATTAATGCCCTGACAATGAAGGGAATTAAGTCTCTTACAGTAGATCTATTAAAATCTTACTTTCAAAGCTCTGACAGTGCATTGGTATAAACATAAGACTAATATGGACATAAATAAACCAAGAATATCACCTGTATCTTTGATAATCTTCCTCATCTTTCTGAGAGTCTGACAACTGGTTTGGACAAGCTGTGTTTCCGAGCAGGCTGAGGTATGTGACGGCAGGCAAATTGGAAAGCATCTTTGGTATCAAAACATCAACATCAGTGATGTACACCACAGTTAAGGATATTAACATGATATGCATGGCCATATATTAGTAGCCTGTCGATGACCCGTAGTTCATCCAAGTCAACCTTACCTCCTCGTGGTTCCCCCTGGTAACTAGTACCATACGCTGCAAGGCTAACAAGGCTCTGGCTAAGGGAAGGAAAACCCTGAAACAAAACCTGCTGCAATGGGCTAACAACCCATTCAGCTGTTACGGAAACTGCAAGTGCACTAGCTAATGCTGGTAATATTATTGGCTTTAGGAGTATGGCGATCCAAATTCCTGAAGACAATCTGAGGTTTGTGGATAACATAACGCCAATGGGTGAAAGCCACAAGGAAGCTCATGGGTTGATGACGTCAATTAATACCAAACCCACAAGCAGCACTCTTATAGGGTGCTGGAATGTAACATCGCTCTTCTCAATTGGAAAAACAGCTCAACTCCCAAAGAGATGGAGCAGTTTAATATTTACATTCTTGGTATAAGTGAATGTAGGTGGACAGGCTTTGGTAGAGTCAAGCTGACTGCTGATGAAAGTATTTGATTTTCAGGCAGAGATGATGAAATGCATTATCAGGGAGTTGCATTCATGTCATCCAAGAAAGTTGAACAGACACTATTAGAATGGAAACCTATAAATGAGAGGTTGATTTACACAAGGTTTTTCTCAAAGTAGATTAAATTGTCAATAATTCAAGTTTATGCGCCAACAAATGATGCAACTGATAAAGACAAGGAAGTTTACAAGCCCTAGTAGATGGAGCTCCCAAGCATGACCTATTAATCATAATGAGCGACTTGAATGTTAAAGTAGGATGTAATAATGATAATTATGATAATGTTATTGGAAGGCATGGCATTGGTGAAAGGAATGCTAATGGTGAAAAGCTTTTGGACTTCTGTAGTATCAACAAATTATTGGTGACTGGCCAATAAACTCATTCATAAACAGACCTAAACTTCCCCAGGATGGAGGACAAAGAACCAAATTGATCATGTGCTTGTAACAAAGCAACACAGAACCTCCATATTGGACACAAGAGTGATCAGAGGGGCTGACATTTCAAGTCACCACAACTTGATACGGACCAGAATATGATTGAAACTGAAAGGAAAACCGATAATAAAGACATGTCGACCCAAGTGTGATACCATCAAGTTACAGTAACCAGCAATCAGAGAAGAGTTTTCGGTTAAACTACAAAATAGATATGAAGTTTTACAAGACTGCTGTGGTGAGACTGAAGTACCTGATAACATTGAAGAAGTTGAGAGTAAGTGGCAGACTTTTGAAGAGGTATACAATGGGGCTCTTAAAAAGGGCCTTGGGTACGAAAACAAGGGCCAAAAGCCATGGATCAGCAGAGAAAGTTGGAAATGTGTTGAGGAGAGAAAACAGCTGAAGTTTAAGATTGAGAATGCCAAGTCAATTAGAATTAAAGATATTATGAGAGCTAAATATGCTGAAAGAGACAAAGATGAAGAAAAGCTGAAGGAGAGATAAAAGAAAGTGGGTTGATGACCTTGCGACATCTGCAGAGGAAGCAGCTAGTAATGGCAGAATGAGAGAGCTTTACAAGATAACCAAAACAATTTGCAATGAAAGAACTAAGGTTGGGAGTGCTATAAGAGACAGGGACTGAAATCTATTAACAGATGAAAAAGAACAAAGAGAGAGGCAAAAAGAGCATTTCGAGGAGATACTGAATAGACCAGATCCTGTTTTTCCAGTTCCTAACATAACATGTGACCCTGAAATAGACAAAATCAGTACCAGTTATATTACAAGAAGTGGAATAAAAGAGGCATTGATAAAGCTAAAGAATAACAAAGCTGCAGGCAAGGATAATATAATTGCTGAATTGTTAAAAGCTGATATATGCACATCAGTATTATGGCTTGAAGAGCTGTTCAGAATTGTATGGGAAAAGGAAGTTAAACCAAAACCATGGAAGCAAGGACTGATAACAAAAATACCTAAGGAAGGCAATACTACTGTATGCAGTAACTGGTGCATTTACCTAATTACCTTAACATCCATACCAAGCAAAATATTTGGAAGAGTTTTAATCAAGAGAATTAGAAACGGTGTTGACAGTAAGATGAGAGATGAATAGACTAGATTTAGAAGAGGAAGGAGTACCACCTAGCAAATTTTCATCCTGTGCAACATTTTAGAACAGGTGGCTGAATGGCAGTCAACCCTATATATTGCCTTTGTTGACTTCGAGAAGGCGTTTGATTCAGTGCACAGAGAAAGCCTCTGGAAAATAATGGCAGCCTATGGTAAAACATGAAAGATAATATGTTTGATTAAAGCATTATATGAAGACAGTGAATGTGCAGTTATAGATGGTGTGGAATCTGAATGGTTTTAAATCAAAAGTGGTGAAAGTAAGGTTATGTAATGTCAGGGTTCCTTTTTCTGATGGTGGTAGACTGGGTGATGAGGAAAAAGACTGATAATAACAGGAATGGAATTAGATGGAAGTTCATGTCAACCCTTGAGGACTTACATTTTGCAGATGATATCGCTCTACTTTCATCTACATATCAACACATGCAAACCAAAGTGACCAGGCTCAATCAGTATGTTGCACAAACTGGGCTAAGAATTAATAAGGATAAGACAGATCTCATGATAGTTAACAGCAAATGTGCAAACAAAATTGATATCAATAACCAACAACTAAATGAAGTAAACAAATT
Source organism: Chiridota heheva (assembly GCA_020152595.1). Classification (NCBI taxonomy): domain Eukaryota; kingdom Metazoa; phylum Echinodermata; class Holothuroidea; order Apodida; family Chiridotidae; genus Chiridota; species Chiridota heheva. The sequence continues at coordinate 119,615 of JAIGNY010004520.1, forward strand.
CAGATACCTTGGTGCAACAGTAAGCTTACAAGGTGGTGGCAAGGATGATATCCAAAACAGAATCTCTAAAGCAAGAGTAGTATTTATGAAATTAAATAAGATATGGAACTCAAGCACATTCTCAATATATACAAAAATATGACATTCAACTCTCTTGTTAAGTCTGTACTCCTGTCTGGTTGCGAGACATGGAGAATTAGGGTAGCAGATAATACAAAGCTGGATACATTCATGTTCAAATGTTACAGGAGAATTTTGAAGATCAGATGGCCATATGTAATACCTAATCATGAAATACTGAGAATCACTAAACATGACAAAATCAGCACTGAAGCAAAAAGAAGAAGGTGGAGGTGGATTGGTCATGTAATGCGCATGAGCACTCTTAAGCACTGTGTGACAGCTATGACGTGGAAACCAAAAGGGAGAAGGAAAGTTGGTCATCCTAGAACTACCTGGAGAAGGACAGTCGAGAAGGAGAGGAATGTGATGGGATGGAGCTCGTGGACAGAAGCCAGACAAGTTGCAAATAACAGTCCAGTGGAGAGAGTGCACTGCAGCCTTATGTGCCAGGAGGCCTGAAGAGAGGAGGTGAGGTGAGGACATAGTGATATTATGTCATTGTAAAGTACTGCAGTAAACCTAATCGAAGTACGTATTATTCTAAATGGAAGACAGACACAAATGCAAGAGATATGACTATTAACTAGAACTGTCAGCAGGACAAAAATATGCAGTAATGGGGCTAGTAGGGGCAGTTAATTTCAAATTTCCTCAGCTTAGAAGGATGCACTTACCTTTTTCTTTTAGATTTTCACAACATTTTACTATGAGCCTTAAATTATCTTGGAGTTGTCCCAGATATTTTAAGACAAAAAAAAAAGCTCATGGGTTTTTAATTTGCCCAGTAACTCATAACACATTGGAAAGCACCTTACTGTAACACCTCTTTGAGTTTTATCCATTGAGGCCCTGACTTACCAATGTCAATGAAAGATTAAAATATTACGAAACACACAACTTCAACATCAAGTCATATATTGGCTGGACTCGGGTAGACTATAATAGCGAAGCTTGTGCTGCAATTGAGTTTTATTTTAAAGACTTCCCAATGTTATAGTACGTGAGCTATGGGGTTGGTTGATCCCATTTTTTGGGTTCAAGCATGTCTGGGGGTCATGAATCACTTTGCTAGACCTCTCAGTAGGGTAGCTGGGCCCCCAGAATCAGGGTTTTTCTAAGCAAACATCATTAGAGTATAAATAGTAGAAGCCCTAATTTCACTTGAAGGTAGGATTGGAAGAAATCAATTTTAGATTCTTTTTTTAGATCGAGATGGGTCTGTGTATGATATTTCATTTTCAATACATTTAGTGAGCCCTCAAATGGGGTCAATTTTGATGTAGTATGTCATAAAATAGAATATAAAGTTACTAAAGGGCGGAAATTTAAATTTGTGACGTAGTCATTCGAGGTGATTACATTTTCCTTATTGAGACAGTTTAAGTGTCATAAATCATATATCTAGCCTTCATGGAAGAGTAGCTGAACCCCCGAATTGGGCTAATACATTATCCATGATACATGTTGTTGCATAACACATAGTAAAGCCAATATGTAAAACAATAGTCCAGGCATTATAAGTCAAAATGGAGCCCAATCCACCACAAATTGCAATAGTATTAATTTTACCGCCAAACTGCTCAAGAAAGGTCCACCGAATGACAGGAAAAAGTCTGCCAAAATTCTACATGTGGAACATTGTCTCATTTACATACATCCAAAATGGCAGCTTTTTTATAAGCCAACTTGCTGTTTTCCCCCTATTAGTAGTAAGTTGTAATCCACAACAGATAACAATTGCTTCTATTTTACCACTATATACATGTATTTCATTTAATTGGAGTTAGGGACATCATTAATGGGCAATGCTGAAATTGAATTAACAGTCACTCAGGGTGTACACTTTTACCATATTAATTCATTATTTGCTAGTTACCGAACTTGCTATTGGCTATCACGGCCAGACAAAATGAATTTAAAAATGAAAATAATGATCTTTTCTTTCTGCAATTTTTAGCCCCCAAAAGGGCGGGTCTGGACTCGAACCTTATGTGACCCTCCCTGCGAAATAGCGCATGAATAGCAATCCAACACCTCCCAGAGGCTGCAGCCAAGAGAAACACTAGATGGAGAGCTCTTTGATAGCGCAGGTAGCAATCACTTGAAACGGTAGTTTAGCCAGAGTTTCTAGCACCGACCGCATGGCCTATGGGCTATGGTGGTGCTAACGTGGGATTATAAGTCTTCGAATCATTAAGTCTCGCAAAATACAACCTATGCAAAGCCTTGCACCTGCCGTGGGCTGCCATTTCGTAAGCCTCATGTGACAGATTATTCTCAACAAAAGACACCTGGAGGGAAGCCACACAGTAAAAAGTAGTTACTATGGGCTGTGGTGTAATAGTCCTGCCTCTGGGATTGCCAGCAGGTCATCCCGTAGAGGTAACTATTTTTTGTACCAGCCACAGTAGGGTTCGGAACCACGCTTGGCCTGTCCTGTTGGGAGTGACTAAGATGACCTGACAATGGGTGGAGGGAGCGCACAACCCTTCAGACCCTGTTGCTGTGGTCCTGTCTCTGGGACTGCCAGCAGGTCATCCCATAGAGGTAACTCATACAAGAAACCTTTTCTTGGGTCGAGATTTCTTATTGGAGGAGTCATTCGGGTGTTTGATCTTGTGGTGTGGAAGTCAGACAGAAGACTTCCCAACTGGGTGGGGAGGTGAACTCCTGACGATAACCCGCTCAGATTGTCCAAAGTACCCAGGACCCCGACGTGATTTCTACACACACCCTTGCAAATGTCCCCAGGCAATAAGCCATCCTCTATGGGGGTCAATGCTGCTGCCATCTCTTTCCTCAGCCACGTGAACATCCCGAGCCACGAAGGTGGAAGATTCATTGTTCTCAGAAGGCCACCAAGGGGGACCTCTGCTTATTTAAGCCATAGAACTGAGGGTGGTATCCACATGATGGAATGCTGCTCTAATTGCTGACCAACAAAGGGCCAGCCTCAGCTGAATGGTTGGAGGTGGTGAGGTGCAACTGTATGATGGGATGTGGAACAAGACAATGTTCATGACGGATGCATGGAATCCACTGATTGTGAATGCTGCAGGGGAATACATACATCACTTCATCAGATGCAAAGTACGATGAAGCTACAGATGACGAAGTTCTGTCTTTAAAGAATTTCTGTATAAATCTGAAGGGACAGCAGAAAATATGTGAACAAATTTGAAATTGTATGTGTACAAACGAAGTATTGATGTAAATGTTACAATCACAGTTTAACACTTAGTATAAACCATATATCTACATTAGATGATGCTTTAGCTAACGTACCCCATTCGGGGCTCAGCTAATCAACTACATAGTAACCGCCTGGGAAGTCTACCAAAATGAGTCGTGATCGACATACATACATGTACAGTATCATGAAATCAAGGTGTAAAACTATAGCACACATAAGTATAGGCCCATTTAAGTCATTGGTTCGAAGACATGTATATTGGCTTTACTGTATTTCTTGCAACATAATGTATCATGCATAAAGCATTAGCCCCATTCGGGGGTTAAGCTACTCTTTCAAGAGGGCTAGATGTACGATTTATGATATCTAAACATCTCAATAAGGAAAACGTACTGTAATCACCTCGAATGACTTCCCGACAAATTTAAATTTCCACCCCATACAGTAGTTTACTTCATATTTTATTTTATGACATACTTCATCAAAATCGACCCTCATTTGAGGGCAAGCATCATGTACTGAGAGGTTTGAAAACTGATAATTCATTCACAGACATATCTCATTCTAAAAAAATGATCTAAAACTGATTTCTTCCAATGCTAACTTCAAGTTAAATTTTGGCCCCTACCTCAAGCCTACTTATACTCTTCAATGTTTACTTTTTAAAAAACCTTATTCTGGGGCTCAGCTACCCTACTGAGAGGTTTGCAAAGTGATTCATGACCCCAGACATGCCTGAACCCCAAAAAGTTGAAAAAGTTTGGTGTGCAAAAATGGGATCGATCAGCCAATTTTAGGCCCTTAGCTCATGGACTATTAATGAAAGATAAAAATATTACAAGACATCCAACTTCAACTCGTATACTGGCTGGTCGAGTACAATAGCCAAACTTGTGCTGCAATTATTGAGATAGTTTTGTTTTAGTTTTGTTTTGAAGACTTGTAGGCTTGAGGCTTTCATTGTTGTTTCTAATAGGCTGTTCCACTCGACAATGGTGCAAAGGAAGAAAGAAAATTGTGTGACTGTAGTCTCGAATGATGTGTGATAAAAAAATTTAGTTGTTGTGGCGAGAATAAGAGGTACATGTAACTGGTGTTAGGTAACGATTGCTGGGATATCGATTTCGTCATAAACAATCTTGTACATTGTGCACAGACGGGCAATCCTTCTTTTATCTTCTAAGGCTTGCCATCCAAGATGCTTAGGAGTGTTCTGACGTAATGCAATTATATTTTTAGTCATTTACCTACCAAACTTCATGTACCCTCTATTCATCTTAAACCATTCTTGAAAGTGGAAACAAATTTCATGTTAGTTTTCACTATAATCCCGTCGTGAGCGCTACATTGCGTCCTTGAGAAAGACACTTTACTCTACTTGCTTCAGTTCACTCAGCTATAAAATGAGTACCAGTATTGCTGGAGTGTTAATTGCAATGGATTGGTGTCCCGTCAAGGGGGAGTCATCCGCTTGCACCATGGAAACCAGGGATAAGCACCAGTGCTATGAGCCTAATGGCTCAGATTGATTTAGCTTTTCACTATATATTGATGCCGACATCAATGCGAGGGGTAGTAGAATAGCTCTCACTATTCTAAAAATGGAAATTATTTTCACTCTACCATTGAAACTTAAAAACAAATGATAAAGAGAACAGTACAGCTACATGCTCTTTGATTGGTTAATTCCTCCCTCTGTGCCATTCCCTTCTTAATCAAAGCAATTCTGAGAGAAATTTCTACTAAAATTTAAATCATGTCACTGCCACTGTAAAAGGATATTCTATTCTTGTTGAGTAAAAGTGTATGCAAATGAGGCATTTGTGGAAATGTGAAGCTATCATCAAGATTGTTGCTGTCCAAAACTAGTTCCTGGAGTACGGTGAATAGTTCTAAGCCCTCTAGGGTGCTGCGGAAGAAATAAAAATCAAGAATGTCACTTCTAGTAGTATTTTGCGCTCTCCGAGTCCAATGTACAGAAGGGTGTCTGTAGAACTTCAAATATCAAATAATGACAGGATCCCAGGGCATTTACGAACTTGATATAAACCAGAACCAAAGATTTTGTGGTTTCAATGATTTTGTTTTTCATAACTTCATTGATTTGCAAAATTTGTATTAACTGTCATGTCATTGCCTATCATGAGGAAATATTTGTTCCATGATATTTATTCATAGGCCATACCCACCATGTAGATCAATACAAATCTTGAGTCAACAACATTAAGCATTTGTACAAGATTTAACAACTTTATCATAGCAAGTATGATGCAAAAGCGGTTGCTCACTTATCCTATTTAAAAAAAAAATTAAGTAAGTCCGCCTACTCATTAATATTCAGGACATCACTACCACAAGATTAGAACATATGTACAGACCATGACCCATCTGTGTACCATATATAGCATAAATCTGATATATAGTAAATGAAATACAGTATGGTGTTTACATCATTTAACAATTTTAAACTAGGCCATGCCCACCATGCATACTAATGCGTCTGTTGAAAACATAAGCATGTACACAATAACCAACAAAATGATCCAGCCCAATATGATGGAAAACAGACAAACAGTTGCTCATTTATCCCTATTTCAAAATTTTCAATTTAAGCCCCGCCCACTTATTAATATGCATGAAATCACCACCACAAACGTCGTCGTCGTCATTTATTATGTGTTTCGCCAGAGCACCACAACTGGGTTATCAAAGGCCGTGGACATTGACTTGGTTGTCAATGTTATGTCTGTCCGTACATCGTACCTGTGTTCTCGTCCAGGTCGTATTAAGCGTTTCATGATAGCATTGTTACTATCATAACCGAATACGTAGGCGACGACCCCGTCATTGTAATTGTGTGTTCACTCGTCGTCGACCACCACAAACATTAGGGTACATCTGCAGATCATGAGCTATCTTTGTACCACACATGACATGAATCCAGTTCATACATGTAGTTTAAGCTATGTGTTTACTCGTTTGTTTGATGAGGACTTAATAGCACCACAACAGCGAGGGTCAAATTGTGCCTGAGAGGTTAGATCATTTCAGAGGTACAGTAGGAAGAAAAGAAAGCAAGAGTCTGAGAGAAGCATGGGGGCTAAGAGCCAGAAAGATTGGATCAAAAGAGGAAGTGCAGGGTGTTTTGTTTACAAAATCATATTAAGCCCCACCCACTATGCATATTAATAGGTCACCATTTTCACATCATAAACATGTACACACCAGCTAACATTAAAATTATATCAAATATTAAATAAAACAGACTTGAGGTTGTTAAAATATTAACATTTCCAGATTTTTACAATAAGCCCCGCCTACTCATTAATATAAATGACATCACCACCAAAAAAAATGGGACACATCTATGGACCACGGGCTATCTGTGTACCACATATGACATAAATCCAGTTTACCAATCTTCAGATACTGTGTTTACAAGCTCTTTTCAGCAAAATCATTTTAAGCCCTGCCCACTACACATATCAATGAAAGTCGATGTTTTTTACATCATGAACATATACACACCAGCTAACAGCATAATTATACCAAATATGAACCAAAACATACATGCGGTTGTTAAAATATGAACATTTACAGAATTTTACATTAAGCCCCGCGTACTCATAAATATGCAAGACTTCACAAACAATAGGACACATCTACCCTCCACGGGCTATATGTGTACCACATATGACATGAATCCAGTGTATCATTTTTGAGATATTGCGTTCATGAGCTGCCCATCACAAACATACATACATACACACGCCTCCACACCCACACATACATACGCACACATGCCATCATGACCGCATACATTCCTGATGCTATCGCATCGGAACCAAAAATAGTTACTTCCAATTTGTATCGGGTGTAAAAGAGTTGAAATAAATGTTTAAATATTGATGATTGTTTTGGAATTCATGAAAAAAATAAAACGAAAATGATAAAAGTAAACTGTAATTATTTTTGTGTGGCTTTTGGCCCACACATTTTATTCTGAAGTGTCATTTCAAGATTCGTAAGTGCAACCTTTACCAGAATGTATTTATTTTACTCCTCGTAAAAGGCATTGCTAGTATATGCTGCTGAAATTAATAGCTCATTTTTTCATTAGTTTACTTGTTGTTGCACTGTAAAAAAGCAACACTGTCTCTGAATTCTACTCTTAATGGGTCCTTTTGCTCTGTGATCTAGAATCTACATATAGATCTACATGTAGGGGCATCTACATGTAGATGTAGACATCTACATGTAGGGGCATCTACATGTACATGTGGACATCTACATGTAGGGGCATCTACATGTACATGTGGATATCTACATGTAGGGGTATTTACATGTACACGTGGACATCTACATGTAGGGGCATCTACATGTACATGTGGATATCTACATGTAGGGGTATTTACATGTACATGTGGACATCTACATGTATGGGCATCTACATGTACATGTGGATATCTACATGTAGGGGTATTTACATGTACACGTGGACATCTACATGTAGGGGCGTGGACATCTACATGTAGGGGCATCTACATGTAGATATGGACATCTACATGTAGGGGTATCGACTGTACATGTACATGTGGACATCTACATATAGGGGCATCTACATGTACATGTGGACATCTACATGTAGGGGCATCTACATGTACATCTACATGTAGGGGTATCTACAGTACATGTACATGTAGATGTGGACATCTACATGTAGGAGTATCTACTGTACATGTGGACATCTACATGTAGGGGCATCTACATGTACATGTGGACATCTACATGTAGGGGTATCTACATGTACATGTGGACATCTACATGTAGGGGCGTGGACATCTACAAGTAGGGGCATGTACATGTGGGCCAACTCCTTGATGGTGGAGGAAATGTTAGTTTCTTGTTCGTGGATATTTGGGCAAGTGCTTTATGGTGGAGAAAGCTGTTCAGAAATAATAAATGTACATTCATCGTCTCCAATGATCAATCAAGAGTGATTTAGACTACAAAGTGCAATGTGCTGGATAACATTTGAATGTATTTGTTTTTCTTCCATTGAAATCTTAATTTCTTCTTGGCCCATTAAAAACCTTTAAGCATTTAGCTCTCTATCAAAATTGAGGCTCCAGCCCCTCAGACAATACCAAATTAAAACTTACATTCTGTACATCTCATTTTATACTATGTACATGTACTGTCAAAGTCACTTCACTCTTCAGCTGAATAAAGCTGTGTTTCCATGTGTGTGTATCCATATGCGAATGCGTGTGCATGGTGTTGGTTTCCATGTGTTCGTAATAATTGCGTGGAAGTAATGCGCAAACCATCCCAAATTAATTAAGTGGTGCATCTTTGAAATGGGGGCCCAGGGCAAAATTACAATGTATACCTTGTCATAGACTGATGTGCCATCCTCTACTTTCTTTACAAAATTTTAAAATATATATGCATTTACATTAATAAAACTTAAGTCTGTTATAGTGTTCACAAGTCTCCTTATTATAACTGATCTTCTTGTTGACAGATTGAAGAAAGTTGTTGTGTGCAAGCTGCCCAAATTACAACAGTTGGCAACTTTAATTAGTCCGGGAAAAATTAAGTGGGGTCTTTATATCACTGGCTTACTCGAGACCCCTTATTTGCTTTTCACATTGTTTTGGACATTAAATATTCCAAATCATGATCAATACAAAGTTGACTAATCGTGATGTAAATATTTTTGATTTCGAGACCTATGATCTATATATTTTGTCATTTCTTTAGGATCTTGGTGTGACATTTTCATGGCTGCAAATTTAAGAAGCAAGAAAGTTCACCAGAAATTATCTGATACATAAAAGTTTAGAAATGCTCATGTGAAGTTGAGGGAGGGGAAGAGGGTGGGGTATTATTGCCTCTAAGTTACAATGCTGTCGTACATGCTTTCAAAATATGTCAGTCCAAAAAAGTGCCTCTTAAATGCTGCTGTGCCCCCCCAGATTCAAATATCTTCTGCCACCACCGACATGTGGTATCAAAGAATTTTTTCCTGGTTCATATATTCATTATAGCCCTTAAATAAAAGTGCCCTCACTGGAGTTTCTGTCAACACCCCTGCGTATGCATAACTTCATGACCGAATTGCTACATGTAGCGATTCATTTTTATGCACACTGATACACATATGTTTATGCACACACTTACAGACACATGGAAACAGTTATTCTGAAATTGCACAGAAGCGATTTTTGTCTTATGCTAACGCATACAAATATGCACACATGTTAGCACAGTTCAAGACTTGATGGTGACTCAAATCAGGAGAGGCGGAACGTTCAAAATTTTGGGGGGCTAATGAGGTCAGGCAACATGTGATACCAATATCAAGCCCCCAGGCTCTGCCGCCCATGCAAATGGCATAATTGTAAAACTTTCAGAAGACATTCAGGGTCATTTTCACTTGATTATACTGCTTACTTGATTTGGTTGAAACTGAGGTCCAGTCTTGTGATCGTGGATCCGTACCAATTGCCAAATTCTTCTGGTATTCTTGTGCAGCCTTGTTCTATATAAAACAACTAGAAAAATGGGCAGGCATGAGAAACAATGTATTTAAGACTTTAGGCCATTAAAAAAGATCATTTCAATATTTGTACAAAGCACTCTCTTTTGACTTTCAGAAAATAGTTCCATTTTTGCTCAAGCCACATTTCCCATCCACACCACAGCAGAACACTACCTTGTTGTACAAACATCTCACCCAGTATGTAACACAGTCTGCAATACATAAAGCGCAAACCATTACAAGACATAACTTACAAACTTGTTACATTTTTGATCTTTTGAAAAGAAAAGAAAAATCTATTCTTAAAAAGCACAATTAATGAATAGAAGAAATGGCTACTTGATTCCTGTCAGCAACACACAGGTTTTGGAAGGACATACACAATTAAAACACCTTTTATTCGATTATGCTGACAATAGCTCTTTTTAGAATAGTTGAGAGCAGATGGTCCATTATCTAGGCATTTTATGATGCAAGCCCATCAACTTTTACATTTAGCACTGACAGAATTTCTTCAGATTATGCTCTTTGGTGTATCAATCAACACAGTATTGATACACTCAATTTAGCACTCATTTCAAGGACTCTCATTTTAAAAAGATGTAATGAACCAAAGTTGCACTTTACACTGAACACTCAAAGTTTAAGACAAAATGTTGTATTGTGTACATTTATTAATTTACTATTGTTTACAGGTATCTACAACACTATGCAGTTAACATCGAGAATAATATGAACCTTTAAGTCAAAGGTTGTAACTTACAGTACTTTCAGAAAGTTAAGTACTCAGAACTCAGTTGGTTGAATAAACTTCCTGTTTTGAGAAAAGAAGTAGTTTCAAGTTTCATTATAAAGAATGAATTACATTTTCCAAAAACTGTAGTATTTATAGGGAAAATTTTGCTAATAAGTGGCAACTGTATAATAACCAACATTACTTTCTTCACCACTTTATTTTGTAACCTTTGATCGTTACTTGTGAGTGTTCTGATAGAACACCCATGGATTTCACTTGCCCAGAAGTGGATAAACACCAGGTTTCCACCCGTGGTTCTGCTCTTTTCAGGAAGTGATAAGAATACCAAGCATCGGGTGATTAATGCTGCTATTGGGACAGCCAGTCCTCATCCGATGGACAGTGAGACCAACCAGCCATTGGCCATTTCTCCCAGTGGCTTTAAGTGGGGGAGAGTGAAGCAGAAAATCGAAGACAAACATCTGTGCTTGCCATCTCCTTATTGTCATGACTGCATACCTTACTTCACAGCTCCCTTCTCCTGTGTATAAAAATTGAGGCTTCTCTAAACAAATTCTCCCATCTCTTTCTGTCTCTTGCTACAACTGCAGCTTCTCTTCAGCTGTTCCATCCCAAACTGTTTCTCTCCTTTTCTGCCACTCTTCTCCATGTAGTCTTAGGTCTTCTCTTCTACCTTCTGGTGTCCAAGTGATGGCTATTCTGACATAGTTTTCTTCATCCTTTCTTAATACATGACCCGACTATCTCAATCTTCTCTTAAATATCTCCTTCTTATATCCACTGTGCCTGTTCTTTCATATAGTTTTTCATTGGTGACTTTCACTGGCCATCTAATTTTCAAAATAATTCTATGGTACATGTATCTCCTTTGGAACACATCTAGTTTCTATTCATCAGCTTTTGTCAGCTTCCAGGTTTCACATCCATAGAGGAGTACTGAGATTACATTTGATTGAATTATTTTCAGTTTAGTTTTTATCCCGTATATGTTTTATTTCCAAATCTTGTCAAGTTGTCTTAAAGTTGCCTGGGCCAGCCCAATTCTGCATTTGATGTCTTCATCAGTGCCTCCTTCTTTGTACAGTGTTGCACTGAGATAGATAAAGCTATCAACATCTTCAAGCTCTGTATTTGCAACTTTAATTGTTCCATCAATTTTGTTGTTGTTAATGCGCATGATCTTTGTCCTTTTTTTTCTTTCATTTATCTTCAGACCAATCGTTTTACCCGTTTCATGTAGTTTGCTTGTTTTGTCTTGGAGCTGCTCTTTGGTGCTAGAAACAAGTGCAATGTCATCAGCGTAGTCAAGCTTGTCTAGGGCTGTAAATAAGCACCACTGGATTCCATTCCTTCTGCCTTGTGCACTGGCTCTCATCACCCAATCAATAGCAAGTATAAAGATAGTCAAATAACATTCTGACTGTAGTATATGTTATAGCCGCTACTATACATGGCTGCTATAAATGGTCAGACAACACTATATACTTTTTTACATTGAAACTGCTGCAATGGCTTTTCATAGAAGCGTAGATGAATTTCGACTACACGCTAGAATAACTAGGCCTTTCCGTGACGATCTAAGGTCAACTTTTGACTATGCCTTTTAATATCATGGATCACTTTTACATAATACAAAATAAATTTTTATATTCACTAATACTATAATCAGCCATTCACTTACATTTTGGGCATGAGTTTAATAAAGACAACTATGAAAAGTTGCGTTTTGTGCAAGTGTCTTCGCTACTGACAATCTTTCAAACAGAAATAATTATATCTAATTAGTTCGGAAGCTGTCGAACAAAGGAACGTCGGAGAAGTCAACATGCTTATAGCATTAAATCAAGCACTGCGCGCGCATAATAACATTTTAGCATTCTCAAAATAGCAAATGCCAGCGCACTCTGATGATACGCACATTAATTGTGTACGCTTTTCCCAAAGTGAGAGAAGTGTGAAGTGATTGTAATGTAATTTCTTTCGTAATTTAGATGTTTTTTTACGTACAAAATGTTCAACATTTTAATTGTAACTTAGTTTGAAAGATAATTTATAAGTTAAAATTTAAAATTTTGTCAGTTTTGAAAAGGGTTTTCATTTCAGGATTATGTTCTTTGTTGTTGTCTGAGTGGTTTTCAACATTATGAGTGTATAGTGCGTTGTCTCACTTAGTATGCAAGTATTGCTTTGCACGTAGTGCTACTGAGTGAGGTGTTTATCTCACTAGTATAAAGAGGAAACCAGACATTACACTTCCTTGCTTTACCCCAGTTTTCACAGAAAACCAGACAGAGAGTCTTCCATCGCTTAACACTGCACATTTGCTGCCATCATACCAGTTCTGCATAATATTTGAGTATTTCATCGGTATGCCATAATAAGCCATAATCTTCCACATCATGTTTGTTTGCTTGTTTGATGAGAGTTTAACGGCACCACAACAGCAAGGGTCAAATTGTGCCTGCGAGGTTAGATCATTCCGAGGTATGCTTTTGTCTAGAATGTTGAACATCAATGAAGTTGAGGTATACTGTGGCTTTCCATTCAAGGGTGAATATTTGTTCAGTAAACACTGCATACTGTTTGTCAAAATGTCACAGGTTGTAAAATCATTATTACTATTAGACTAAGTCTCCCTTTTATTGCTTGCCCAAGATGACCTTACTTGAACACTGATCTATGCCTACATCCTTTTAGCACGAATCTTGATGCCTAGTACAGTAACTATGTATATTTTCATCAGCTTCACTTCACAAAGTTTGCTGATTTTAGGAAAGCTCCCATTGAAAAAAAAAAATGCATGTTGTGAAGCAAAAGTCAATGTGATTTAATACGTTTAAAAAGAAATTGCCCTAAAAATTGAGGGCAAATCAAATTTCACTATCAAAATAAACACCAACATACATGAAAATTTATACACTCTTACTGCAACATGCTCAAGAATATGTCGAAAAATGGTAAAGAAAATAAAATTCTGACCCATTTTGTTTACGTGTATGTTAAAAACAATAACATGCAGTGTCATGCACAGAATTGCATCTTTACGAACATACACGATCGATCACGTGATGTCTAGCAGCATACAGTCAAAAGACTCTAAGATGAGCATCGATTACACTTGCGTGCTTTTTACTGACCATACTGCACATACGCTCGCTCGAAAAAAAGACAAAAAACTAAGAAATGTGAAATGTTTGCGCAACATGTACAAACGTAGAATAGCTGGCGAATCTGTCGATCTTCGATTACATGAGTACACTCGCATCAATCATACATTTGGTTAGTCTGATTACACGAAACTCATGTTGTTCAAGCATTTTGAGTCAATTTCGTCAAAAAATCATGTTTTTTTACTTTTGAGGAACAATTTCGCTTAAATAACCAGCCTACCAAGTTCTTAAACATCCTAGCTACAGTACAAGGTAGCCTAATCTTTGTAACAGTTGAAGGTTATTATATAGGAAAGCCAGAGTATCTAAAATAACAAACTTTGAGATCATCGTTAACTTTGCACAAAGAAGTCAACAGGACTTTACCTGTCTACTTCATGCCCAAATCATGTAGTGACCAAATCCAGCGGATTTAGGCATGGAAACATGCACATTGAAAATCATGTGTCACACAATAAAGACAAATTAAATGGCCTTCAACCGAGTCCAAGAAATTTTGCAACCAGATCTGGTCACAAAATTGTTTTCAATATCAAAACTGTATTTATTTAATCTAAAAAATTGATAAAGCAGTATTAAATGTCAAACCTGTCTGTTCTGCAAAAGAAAATATCAAGTCTTCCTTAAAATCATGAAATTGTCCCTTTAAAAAACAGAAAATGAGCCAATAATGATGCACATCAGTCCAACAAATTTAAACCCATTAGCGCATCAAAACGCGTACCGATGTGATGGCCTGCGTCCTTCTTTGGGCATTTGTTCGCAACTTTACCCAAGAATGCTCGCACATTTAAGCACGACCAGAGTACAGATTTCGCTCGAGCATGCTCAAAGTACGCACTGACCTAACTGCCAGTTCCACTTTTGAAGCAGTGAACAACCAAATAGCAAAGTAAGTGTAGAAAAGGCTCGTTTGCTCAGGAATTTGGCTTTGTAAGCTGTTTTCTCAGACTAACTGTGTTGTGAACTTTAGATTTTTGAAATTCTAAGGTGCATCAATTTTTGCATAAAAGTAAAGGTTGTCAGCTCCAAAAAAGCGGCCCAAGTTTTACACATAGAAATACATGGCAAAGCATTTTCAGTAAAATCCTTTAGCCTTAACGTTAGGCTTATCTTTAAATTTATTCATTCAATTTAACAAGCTACATGTAATTATACTTACTTGGGTGTCTTCAATAATAGGTCCAACACTTTCTCCACTCTCATTTTCTTCTTTTTGTTGACTTCCTTCCATCATATTAATACGCAGTGATTATGGATCTCAATTTTTATCAGTTTATTTTACTCATTCAGGCAGTAGGCCTAGTAACGTTAACTTAGGTCTAACGTTAGTTAACTAGCGACGACAATGGCGAATTAAGTTAGGTCCTAACCGTAACGTTATGGTGTAGGCCCTAGGCCTAATGTACAACAATGATTATTCCCCGATGGAGAGACTCCTAACTTGAAGATTACAAGTCCTAAGCTACTGTCACTGATTTGAAGTTACTTCAAACACGATTTACACTCTGCTGTATTCAGGTATTGGAGTCGGTCGGTTCTTGGAGTTCTTCTTCGTTTGTATTGGTTGCGAATCGTGCAAATCACGAATCATCTGACCACTTTTTTTTGTTTGCTGCTAACGTTATATGGTAGTACACATGTATTAGGAAACTTGTATTAGAAAACTTGTAAAAATGGTGCTAGGGGGAGTAGGAGCTGTGGAACTTCTAACATAACTTAAGAAGAATACGGGAAAAGAAGGGTTAGCCACTCCATAAAAACCCAAACTAATACCACCACCACCACCACAAAAAAAGAGTTAGTAAAGAACTTATCAATCTTGACTTTGAAATTGTGAACAGAAATGGAGCTAACTACCCATTCAGGAAAATCATTTCACTCATTAACAACTCTTTACAAAAAGCTAAAACACCGATTATCTATCCGTGAGAACTATTTGGTCAACTCCAAACTGTTATCAAGTGTCACATGAGGATTAGCTGAAACATGCAAGAAATAACAGGAAGTCAAATTTATATTTATAAATGTTAAATATTTTAACATATTATTCGTTTTCTAAATATCTCCTACATTTAGCGATGAAAAAACAGAAATATTTTTAAATCATTAAAGGTGTATGGGTAGTTAGGAACTACCCTTATTTTTAAACTAATATATACCCTCCAATTTTTGGAGAGGAGTGGTATACACAATTATACCCCTCCCCACACACACATTTTGGCATAGCAATATTCCCCAAGTATAGTAATGTTGAAGTTCACATAGCAAATGTTTGTGTTACTTTCTTCAATCTATCAGTAAAAATATCAGTTATAATACCTTTTGACTCTATACAATTCCTAATCCTCTTATTCTTCCTCACTTAAATTATAATCTTATTGTGTAGGGAAACACTCATACCACTTCACTTATTCAAGCTCCAAAAGCAAGCCCTTAGGAACATATGAAAATTATATTATCCGACTCCTACTGCACCTCTTTTCAAAGAATTGAGCATTCTTAAGTTATTTGACCTTTTCTCCTACCAATTAGGAATAGTTCTGTATCGGTTTTATCATGGCCCCCTCCCTAAGTTTTTTTATTCTTTTTTTTCAATTTTAATACTGCCTGCCATTCACATAATACTCGATCTGAAAACCAAATGCATACTCCTAACACGAACACGTTTTATGCAGTCTCAAATTCAGGTGTTAAATTCTGGAATTCCCTATCCATTACTATTAGAAATTCGTTATCGTTGTACACATTTAAAAAGAAACTTAAAACCTATCTGTTAAATAATACACCCAATTAGAATTGGATTTGTATCTTTTCCATATATACTTTCTGTTTCTTTATATGTAATTCAATAATTGTTACATGGAATTGTTCGTCAGTTGTTATATTAGGGTGTGAAGGAGAAGGGGGTTGCAATTCTATTTACTATTATTATTGATTTTCAAGGGCCAGACTAGAAAAGATTACTTATTTCTGGTCCTTTATCTTCTTTCAATTAGTTACCACATCACATGTTTATAGCTATGTGTGTTTTCTATACTCATGTTTCTTACAAAATGTTTTTGAATATTCCATTGTCCAAACTTCTTGCTATGATTTATGTATATGTTGATGTAAACTGCTCTGGAGATAAAAAAATAAAAAAATAAATGCAAATCAAATCGAATAAGAGGATGGTATTTAATACACCCAGGTTTTATCTCTGTGGTATACTTTCGGACTTTTTTAACTTTGCAAAGAAGGTGGCGGAGGGCACGTCAATCCACGGTACCTCCACGGTCAGTCCATGATTATCCACAATGTAGGTTTTGCCCTGTAATCCATTTCAAAGATTAGTTTTTAAAGCCTTTTCACAATTATACGTGTGGGGAAATGAAGATATGCATATGTCATTGCTTTTTCAGCCGAAAAAAAGTTTCATGCATAGGCCTTTGTGGCTGCCTGTGTGGCTGCATGGGCCTGTGTGGCTGCATGGTTTGTGTGGCTACATGGGCCTGTGTGGCTGTATGGGCCTGTGTGGCTGCATGGGCCTGTGTGGCTGCATGGACCTGTGTGGCTGCATGGGCCTGTGTAGCTGCATGGGCCTGTGTGGCTGCATGGGCCTGTGTGTGGCTGCATGGACCTGTGTGGCTGTATGGGCCTGTGTCGCTGCATGGACCTATGTGGCTGCATGGGCCTGTGTGGTTGCATGGACCTGTGTGGCTGTATGGGCCTGTGTGGCTGCATGGGCCTGTGTGGCTGCATGGGCCTGGGTGGCTGCATGGGCATGTGTGGTTGCATAGCGCTGTGTGGCCGGCTGCATAGCGCTGTGTGGCCGGCTGCATAGCGCTGTGTGGCCGGCTGCATAGCGCTGTGTGGCCGACTGCATAGCGCTGTGTGGCCGGCTGCATAGCGCTGTGTGGCCGGCTGCATAGCGCTGTGTGGCCGGCTGCATAGCGCTGTGTGGCCGGCTGCATAGGACTGTGTGGCCGGCTACATAGGGCCGTGTGGTCCGCTGCATAGGGTTGTGTGGCCGGCTGCATATGGCTGTGTGGCCGGCTGCATAGGGCTGTGTGGCCGGTTGCATAGGGCTGTATGGCCGGCTGCATAGAACTGTGTGGCCGGCTGCATAGAACTGTGTGGCCGGCTGCATAGGGCTGTGGCCGGCTGCATAGGGCTGTGGCCGGCTGCATAGGGCTGTGTGGCCGGCTGCATAGGGCAGTGTGGCCGGCTGCATAGGGTTGTGTGGCCGGCTGCATAGGGCTGTGTGGCCGGCTGCCTAGGGCTGTGTGGCCGGCTGCATAGGGCCGTGTGGCCGGCTGCATAGGGCTGTGTGGCCGGCTGCATAGGGCTGTGTGGCCGGCTGCATAGAAATGTGTGGCCGGCTGCATAGGGCTGTGTGGCCGGCTGCATAGGGCTATGTGGCCGGCTGCATAGGGCTGTGTGGCCGGCTGCATAGGGCAGTGTGGCCGGCTGTATAGGGTTGTGTGGCCGGCTGCATAGGGCTGTGTGGCCGGCTGCCTAGGGCTGTGTGGCCGGCTGCATAGGGCCGTGTGGCCGGCTGCATAGGGCTGTGTGGCCGGCTGCATAGGGCTGTGTGGCCGGCTGCATATGGCTGTGTGGCCGGCTGCATAGGGCTGTATGGCCGGCTGCATAGAACTATGTGGCCGGCCGCATAGAACTGTGTGGCCGGCTGCATAGAACTGTGTGGCCGGCTGCATATGGCTGTGTGGCCGGCTGCATAGGGCTGTATGGCCGGCTGCATAGAACTATGTGGCCGGCTGCATAGAACTGTGTGGCCGGCTGCATAGAACTGTGTGGCCGGCTGCATAGAGCCGTGTGGCTCACAAGTTGTCTTTAGTGAAAAGTAGAAGCATGGATTATATGATATGCGTGAAATGCGCGTAAAATTTCACAATTTACAATTTGAGCCTGTTTTAGTGTGATATTTGTGTTACTTTCTTTGATGAAGAGATATAGAATCTAAAGCGGAAAGTTGTTATTGTTTGACAGGACACGTTCGTTCTCTGAAAAATGTCACATGTGCTGTTTGAAAAGGGTATTTTGAGAAAAGTGTATGTGTGTGGGTGTGGAAGGGGGTGCTTTCGCAGATCTGGAGATCCCTCCAATAATTGAAACAAAATGTTGGTCCAAGATCATAAAAAGTCGGTCCTAAATTTTGACCGAAAAGCGAAAAAATTGTTATACTGTATAGATTAACTTTTATCCCCCTTTTCCGAATAGTATTGTTAGGAAAGTGTATTCAAATCAACCAAAAATCCCAATAATAGGCCTTTATGCCTCTTAAATATACTATAATTTACCCAAAAAAGTGATAAATCTCACTCTTTCCTTGAACTGTTGAAGCGTTGAAATATGTGGTTTTTCCTCGCCCTTTTTAGATTTCAGGTGATTGATGGATGGAGTGTGGATAACCACTTGCTTCAAACTGTCAAATAGGAGGTATTGTATGATTCAGTGTCCCTTGTAAAGTTGCATGATTAACAGATTAAAGATTATCTTGGTCCGTTTCCGCGATATTTCGCATATAAAGTTTTTATCTAATCAGGTACTTAATTATCTTTTTCCCGCTCCCAAACTTTTAGACAAAGAGATAGCCTGGGAGTAGTGGTGACGAAATGAGTGACGTAGAGAGAGGAGAAGAAGTTGATATTTGAAAGTGGAAGGATGTATTTGTGTGCTTAGGATAAATAACATGTGATGGTCTTATTTTAATTTTATTTTTTGACCAATGCAGTGGATTATATTTTGGATAATAGTTTGAATTTACAGTGATTGAGAAGTTATACATAAATGTGGGAAAGACTACATCAATGCAAAGCGAGCCGTTTTTGTGTTTGTATTTATTATTTAGAAGGATTATTCCAACAATTATGATCCTGAATTTTCCGATTGTTTAAATCATGAGTTAAATTTTCCGATTTTTTTAGCAAATTTAAAAAACTGTGACCCCGCAATAGCTTACTACTGTACGCTCGGGAAATAAGATGATAGCAAAAACAAATCAAACAGCATGCTGGAATAAGAATCACCATGTAAGGGCTAAGAATTTTCATTAAGTGAAGATCACTTGAAGATTTCAAAAATCATAACAGCTAAGATTTCATCATGAAAAGCCTCTGGAAATGCTCGAATCGTTGAGCTTCCGGGGTCTTTGCTCGCTGGACTCCTACCAGAGCTTCGTCCCTTTGGCTCTTAGCCAGGCCCCTGGACCACATACCACAACAGGCAATAATTTATTCTTTCCATGTGCACAACCTTCACTTTTCAAAATAAATCTATAACGCCACTTGTACACAGGATGTTGAAAGCCTATGCAAGCCTAATCGAAAAAAATGCAGGGTCTTTCTACGACAGGCTCTCAGAGATTGTATCTTTTTTGCATGAATACTGTTTTTAGGTTTATATACAAAGCTACTGGATATGCGTTGGTATTGGTTATGGCCAATTTTAAAATCATCATTGCTGGCACGAAATATCAAATCCAAATCATACTAAATTTGTGAATACGTCGGTGAAATGCTATACATTTTTATATGCACAACAAAATAGTTGATAATTATACTGTTATAGTGTGTGCAACCAGTTTTCAGGGGTCGAGTTGGTCCATACACAAGCGCACGTGATTGGGTAATCTGATAAATAACAATTCCCTTGCAATTCCCAACTTGTAATTTCCAAGTATCCCTAACTTATCTCAGGAACAGGCCTGATTGAGAATGTGGTCTTCTGGCCATTATTTGAATTAATTTTCCGAAGAAA
The DNA here is from genome assembly GCA_020152595.1 of Chiridota heheva. NCBI lineage: Eukaryota > Metazoa > Echinodermata > Holothuroidea > Apodida > Chiridotidae > Chiridota > Chiridota heheva. Next base: position 140,167 of record JAIGNY010004520.1, read on the forward strand.
AAAATTGAACGGATTCTTTGGGGCTCGCCAAAATTAGGTGTACAAATTCAAATGCATACTCTAAGAATCATCTTTGAAAAAGAGAAGTAAAAATATACACGAGAGAAACGAAAATCAAAATTGCAAGTTGCGAATTATTTGGCCTGCAAAGTCATGATGAATAATTTCCTGACAGTCAAGTTTGCGCAAATGATCTAACTCGATGTGCATCAACGATAAGTAATTCAACTTGTCGTCTTTCATTCTTGACCTCAGCCTACAGTTCTTGATTCGCTTTAGAGCTGAAAATGATGTCTCCTCACCATGGCGGCGGAATCAAGGGCGCGTGTCCCCTCCCTCCCCACATAAATGTGACCTTTTATAGAAGGAATGTGCCCCATCAGACTTTGAAATACTTCCCTCTTTCAAAGACTACATATGCAGTCTTTTCATTATAGAAAGTAACAATCTATTTAGAATTTCCCTAAAGACAATGTTCAGGACCCAACAGCCCTACATTGGACTTTTTTCCTACATGCCTACTGAAAAAGACTTCACAACGGCATACCTTAGTTTTCCCTCTGAAGTTTCGAAAAATCTTTAAATACTTCAGTTGGTATATGAGTATGCAATCCATTCCAAATTTCTTTTAGTGGTGCATCTCTCTGAAATAAGGCCCATGCAGCCTGCAGGGCAAAATATACAAGTTGGACGAGCTATCATTGCCATACTGACTGACAGTGGCCGCCCCACTTTCTGTGTAAGAGATACACACTTGAATGTTCTTTCAAATATTAAAGGCAAGTCATCTTTTTTACAAGTTTTATTAACAGGATTGGTTTAGTGGTCAAACATGCGCAGTTTGTTTATCTGAAAGAAGACTTCAAAACAAAGAAAATACTGAAATATAACATTTTATTTCTTTCATGTAAGATAAACTTGCTTGACCACTGATAAAGTGACTTACACAAACATTTGCTATGTGTAAACTTCCCAAATTCCGCTGGTGGGGCACCTTTAATATAGGGTCCGTGCCAGGAGAAAAACTTTCCGTGGTGACCCTTGCCGCTGAACAGCTGAAAACTGAGTGTAAATTGTCAATCTTGTCTAACATATACTGATTTTTCGAGATTAATTTATTTTCAGCAACAAAATGAAAATCCCCTGAACCATTCGAAGGACCCCTTATTTTTTTGTCAACATATTTAGGACATCGAATTTTCTGATTGATGATAGATGCAATTGACTAATCGTGATATTAATCTTTTCAATTTCGATATCTAAAGTTTTTCGAGCATGCTTTCAAAATACGTCAGTCGAAAAGTGCCCATAAATTCCTGTGTTCGCCAGTTTCCAATATGTTCCACCGCCCTGCTCCCCCATTGCAGTTGGATACCATCAGGCATATGTACATTCGCAGAGAAATATATACACTGTGAAAGACTGAAGAAAGACATTGTTTGATATATATATATATATATATATAATATATATATATTATATTTACATTGTTTATATATATATATATATATATATATATATATATATATATATATATATATATATATATATATATATATATATATATATATATATATATATATATATATATATATATATATATATATATATATATATATATATATATATATATATATATATATATATATATATATATATATATATATATTTATGCAGTTCAAAATATGCAGTTCACAAAACAGGCATATGTACACTCGCAAAGAAATATATACACTGTAAAAGACTGAAGAGAGGTTGCTTTACATTGTTTGCTATATATATATATATATATATATATATATATATATATATATATATATATATATATATATATATATATATATATATATATATATATATATATATATATATATGTATATATATATATATATATATATATAAATATATATATATATATATATATAAATATATATATATATATATATATATATATATATATATATATATATATATATATATATATATATATATATATATATATATATATATATATATATATATATATATATATATATATATATATATATATATATATATATATATATATATATATATATATATATATATATATATATATATATATATATATACATATATATATTTATGCCGTTCAAAATATATGCAGTTCACAACTGCATAAAGTATCAGCTGCAGTTACATGCAGTTTCATATACTCTTTGAACTGAATAAATTCATCCCCAAGGTTGCAAAGCTGGGTTCCAGATCCTTAGGAAAGCAAGAAATCAGGTGATGTTCAGTCAATTGCACTTCCTCGTTCTTCAATTTTAAAAGACTTGACAAGCATCCATATACTTTGTGCTCAATTCTGAGAAAGCATCCATCCGTTTACTCAAATCACCTATGCAATTTCTTTCCCACACACTGTACATATTCTTTTATCATGAGTTGGTGACAAATTAACCATTACCTTTACAATACGTACTTCTTATATTTGGCTTCATGTTCGCTTTATAATGGCGCAAATACCAGTATGTTATCTTGTCTTTGCGTGCAATAACGCAGATGATGCTGAATACAACTGATAAACTTTTTATTTCAAGAAGCTCTGAACTTTTACTATTTTGGTTGCGAATTTTGACCACGCTTGAGATGAGACAGTGATTTGATTCAGATTTTTAAATTCCTGTCTGGTAGTTATGCTTTAACTTCCTATTATTTCTTGCATTTTTCAGTTAATCCTCATGTGACACGTAGTAACAGTTGAAGTTGACCAAAGAGTAATAGATATTCAGCGTTTTAGCTTTTCGCAAAGAGTTGTTAATGTGTGGAATTGTGTACCTGAGTAGGTGGTTAGCTCCAATTCTGTTCTCAATTTCAAAGTGAACATTGATAAGTTCTTTACTAACTCTGGGCGTATGTTATTTTGTTTCTTCTTGTGGTGTTAGTTTGAGCTTTTTATGTAGTGAATAACCCTTCTTAGCCCGCCATCTTGTTATGTTATATTATATGCGCATGATAGAATGCGCGAATCAAACGTCCACACATATTCTCTTACGTAGCAGTAATATAGCACTGAGATATCATGGAAACATACAAAAAGAATCATAAGGGATGCAACTGAAAAAGAAAAAAACGTGCATACATGACACTTATTTATCTTTTAAGGGGTTGTAGGAGTCTGTATAACGGCACGTGGAATGGTGATCCTTCTTGAACATTATACATAATCGTACCACTAAACAACACAAGTAAGTGGCAAGGAGAGTCATGTGTCCTTTTTTGTCTTTTATTGAGAGATGCGAGGGATCAAAAAGCGATCTGTCATCCACAGGAAGGAACAACAGTGCTCGTACGCTGTGCCCACACCTATTTCTATCTTTTATAAAGAATCATCTCGGCAGATTTTGCTAATAATCTTTTTTTAACTAAAAACTACTTAACTACACCATAGACATGTTGTTTTGGGCAGATGTTAGGCCTACATAAAAGGAGCAGTCTAGTTCGGGGAATATAATGAGAAATAAGGAGGGAAGGGGAATTTCACAGGCACTGGGTGGGCAGGTGGGTACCCACACTTTCTATTAACAAATTTTGTTTTGTTTTGTACATGATCCTCCCTTACGGGAACTCAGCAAGACTCCTATGCGGAGCACAGACGCCAAGCTATCGTCTACGTAGCAGATGCCAGTCTCGTGCGACCGGGATGGAAGTGGATAAACACCGGGTTTTCACCCTACTATTTTCGATAAGTCTTCCGAGAACCAGGTAGGGTGTGACTGTCCTACCATCGGGACCGACGGCTCAACGTCTTCCCAAAAGACGGCGAGCGCCATTAAACCATTGCCACTTCTCTCAACAAATGAATGAGGAGCAGGAGCTGCAAACGACGTACTTCCGCTTTATTGATCGGCGTATCTATCTGCATAGCTGTGGATAAACTGCTTAAACCGGTCAGAGGCTTTAAGCCGGTACCCCCAGCTGCATCTCACTTGTGTGCTCTACCAACTGAGCTACCTGACTCCTAAATTAAATTAAAGCCTTAGATTAACGCCTAACTGAGTAGGTTTGGATGGTTAACCTACATTTGAACCGATCAAAGCTGACGTATGATATATAGACTACATGTGTATTCTCTATACTGAGCAAATATTTGCAGACAGTGGAATTTACCCTTTAGCAGTTTAAAGTCGTCGGAGGTGCGTACTCCATATATGTCGCTTTCGTCATTTCAGAAACTGGTTTAAATTGTTCCCGTATACCAAGAGTTTGGACAGAATTAAAAATGACAACTAATTTCTTTTTCATGTAAGGAAAATGTTATTTTGTCAATGTTTCTTTTCTGAATATAGAAACTTAGTTTTGGAAAGTTTAAGTCAAGATTTAAATCAAAAGGAAATTTACAGTAAAAGGACATTTTGATTCGAACTAATGTAATGCAATTATATCGTAGATTTGTTCTAAGAAATCACACTCTCCAAAAAGAATTCTCTTTCACGAAGCTTTCAACGAAAGTTTGGAACGTTTGGACCGGTAACGATTTCGCGCTTGCACATGATCACGGGCAAGAACTCACACAAAGGTACTCGGAGCGCTCCGTTTCTTTTAGACTGAATTAATAAAGAACATTTTCATCTTAAACGAGAAGAAAGACAGTTCTGCAAGAGGCTGTAGTAATTTACCAACTAATATCAACACTTTTTAAACTTCCTGCCAAACCATGCATCAAACAACCATGCACCTATTATTGCTGTTTGGGATTTTAATCGTACCTACGTGGAGTCTGACCAAACCATCATCCATTAAATTTGAAAATAACGCATACACTGACATTGTGGTGGGAATTCACGCGGATGTGCCCGAGAACGAAGCACTTCTCGACGAAATTAAGGTAAATGATTGCACAAAAGCGTAAAAGCTATGCTTCATAATCATAGGGACTTGTTCCTTCATTTTATTAGTTAATATTGAAAATAAACTGTTAGTTTGAGTTCATTCTTCACGAGGGTGGGTTGACATTCAATCCCTTCTCGGCAACTGGCTAAATGTTTCCCCTTTTCGAATAATGGCCTATAAATATTGACTAATAATCAGTGGCGTAGCTAAGGGGGCAGCCACCTCCGGCCCGGGCCCTTTAAGGGGGCCCGTGAAAAATATACCATTATACCGGTATACCACAATGGCCCGCAGGGCTCCACTCGCCCGGCCCATAGGGCTCTAGCTACGCCACTGCTAATAATCATATTTTTCGACTTTTCCACATTCCAAGAAGCACCTGAACGAAAATAATCGGCACTTTTGCTACAGACTGAAGCTAAATTGAATATCAAATTATACGCTTGTCCATTGTTATTCTTCTGCTTCATATGATGCTTATTTCATCATTTCATATCTACAGCGGGTAATGACAGATGCAAGCGCATATCTATACACAGCCACACGTCATCGAGCGTACTTTAAAAACGTCACGATAGTTCTACCTAAGACATGGGCTGATCGCGGTTATGAACCACCGAGAAACAATTCATTTGAAACAGCTGACGTTATAATAGCACCATCCAATCCCAGATGGGCACCGAACCCATACACAAAGCAGTATGCGACATGTGGAAACAGGGCTGCGTATATACACCTCATTGACGAATTCTTATTGGATCCCAATATAGAGCGCTACTTCGGTCCACTTGGTAAGTTAAAGGAGCTTGGAAAAACCTTAACTCTAAAGTTATCAAATTGGCCTGATGAATGTAGCATCACGGTTGCATGTGTTATTGTCCCGGTCAGTTGAACTTGAAGTTTCGTTTCTATAGCCATCAGCTTGTTGATTGTTTGAAACGTAATCGGAAGAAGGAATATATTCCTAAGAAAGTTCTAAATGCAATCCCACGACACTGAGAAATGAGTTCAACTATGACGTTATTCTTATGAAAACCATGTTCTCGGGCGCGGCACACATAATCTCACTTTAGGTATTTATGAGTTTAATCTAACAAATCCATGGATGTAACATCCAATTTTCACGAATATTTGACTTAATTAGCAGAGGGGTAAAAATCATATAACAAACAAAATGTGTCTATATTCTTTCTATCTCTCTCCCTTCTTTTCTATTTCTATATACTTTCCCCCATGCCATTCACACCATCGTTGAAGACATGATAAGGGGAGGAATTTATTCTACGCCATGCACACCATTGTTTTAGATGGTAATGGATTAAGGAAGTGTTTGTATGCTGGTAGAGGTTGTGGTTGCTATCGTGAGTGTCGAATGGGGAAGGTGGTCAGGCGGATCCTTGAGGCTGAGTTTCCTTCTTATTTCAACACAATGCATTTTTAATGGCTCATGATTCCTTACATCTTCGACAAGTTTGAATAGAACCCATACATTGAACTCATACATTGTCAGTATTGGGTATACCAAAGAGCTCTTTGGGTATACTTTACACGAAACCAGAATTGGGAGAATTTGGCGCTTATTCAAAACGTCAACATAGAAAGATCACTCAAAGTTGTGTCCTGGTTCAAAGTGGCTGCCTGATGAAGGATATACTTAAACATTGAAGTTTAGTTCCACTCAATATTCACGCAGTGAGGTAGAACGGAACGAGATATACTGGTATATTGAAAAGTAATAATTATTTCTAGTGAATGGCATTTGTGATTAATTAGGCCTATGATCGACATGAAAAGCTGACCATGAAACTATTGTAACGGTCACATAACGAAGGGGAGCTACAGGCAGAGTAAAGGGTGTAGTATGGTACATGCTTGTTGCAGGAGGAAAATGATAGACTTCATGATTACAAAAACCAATATATTTCCAAAAATTTTCTTTGATTTTTAGGACCCCTATTCATACACGAATGGGGTCACTTCCGATGGGGCCTGATGGATGAATATTCAAATGAAAACGAAGAACGTAGTCATTATCAACCTTTCTACCAATCGCCTATCTCTGGGAACTTTGAGGCAACGAGGTACGCCCTGATTCTGGAAGATTTTGTATGACAATATGTTTCGTTATTATGTATTATGCATATGCACTCAGTAGCAAATTACCTGAAGTTACTTCCCTGATTCATCCAAACGGATGTTTTGCAATCAAAAAATAAAACCATAAAATATATTGCTATAACCGCCCCCCCCCCCCTCCCCCTATTCCCACCTTCTCCTAACTTGATTGCAAAGTGCATTGATATGTGTGTCGAACCTGCTTCGTCTTTAAATTTGTAGCTGATTGTTTTTTTAACAGTAAGTCAAACAGGTCATCCAAATGACGTCATCTTAATTTGTAACATATTTTTCTTACCAGCAAATGTAAAACATTTAACAATGAAATACCAATGACTAATATCAATTATACGCTCATATATATATATATATATATATATATATATATATATATATATATATATATATATATATATATATATATATATATATATATATATATATATATATATATATATATATATATATATATATATATATATATATATATATATATATATATATATATATATATATATATATATATATATATATATATATATATATAATATATATATATATATATATATATATATATGTATATATATAAATATATATATATATATATATATATATATATATATATATATATATATATATATATATATATATATATATATATATATATATATATATATATATATATATATATATATATATATATATATATATATATATATATATATATATATATATATATATACATGTCCCCAGACACAAGGTCACTTGTACAATTTATGATTTCAAGATGTAATCAATACTTTGATCCTACAAATAAAAGAATGTTTATCCTACCCATGCTTGAAGACCAAAGTTCCTGTGGTTTCGTAAATGTCACAGGTGAGTCTAGTCTGCAGTGCAATTGTGACGTATATCTAAGCACAGTATGTTTCCTATCACTGTGAAAAGTACTTAAACCTAACGCGTTTACGTATCTGTTAATCAATTTGTTTTAGTCCGTGGGTGGTCCTATTTTAGGGGAACCTTCTTGAAATACCTGAAATTTTAGTAGTTCTGCAATCGTTGACATTGTGCGATATATTTTCCTTAAAACATAGAAAATGAACTTTATAAATGGAATGTTTTCTTTCTTTATTTCTTTCTATATTAAACAAAAACATAAAATGTAAATAAAATGTAATACAATTTTCAAGCAAGCGAACTTGCAATTTTCCTTTCAATCTGATGAATAAGTATTTAAATGTTTTCTTTTATTTCAAGATGCACATACGATTTTGCTGGTAATCCCCTAAAAATAGACATGGGAACATGGCAGTATGTACCATGCAACGGCAACGAGACAGTCGGTTACGAAGACGGTTGCATTTGGCTAGCTGAACCAAACCAGCCCTCTTCTAGTGCTTCCATCATGTTTGGTTACACCAATATTCCAGAGGTTTGAATATCCGCAAATATTCTACATTCAAAATTATGTTTGCAGTCATATGTATTGTGGCGTAGCTAGCATCCAAAATATGTGAGTCCAATAAATAGGGAGAGCGGGTGAGAATAGGGAGCAGGGGTGAGAGAGAACTTGATAACATTTTTGTTGGGAAAAGTGGGATCCCCGTGGATACTCCATATGTAAATTGTGCAACAAACTTGCAACATTGACGATCTTTTCTTAAAGAATAGATTTCAATGATTAGCTTAGTGGTCAAGTATGTTCATTTTTAGTACAAAATAATAATAAAAAACTGATACTAAAATGAACAATGAAATTGAATCCTGTCATATATAGTATATAGTGTAAAAATGACAGAAATCAGACGGACAACTAAAACAGGGCACTAAAGCAGGCTGCATATGTATCATGATGGTCATTTGCAAATATAAATCAGTACACATATCTCCTGAACAGACCAAACCATGAAGTTTCTTCGCAAGATATAGGTATTTGGACAGTGGAAGCCAAATCATAGGATGAATCATAATTGTCTTTTGATGCTAAATATTAGTGTAACTTGGTTGATAACTTTTGTATTCGCTTCGCGTAGCAAAATTCATCTATTAATCATTATGTAATGTTCATTCAAAGTAAATTGGTAAAAGGAAAGGTACGTAACAAAATAAACAAGCGGAAAATAAAGATTATCTTATTAAAAGAAATACACAGCATAAATTACAAAACAAGGATTGAATAAATATTGAATTAAGTGGACTCGTCGGTCAATAAGACCAGTGTGCACGGGGAAACAATGACTTCAGAATTTCTTTTCGAAGATGTTTAAAATCTAAATCGATTTTTTTTTCTAACTTATGCAAGATTGTTTAAAAGACCATTAAAAGGTTAAGACCTACATGTTAAGTATGACAAAATGGCAGTCCTCTGTGAGTCCTGTTCAACAATTAACAAAATATAATAAACGTTTTTACTTAATACAAGTACTCTTCTACTACAGCTTTCTCGGCTCTTTGCAGGTGGTCGATTTCTGTGACAATGATACAAGCGATCCAAGAACTTTACATAATAGTGAAGCTCCCAATAAGCAGAACCGTTTCTGTGACGGAAGAAGCTCGTGGGAAGTCATGAGAGAGCACCCAGACTTCAAAGGTAATGAGTTATAACTGACGAAATATTTGATTAACTTATAGTGTGGTAAAGCATACACTTAGTTTTAAGTCTCTTCAGAATACCTATTAAATTTCATAAATGATTTGTAAACGTTTAGAATTGTTCAAAAGGATAATTATTCTACGACAATCATGACAACAGAAGGGGTATTCATTTATTTGATTGTTTCCTCCAGCGACAACATCAATATTGAGTTTTATTTCCCTAGACGGTGTTAATCCACCAGCCAATATCTCTAACGTTGTGCCTACATTTCATATCACGAGGGCTGTTCCACCGAAGGTCGTGCTGGTTCTGGATAGATCGGGAAGTATGAAGGTAGCTTAACTTTGTAATTATCTTTCAACAAAGCTAAAGAACATTGAATGGTATATACCATACTGCCACACTCAACCATATTGTAGACTTTATGGATAATCAAGTGTTAATCTATATCGAGATTATGATGATAAGATCTAACTCATGAAAATCGGTTTATCTAATGTAGCAAATACATCTGAAGTATTCCACGAACGGGTTAAGATACCTACCCCTTTATATATCTATCATTTTGTTTATATTTAAATTGTTCATATGAGTTTCAAACTTTGATAAGTCATAACTCGCAAAATTGATTTTCTTAAAAGCCATCTATCGTGATTAAAATGTGGCCGTGTACAATTTATTCCAAAATGATACTAATTGGCCTATTAATGTAAGTGCACACTATATCATTGTGTTTCGACCAATCAAAACACAGGATTTAAATTTCATTTACCTCGTACGTTAGAGACGACAACTGACTTTAATATCGGTAATTGTTCTACTCAGAGTAGTTTGCTTCATTTACGTTTGGTATGTGAGCAGGTCATGAAATCTCAAACTCTCACACTTGCATGTACACCTGGTCTTTACAAGCACATACTTTGAAGAGACATTGTTTTTGTAAATATTTCATGTTATGCTAAAAATGGAAAAACGTCAGTTGACCAGAGGTAAGTTGACTTCACAGGAGGAGGTCAATTTGCAGCATAGCCTTAATTGTTTCTTATCCAGGAGCAGCGTACATGCAGTAAGTTAATTCAGAGGAGCTGTTGTAATTATCTGAAGAGCACTCTCCTTTCTCTTCTGTCTTTCTTCTTAAAAAGAAAACTTGAATTTGAATTGTGTCTATTGCAAAGCTTATAGTTGATTCGAAACATTCGTTGTCGGTTGGGATTTGCAAAATTGCGTTACCGTGTCGCATTTTTCTCAGAACCGTAATAGATATAACAGACTGACAAGTGCAGTGTACAACTACATGAACTCAGTGGTAATAGACGGCAGTCACATTGCCCTTGTGTCATTCAGCTCGGCCAGCCAAGTCGATGCAGACTTACTGTTCGTAAACTCGTCAGAAGTGAGGGAGCGATTGATCGATTCCATCCGTCTTGATGAGCCAAATGGAGCAACGTGCATAGAATGCGGTCTTGACCAAGCTATAGAAGTAAGCTTTAGGGTCAATCTTCGAAATGAACCTAATATGATATCATCACACTATAGTGAAACATGCAATTAAATAAGGAATCATACAAGTAAAATGTAAAAGTTTGTCGGCACTATATTAAACGATTCCAAATTCGATCTAGATATTATTTGAAGATGTTGTCCTTCCATTAGAACTGGATAATATCAATGCCAAAAGTATCTCTGAAATATGAAATTTGGAATTCTAGCTTAAATCTTGTTCAAACGGAGGACAATCATTTTAGCAATGTAATTATTGTTTTAGATGTTAAATGGTAATTAAGCGTGCTATTTATTTGTCCAAGCTATTAGATGGACGTTCGGAAGGATCAACTATTGTGCTGATTACTGATGGAGAGGAAACTACAGGTGACTTGACGAACGTCGAAGACACAATTCTTCAAATGAACATCGTTGTGGATTCTATTGCCCTAACAAACGATGCAGACGCAAAGTTACAGTGGTTGTCGGACCAAACAGGTATATTTCTTCTCTCTGCTCGTACTGTGCAACTTATGTATTTATTTTATTTAACACTTTATTTTGTTCTCATGGCGCATTACAGTATTACAATGCATAGAGTAAAAGAATAGTAGGCATGTTATAGTATAATGCAGTGCAGAAAAGCTTAACAAGATTATTTTTGCAATATACTTTTGTATACATTAAGCCATTTGGAGAAAAAGAGTAACGCTTTCACATTGAGAAGTGTTGAAAAAGCCCTTACATTTTTAAGAAAGTCTCTAGCTATAACGTATATGCAGGTCACTACCACAATGATGTATAATTGTTTTGTAGGGACCAATGCTTGATGGTATTCGTTACGTGCCAATTTTCCGAGCTTGTCATGATGCGTGATATGGACGATTAGAAGGCATTCTGTCTGTATGTGTTGCAAAATTTCTCTCACGTTTGGTATGAAAAAACCTGTACCGAAGTATAGGAGGGGGATATTTCCTCAATGTTCTTTTCCAATAGTAGATATTAATCGCGGCAGCAATTCATGCATATTAGATAAATGTCTTGTGTAAAAAATGACAGATAATTTGGGGATTTAATTTGGGCTTCAAAAGTTGATCAGAATCCTTGACTAAATCAAAATCTTTACCACATGTGCACCACTAGTGTATTGGAATTTGAAGTACAAAAAGTACTTATTTTAAATATTGTGAAATATTAATATTTCAAAACAAATTGCACATGAAAGTCGTTTCTGCTATTTGTCTCTACTTCCGATAAGGTGAGTGCAATACACATTATGGACAAATAATCAAACTATGGTCTCCATTACTTCCCTGCATGGGCGAAGGAGACCGTTCCTTTTGGAAAATTCAATAAAGTGTCCGTTTCACACAGAAAATGTGTTCTTTAAAGCGATGAAAAGTCACGACTTTCAGGCCTTATACTTGTACTTTTTTCCCTAAACTAAACAGCCTTTAAGTTTTTAGCTCTATTTCTAGCAGGGCCCTTTTGGAGGTTAGTTTGTTGGATGCAAGTTCTTATTGGCATGACGTGTGATGGAGGACATTGCAAGAGACAAATCAGACAAACAAGAATTGTTTAGAATGTTAGATGTTTCTTCTAAATTTGCCAATTTTGGATTTAGAATACAATTTTTGAAGACTTTGACAATGTTCGCATTCTCATTGGTGCCCATAAGTCTGGGCTCCCATTGGGCCCTCAAATACTGCTTCGGGTGCCCGAGCACTGTTTACAGATGAAGTAGATCAGAGGGTTCTCTATGTCCCCAAATTCAATCTTTTGTCTCACTACATGTCCCATCATATTTATCGGTTCTTGGTTTTCGATACAAATCTTTTAACTACAATTCCTTTTTGTAAATTACAGGGGGGACATTTTATCTGCAAACTGATGACCCTGGGTCAATGGGACTATATCATGGTCTTGCAGCAACGATGCGGAAAGGTGTTAAAGAAAAGGATCAAATGATTTCGGTAATCTTTTTGAAATGAACTTATTTTGAAAATGACATTTCTTGCTCGATCATTCTGCAACTTTAAACATTTATCATTTGACTTGTACAATGAATTTAATACATACTTTGGCTTTTCAAATATGGATTTTGAATATTTAAATTCCATTTTAAACATTTTTTGCTGTTTTCTTAACATCAATAAAAGTGGATATTTCTCCTTGCAGCTGAAGTCTACTTCATATTACGTAGATCCGGGGACTATCATCAATGGGAGCGTGGCTGTTGATGACACAATTGGAAAAGGAACAACTTTTTGTTTTAATTGGCTGTATGACACAGGCTCAACACGTATGAAACACAGTTGTTTAAATCATTTTTTTATATTTTTTCCTAAAATATACTTTATAACGAATTGCATTGGCTATGATTTTGGTATTATATTTAAAATTTACAGATAACTGCAGAGTTTGTGAAAAGTTTTGAAAACTTGAAATTAACTCTGGCTTTCGTTAGCGTTGTAGGTACATACACATTTGCTGGGCACGCTGGGCATGTGACAATATATTAGAAAGGATAGAAACTACCTTTCTGACTGAAGGGTGCAAGTTAAAATTCGAAGATGAATTTCACATTAGTCCCAGAAAGAATGTGGTGCATCTTTAAAGAACGGTGTAGCATAGAAATATGATAGGCCTATTGACATTGTTTTATTTTCAATCGTATCCAAGAAGATTTACAATGTTTTCGCTTTGATTCAATCCTCTTTTCTTGTAGTTCGATTGCTTTGTGATTTGGTTCATAAATATATCATTTCCGTGCGGTTATTCATCGTTTATAGTTTTGGTACTCAATGAGCCACACACGTGGGCCTATCAAGTTGTTTAATGCAGAAAAAAACATAATTGAGTACGAAGTCCTGACTGCCCATTAGGTAGTTGGTCTGAACTGTCTTGTTCTTGTGTGCGTTGCTAAATGCTGCGGATGATTATGAGGCAATGTTCCCACTTATGAGATGGGTCATATCGAATCATATAGGACATACATGTGTGATTTAAAGGTTGCAATAGACAATAGCTAAATAATCATAACCCATAGACCCTAAATAACATGAAGTTATTAAATAAAGTAGTCGTTTTGTACTGGTGGAAAGTTGAACTTTCATCATCGTTTTATAAAGCGATGCATTTTAACACTTAAAATGAAAATAAATTTATGAAAATGCAAGAGCAGACTGATCTTAATTTATATTAATTTAAATTTATGTAGTCCTAGAAGTCAACCTGACGTCACCAACAGGTGTAGTCTACAATGCAGATTCCATTGAGTATGATGTCAACATCCTGTTCCGGTTTGTAACTGTGACCATACCTGGAGATGCAGAGGTAATGGTGCTTCTCAGTTGATATATCATTTATTTTTTTGTTGATATCTTCATATACTTTTTGATATCTTCTTATATTCTCTGATATCTTATTTATTTATTTAACAGTTTCGAATAATATTCTTCTTAAACTTATTTGGTTTTTTGGCTTTAAAACATTGCCATAGAATGTATACCTATAAATCGCTGTGATAGAGAATCATTTCTTTATAAATTATAATCGCATTTTGATATGACGCTAAATACTATGTCTCCTACAAAAGTGACGTGGTGACTTTAGCGCTCCTCGGTCCACTCATGCTTTGTTTAACCAGAATAAGTAAAGCAACTCTAATCAAAAAAGTAAAACTGTACTAACTTGCGTTCTATTGTTCTAGGTAGGAATGTGGATATTTTCTATACGATACACCGATCCATGGAGCCCTGACGACATAATAGTTGTGGTTACCACCTACCCCCTTGATAGTATCGACGATCCAATCATTGTGACGTCAGAACTCAGTGGGTCATCAGCGGATGTTTCAAATGGCGAGATTTTGATAGTATATGCTGAGGTACGGCAGGGTTACAATCCTATTCTTGACGCGAGTGTTATGGCCGTTATTGAGCGTCCAGAAGACACTCCTGTTGAAGTACGTCTCCTAGATAACGGTGCAGGTAAGAAGGGAATCACATTTCTCCCTTTTCATTTTCATATACTGTTGTCGTTTTAACTGCGTTTGTGGTTTCATTCCATTCTTATCCTATAGATACCATGTTTCGCTTAACGAGTGCCAATGTTTACCACAACGTTTTTTGACAGCTGGAGACAATAATCAGTGGCACAGAAAAGTGCGATCTTTTAAGGCAATTCTCTCTGCAACGCACTATGTGCCATCTTTCCCAGTCCGCCCTTTAGAACAACGGCATTTGATCATCGAAAATTATTTTGACATTTTGACCTGCCTATGCCTAAAAAGATGTAAGCCAATGTTTATGTTCAATTGCTTTGCAGGAGCAGACATAAAGGAAAGTGATGGAATATACTCTCGCTATTTTACCGAATATTCCTCCACTGGATTTTACGGGTTTTCTATCAAGGTTAACAACAATGCAGGTGATGCAATCGTACTAAGACCAAGTGCGTATGAACCGTTTGCAGCCGCACGAGTGGTGATCGATCCTAATGATCCTCTTTTAAGAAATGGACCACCTGTCATCGGTAAGATGTATTTTGTTTTTAATGAAGCAGAAGACGTAGAACGTAAAGTTTAGAAATCCTGATTAACTTTGTAATCGTTTAAGCGTCGAAGTTAGAAGAATTATTATTAAACAGTACAACGTCATTTAAAGTCATCAATTCACTTTTCCAACTGTCATTTTACACTTCTCAACAACACATCATATTTCAGAAAAAAATACGTACAAAAAAACGACTTCATATTTTATATAATATATTTCTCCATCTTTCCTTCAAACAGAAAATCATCGTTACATGTCCGCTTACCTTCAATAAAATCGTACATAGAAGTTGAATCTTAAAATTGTTACTAGAATTTTAGTTTTGTCTGTGACACATGGATTTTTTCACTTTGTATTTTTTGTTCAAGAACTTGTTTACTAATGTATTGCCCCTGAGTGTAAACTTTATTGACATTATCGATTTGTTCAACAGCTGGAGTTCAACTCAGACTTCCTGGTATGCCCCCACCAGAACTCATAGGTGACCCACTTCCTTATTTCGAACGTGAGACTGGAGGTCAGTCAGCAACTGTTCCATCACTCCCACCAAACTACGATCCACAGATCGACACAGTGCCTCCTGGTAGGATTCAAAACTTACAGGTTGTTGAAACTTTATATGACGACGCAACAGTGACGTTGTCTTGGACGGCACCGGGAGATGATCTGGACCAGGGAACCGGTAAGTTGTTTGTTGTTTTTTCATGAAAGGGAACAAGTGGTTGACTTAAGATGCCATTATAATGTTTTAAAGTGATAACAAAATCGATTTAAAAATAAGTGATATTAGAAACATCTATTTTGTTTGATTTTTTTTAAAGTCATGCAGATGACAATCAGCTACATAGATTCTGTCAGGTCTTCTTAGAATCAGCGCTTAGGTTCTGTTTCGTAAATTTGTTTATAGGTTTTACGCGAAAATAAAAATTCAAGTTAAGTTATTGACTTTTTGTTCTTTTCCAGTTTCTTTCTACGAAATTCGTCGAGCAAATTCTTCTCAAGACTTAATTCAGGATTTTTCACTCGGAGCTGCAATCACTCAAAGTGATCTTTTGTATGGAAATCTTACAAGTCCTAAAAGTTTTGGTGAAACTGAAAAGTTTGTGATATTAGTACCAGCAAAAGACGCATCAACCTATAGCTGGTCTTTTGCACTTCGAGCAACAGATGATGTAGGATTACAAAGTGATATATCCAACAAAGTACAAGCAACACTGCAAAGTTACATTGTTCCTACCTCAGCTCCAAAAACTACACCGGGGCCAACTACATCTACAACGGAGCAAACTACATCTACAATGAAGCCAATTACATCTACAATGGAACCAACTTCTGTCAGAGCTGTAGAACAAATTTCAGAAGAAAAGATAGTGGGTTGGGCCATATTCTTAATCGTTCTAGCATGTATAGTAGGATCTGGCGGGATCTTTTTATGCATATTGTTTATCGTGCACTACATGAAATGAGCCGAATGACAAAAGGAAGACAAGTAGCAATAGGGAACGGCGTCCAGAACGTCCAGATTTCGATGGAGGTAAATGTTAAAGATGTTGAATCGTCAAACATTAATGTAGCAGATCAGCATGCCTCCTCATAAATTAAGCCATTTTCTGACGCTGCTATGAAGGATTACTCACAACAATTTTATCAACACCCATTATAATTTGACTATGTTGCGACTATAAACTTCCCGTTGTCAATATGCAGTTTTTTTTATTCAAGTTACATAACTGCTCGTCGCCACATACATAATTTCTGTAAAATAACAACTCACCATATAGGAATAATAGGTTATTTGAATAAATATACATTGTGATACCTGAGCAAGAAAATATATGGGATGTCACAGAAATAGATAATGCTGATAATGATATCATATACTGTCATATAACTACAAATTGCTACCTACAAATTACTACTTACCATTGGGCCACAAACATGTCACTTTGTGTGTTATCTCAATGTACCTTTCGCGGTAATGCATTTTCACCGATGGACAATCGGCTGCTCTCTTTAAAATTTGTGGTCGAAGATTGTAATTAGTTTGCTAAGAAATTAGCTTGCATACGTTTATTATTTGTTATTTAAATATAATAATAATAACAAATATAACACTGCGTCCTTGCACAATGTATCTTGCTGTAGTTTTTAACAAACCTATTAAATGGTCACCTATATTAATCAATTTGATTTGTATTGTTTTAATTCGGGTTTTTTTCTTCCATTTTTTAGATTTTAAACAATTTACTTTAAACCATTATTCATTTTACCAATATGCGGCCATGAGCCTCATTAGTCTGATATTGATTTTACCATGATTCAGCATAATTTCTCAGTAATACTGTTTAATGCAATAATCAAAGATGTAAGAAGGCTTAAAGGTTTAAATACCTAATTTCCTTGAACACCTAAGAAGTCACTAGACTGAGGTGTTATTTGGCCCCAAAAACAATACGAATGCATTTGTTATGATTAAAACGATCCCCTGTCAAGTAATTCTTGAGATTTATAGGTTGCATGTCTCGATCTTATTCCTTCGTAAAATGGCAGCCACTCAAAATGTTTATTCGGCTATTCTTTTTTGCTTGGGGGAGGGGGGGGACTCTCATTTTCACCCTGTGAATTAATACTACCTAATAACATATTAGATATAGACAAAATTGATATTTCTACCTTCTTTTGCCAAAGGAACGAATTATATCTGTTACAAGACATAAATACTGAAGAAACAAAGTTGTTCATTTGAATTATCCAAATTTATTGCCATTCATTAATAATTATTGCAAAATCGTTGTTTTTTGGAATATTCTTTCAACGGTTTTGAAATGTTATTTTGCACTCAGGTGATTGAGCAGGCTTACATAAGTAGGCAGAATACTAATTTTCGTTTCAGGTTTTTACACCATTTGTCTGTTTTCATTTGTGAAGAAATACTTCATTTTCATGACTTGGTCTTGATATCAAAGGGCGTATTTCTTGTGACATATATTTGAATATATTCAAATATTTCAAGTGAGGTTGATATTATACCAGGGCTGTAACCAGACCTTGAAATTTAGGTTGACAAACTAAACTGGTGGGAAACTATTTTCTCTGACGTATAATCAAGTTGCATCTAGTTTATGTAATTTATATTTAGCATTCAAAAAAGGATGGCTACTGTCCATGCAATCCGACTACGCCACTGGTCATATTCTACGTTATCGTACAAGCAATATATTGTCTCAAAAGAGGTAGATGTTGAGGCCTTGGATTGCGAATATTATATATAAAATACAATAGAATATAATGTAAAAATATAAACATATTATAATGCTGTTATACAAAAGATTAATCTCTCGGCCTATCTGTGCGCATAAACCCCTACATTCCACATATCCAACTAAATCGCCATGTGTCAGAACAATTTATGTATCCAGCACTAACTGGTTATTTTTCAATCCAATTCCTTTTTCTTTTATTAAGGTAGACCTATTATGGGTAATCAAAATATCAAAGAAATACTTTTAATTCCAACTTTTGTTCACGACCAAATCGTTTACCTCATCATGTGTTTGCTCTTGCTAGCCTTGAGTGTACAGTTTCCAAAAGTTTCAAACGTATTAGTTCTTCAGTTCAAACATTCACATTGTTTGTATAATTAACCTAGTGATTTAATTAATTGCGTTGTTACTTATCTCATTGTTAATTGATCAAGTACAGTAGGCGCTTTGATTCTCAATAATTGCCCCAAATAAGGAACTTTACTTCTAATCACTAAAGAATTCCACATCAAAAGCTTTTAGAAACATCGTCTCGCCAGCTATACAATTGTGGCATATATGGACATACATCTGTAACATATCAAGTGTCAACCTCTAAACTTAAAGAAAGTGCGTTATAATTTCGTTGGTAGTAGATTTTTTGAACGTTTATACATTCAAACAAATATGAAAATATTGCTGCTTCTTGGAACGCTCATTGTTTCGGCGTGGTGCTTGACGAAACCAACGTCCATCAAATTTGAAAGTAATGCATACACTGGAATTGTGGTGGGCATTCATCCAGATGTACCCGAGAACGAAGCTCTTCTTGACGAAATCAAGGTAACATGATTTTTATGCATTGAAAGGTAGATGATAATCATTCAGCTTTGATTATAAACTCGTGATTCTCTTTTTCCTCTTATGACTTATTGTCAGTCATACCAGACCAGACCAGTCATAATAACTCCAAAAGAAAATAAGAATAACATTACTGCAAGAGGCTTATGTCAAATTATTTTAAATTTTCCGATTACTCTCTAATTCCCTGTAATGGCATGTGCTTAGAGGCCTGGATCAGACATCAGCTACACATCATGGGAGTGCATGGGATTGAAGGAAAAAAATCCCGAAATACAATAGAAAATATTCAGAAGATCTTTAAAAAGATCTTTCAAAGCAATGATTACACAAAGAAATTTGACACAATGTGTGTGATAATTCGTTTTGTCTACTTAAGATTCTTGCATATATCTTTTTATTTGATAGAGGGTAATGACAGATGCAAGCGCCTATCTATACACAGCCACACGCCATCGAGCGTACTTTAAAAACGTCACAATAGTTCTACCTGACACATGGGCTGATCGTGGCTATGAATCACCTAGAAACGATTCATTTGAAACGGCTGACGTTATAATAGCACCACCTAATCCAAGATGGGCACCGAATCCTTATACAAAGCAATATGCGACATGTGGAAACAGAGCAGCATTTATTCATCTCATTGACGAATTCTTGTTGGATTCAAATATTGAGCGATATTTTGGGCCACTTGGTAAGTCAATGATGACGAAAGTTATTTGGGCCCAAAGCAACCACCCAATAACGCCTCTTCTGCATTGTTTTTGACGTACAGTAAAATACAATAATTCCATATACATTTCCATTATTTTCTTCATTTTTCAATCTTTTGTTGACAAATAATTCAATTTAGTGTACCCGTGTAACGAAACAAGTAATTAGCTATTGATATACACTAAGTTTATTAGTTGTGATAATACATGTGGAGAAATATTCTTGTCCAAGAGTCTACGTCAAATCTTGTTTAAAATCATAAATTGCTTAACACGTATATGCAGAAAACGGAACATTTCTGATACTGTGCTGCACTTCTTCCATATCAAGAATTAAATTAGGGTATATTTCTCCTGTTATATTAAGACATTAAAAAATGTGTTAGAGCAAGATACAAATACGTAAGTTTTTTGAAAAGATTGTGCGGGAACATTTTGGCGACGTGTAGATATTATCTCATTTGTTTTATGATCCTTTCAGGAGCCTTGTTTGTTCATGAATGGGGTCACTTCCGGTGGGGTCTGATGGATGAATATGCAAATGAAAATGAGGATCGCAGCCATTATCAACCGTTTTATCTATCACCCCTCAGTGGAAAGTATGAGGCAACAAGGTAAATAAGTTAAACCATACTTGCATGTGTATTTAGTGAATAGTAAATTATAATTTTAGCAGCGTCGTTTCACTGACAGAGATAACAGTGTGTGCTTTTAGTTAAACCAACAGCCCGACTGCCAAGGGTGACGTATATTCATTCAAGTAGTCTAGCAATCTATCATAAGTCAACACTTGTTTCTTCTGGCTAGCAACCAGCAAAGTGCGTATCTTAACAAACAGCTTAAACGTCATTCCTATAAAAAAGGTGGTTGCACCTTAATTTTCCATTTGTTTATTGGTACGATAACGACTGCAATAAACAAGTAACAACTCGACAGGTTTCTACTCTGAACATGAGCACAAGTTCTTATTTAAAGGTCAACTTAAAGTGAACTTAAATCAGTATACTAATCACGTAATCCCGACAGACCATCCACGGTTTGCACGATACTCTCACGGTTAAGTTAAGGTTGTAATAAGGACCATATTGTAAGACATTTCGAGAAATTTACACATTAATTGTTATCATCCGTGTAACAACAGTCATTTCTATTTGTCAAAGATGTAAACCACAGAGCACAAACTTTATAGTAGCAAGGATATTTACAATCAATCATTTTTTCCCACAGAAAGCTAACGTTTTTAAGTTTGAAACTTGTTAAGGAGATATTGAAGTACACTCTCAAAATTATGCAGGGATGAGTAAAAATCAGCTTAGTAATTATAGGCTTGTATATTTCATTAAAGTATTTAAAAAAATATATGTTATTTTGTATATTTTGTTTGTATTGAGTATGTCACGAGACGATTAAAATAGAGGTTGGTAAACAAATTGTGATATACCACTCGAAAACAAAATAGATTAAATAAGCGAAAAATCGTACTGTAAACTTTTCAATGCAATAAATTGATACTGGTTCATAAATTGCGGGTGTGACGTCACTCTCCTTTAGACTTTTCATGGAAAGAAGTTTGAAATGAAAATCTCCTAAATAGTACAAGTTATCATAGTAGTTTCTTTGTGTAAAACAGTGCCACTGCATCCTACTTCGGCTTTGGCTAGTTCGATGATTTGACTGAACTTGTACCTAGTTTAAGGTTGGTTCCTGATATGATTTAATAGCAACCATTGTCTTCATTACCTTTGTTAAATTTAATTTTTGAATTTCTCAGTACACAATATTAATGATCGGGAGGCAATTGTGTCTTACTTCATAGAACGCAATACCTTTTTACGGGCCAATTCTCCACACTTGTTCATTATAAACAAAACTACGATACCATAGCAATGTCCAAGTATTTAAATTGTATAATATTTTTCAGGTGTGCATATGATTTTATTGGCAACCCCCTAAGAATAGATACTGCAACATGGCAATACCGACCATGCAATGGCGATGAAACTGTCGGATACGAGGAAGACTGCATATGGTTGGCAGAACCAAACCAGCCATCTATAAGCGGCTCTATCATGTTCGGGTACACAAATATTCCGGAGGTAGGATCATTCATTTTAAACCAATAATAATTAATCGTAAGATTTATTTAGGATTTGTACGATTTTATCACCATAGGATGGATGTTATATGAATAATATAACAATTTAAATTTTCTTACAATACATCGGGTCCTCCAGAAACAAAACAAGTACAACTACTTTGTATTGCTTATTTGAGATTTAGGAGGGGGAGGGAGGGGGAGGGGGGAATCAAACAAAATTCGTCTACTTTAGATAACATCGCTATTCAAACTGAGAATGTTAATTCACACTTCAAATTTCTGTTTCTGGTAGGTTATTGATTTCTGTGACAACGATACAAGTGATCCCAAAAATTTGCACAACAGTGAAGCCCCAAACAAGCAGAATCGGTTCTGCGACGCAAAAAGCTCATGGGAAATCATGAGAGAGCATCCCGACTTCAAAGGTAAGCTAGTTCTTGGAATTTTAAAACGATATTGAAATGTTGATGAAGATACAGTCCGGTTCGTACTCCCAATCGGGAAATCTCAGAGTTCTCCCGTTCAGGAGATCAAGACATGCGCAGTACGAGTCTTTTTAATAGCAAAGCTTCGCTATAGTCTTTGGTGTAGTCGCTTTATGTGTGTATTATTTCTTAATACTGTTTTATTCCCATAAAATGATGACACAAAAGTTTGATTTGACTCTTATAATATTTTTTATAATGTTTGTCAAAAATGATTCCCGGACGATTGTTTTTTTTTCTTTTAGAAAAACATGTTAAAGTGCGACTGCCTAACAGTAACACATATTAAGAAATTACTACTTTTCTTCAAATTTCTCGAAAATTCCACGGTAAATTTTAAAAGTGCACGGTGAAAAGATAATTCATATGCAACTATTTCATATCGTGAAGAAAAATTTGAATCCTTGCAGCGATTGAGTTCCCCGCGCTCGAAATTTGTCTGATTCTTATGATTCTTATACAAAATTTGAATTTGGATAGATGCATTGTGGAATACTTTCGTAAAGTATCTCCTGATCGGGAGACCAAAACTGTTTTCCCAATTGGGAGTACGAACCGGACTGAAATTATGGCATATAAAAATAATTTGTCTTCAAAAAGATTGTTTACTTGATACTACCCTGTAGAGAAGAAACGTTGTACCATTATGGTTTGATTCGTAAATGGGGGTTGCCAGGGCTTCCATTGACAGATCGTAGAAGCCTTCAACGGATATGACGTGATTTAACAGTTTATACTATATTCACTTAAAATATGTCATTAATGTATTATTCTTAATGTAGGCCAATAAATGTCAAAAATTACAGTGAACTGTTCTCATCATTTAGATGGTGCAAATCCACCTGCAAATATTTCCGACGTTGTGCCAACATTTCAAATAACGAGGGCTATTTCAAAGAAGGTTGTGCTAGTACTGGATAGATCAGGAAGCATGCGGGTAAGAATCTATTCATCTATAAAACCTCAGTGATATACAATGGATAGGAAAGCAACAAAACAATGTTCATCCAGTTTTAGTATTGAAATATATATGAAAATGAAAGGGGTTTCTAATGTTTGTAGATCTGTAACATGATCCTTAATTTTGTACTGATTGTGTATATCTTATGACAGTTATTGTCTAAAAGTCGTATTGTGTAAAAAGTCCTGAGTCGTTTTATTCGTAAGTTTGCTCAAAGCAAAAAACGAAGGAGGTTGTTGGTCCCCTTCAGGGTAATGATGGTGT
This sequence comes from Chiridota heheva, assembly GCA_020152595.1. Classification (NCBI taxonomy): domain Eukaryota; kingdom Metazoa; phylum Echinodermata; class Holothuroidea; order Apodida; family Chiridotidae; genus Chiridota; species Chiridota heheva. Next base: position 164,421 of record JAIGNY010004520.1, read on the forward strand.
TACTATCAATAGTGGTAAGGATATGGCTGAGGTTTTGAATGACTACTTTGTGTCTGTTTTTTCTAAGGAGTCCCCTGCTGATGATGTTGTGGATTATCTTAGAGTGCAATCTCCAGTATCCATTAAGAATGTTGATTTTTCAGTTGATGTTTTGTCTAAGAAGTTGAAGGGTTTGAAATCAAATAAAGCACCCTGTCCAGATGGTATACATCCTGCTGTCTTACGTGAGTGTTCTAATGTTCTTTCTGTTTCCCTCAGTATTATCTTTTCAAAGTGCTTTGATGTTGGTGTTGTTTCTAGTGATTGGAGAATTGCTAATGTCACTCCTATTTCTAAAAAGGGTGACCACAGTTTGCCTTATAACTATAGGCCAGTGATTCTTACTAGTGTTGTTTGCAAGGTCATGGAGTCCATTGTTAAGGATGTTGTACTAGATCATTTACTGGTCAATGATCGTTGAATTTGTCTCAGCATGGGTTCTTACCTAAGAGGTCTTGTGTTTCTAATTTATAAAAGTTTCTTGATGATGTTACTAAACAAGTTGATTCTGGTGATAATGTGGACGTTATCTATTTAGATTTCCAAAAGCATTTCATAAGGTTCCATTAGGCAGGCTCATGATGAAAACACGAGTTTTTGGGGTGGAAGGAAAGTGTGCCAGTTGGATATATTCTTGGTTAGTTGACAGGTCACAAAGAGTTGTTGTTAATGGTGAAGTATCTCCATGGAAGAAGGTTACAAGTGGTGTTCCTCAGGGTTCTGTATTGGGTCCGCTTCTTTTCTTAATCTTCATTAATGATATTGATATTTCCCTTGGCTCCAGGATTTGTAAATTTGCTGATGACACTAAGCTGTACAGGATTGTTGATGATGCTAGGGATTCTTCACTTTTGCAAACTGATCTGAATAAGTTAGTTTCTTGATCCCAAACATGGCAGATGTCATTCAATGTTAATAAATGCAAAGTTATTCATTTTGGTCAGAACAATTCGGTTTTTGATTACTGAATGAATGGTTCAAATCTTGGTTGTGTTGATCAAGAAAGGGATCTATGTGTTGTCATTACTAGCAATCTGAAGCCTTCTAAATAGTGTGCTTTAGCAGTTGCAGGGGCAAATAGGATGCTTATTTTGATTATATATATTTGTGTTCTTGGTGGAGAGGTTGTTCTTAATTTGTATAAGCAGTTAGTCAGGCCTCACCTTGAGTATGCTATTCAAGCTTGGAGTTCCTTTTATGAGAACGATTAGTTCATTTTAAAGCAGGTTCAGCGAAGAGCCACTGGACTTATTCCCGAAGTAAGGAATCTCTCTTATGAATCTAGGTTGCGAATTCTTGGTTTGACCACGCTTGAGTTGAGAAGAGTACGTGGCGATATGATTCAGGTTTGTAAGTTCCTATCTGGTAGTGATGCTTTGACTTCCTGTTATTTCTTGCATGTTTCAGCTAATCCTCGTGTGACACGTGGTAACAGCTTGAAGTTGAACAAAGATTTCTCACGGATAGATATTCGACATTTTAGCTTTTCGCAAAGAGTTGTTTATGAGTGGAATGGTTTGCCTGAGTGGGTAGTTAGCTCCAATTCTGTTCACAATTTCAAGGTCAACATTGATAAGTTCTTTACTAACTCTGGGCGTCTTTGATTTTTTGTGGTGGTGGTGGTGGTGTTAGTTTGGACTTTTTATGGGGTGACTAACCCTTCTTAGCCCGTTCTCTTGTTATGTTAATCTTGTTATGTTAAAATGGCAGCTGCCTGGTTATATCAGTAAGTATACGTTTGCAAACTAAATCACCTTTAAATAATCTTGAAATATTCCATGCGAACAAGTTGCACTTTTTCAAACCTGCCTTACTTTATATCGCATTTAGAATCTGAACAGATACAATCGACTGACAAGTTCTGTGTATTACTACATAAACTCTGTTGTCAGGAATGGCAGTGAGATAGCGGTGGTAACGTTCAGCTCGAGCAGTGAAACTCACACCGACTTGTTGTATGTAAACTCAACTGAAGTTAGGGAACAGCTTATCAATTCCCTCCCCCTTGAAGAGCCATCTGGGTCAACATGTATTGAGTGCGGACTTTTAGCTGCTATGCAGGTAAGATTGCTAGCGTAATGTAAACAATATGCTTACTATATCACTGCCGTGACCCATAATCGAAAGTGCTTGTTTAAGTGAAATATTTGTTAAGTGGTTTGTTGTTTTATTTTTGGCTGCCCCTTTATGAATGATGATTGATGAGCAAGATCGCGAAAAAAAAGTGTGAATTATAAAGCCCCCACCAAATCCACGATTTAAGATTTTGTTTGCTCTTCACCCAAATCCTTCCCCATATAGTAATCCATGTAGCAAATCATGTTCAACCCAGAGGGGTATTAACGCAAATGCACGAGCAAGGAATGAGTATCTTATGGCAGTATGGTGCGTCGCATATGTTCAAATTTCCATTATGCAGTATTTTCGTTTTCCTCTGTTTATACTGAGGAAGAGACAGTTTGAATAAAATATTTGCAGAAAATTTGAATAATTTTTTTTCATTTTGGTCGAGCAAAGAAATTTCTATGAAAATATTTTTGAATTCTTAATGTTATATTTTCATGCATGATTGCATGTATTTTGCAGCTGCTCGATGGGCATTCGGATGGATCAATAATAGTATTGATAACAGACGGAGAGGAGACTGCAGGTGATTTGACGAGGGTAGAGGAGTCCATCGTTGAAATGAACATCATTGTGGATTCCATCGCTCTGACGAATGAAGCAGATGCAAAGCTGCAATGGCTTTCTGATTTGACGGGTATGCTTTAACTTTTCATCTTCGTATTCATATAATTTTTAAGGAATGTTATTTTAGTTTTAGTTTTCTCATGTTATCAATCTTTAAGAAACCATAATTTCTCAGACCAGATCAAATGACGTGATGATAACGTTTCTTTAGCAAATAAGATGTGTAACTACATTGAATTTGATTCCTTATAAAGAAACACCAGACCAGATAAGATCTCTTTGCATAAAACGGCTTTTTGCAAACAGAGAAAACGTTCAACGTCAGTTATTATTGTTCTTTCTTTTCTATTAAGCAGAAGTCATTTGATCACTCTGATCCGACAATTCACTTGGTTGGAAATGTGACCTGAGGTCATCAGACCGCATAGTAACCGCGCGCATTCACCCCGCATTGGAGTGAAAACAAAGCGATTAGCCGTGTTTGTTTACATGCCATACCGTTTTACCACACAGTAAACGCATACGGACTTGCCCACGTGTTTCGCGCAAAGGTTTGTTTACTCCAGCAAATGACGTCATCTCCCGGATGTGACGTGACACCAACCAAGTGACTATTCATGTTGGTTTTGTTTCTTTATAATATAGGAGGAACATTTTATTTGCAAACCGACGACGCAGGATCAACGGGTTTATATCAGGGTCTTACAGCAACAATGCAGAAGGGTATCAGGGAAAAGGAGAAAAGAGTTTCGGTAATAATAATTTATCTTGCTCAAATTTGCTTAGTAATTTTCTAATTTTGAAATTATATATCAATAAGCAGTACGAGTGAATGTATTTCATGAGTGATGAATGATTTTGCCGATTTTATTCACGTATTGATTTCATATTCAAATCGTTTTTTTTTCTTGGGAAAATACAAATCAATCTATGTAAAAAAAACGCATGTACAATATTTTCAAGATGATATCTTCAAAGTTTGTACAAGAAACAGAATATGAAACCATGTCCCCGAAAAACTTTAATTAACCGATCAAGGGCACATGTATGTACCACTTAAATGATGTTCACAAAATGTTCCGTCAGCTACTAATTGATCAGCTTGACATTTATGGTCGGCCACCTGTCGGATTCTTTCGTTATTACCGTCTATCAAATCCAACTTCAACTGCAATCGTAGCCAAAAGAATTGGAAAGAAAATCTCCAAATATTTCCCCCACCTCCTCTCTTTGTGCGCTTTACAAAAAGAATGGTAAAATGTGACTTCAACATTGATCGTTAGGAGTAGGAATTTGTCCAAACTACGTTTGACTATTCGATGGTGGCTACCTTTGAATCAGCACAAAGTCAAATGACATGTGTCGGCAATGAAGTGTGCAGCTGCAGTGCATATTATATTTGTAAGAACCATTTTCAACCACACGCTCTACACATAATTTTGTCATCATTTTTTAAGTTAAAGGATACAATACAATGTAATGCTAAACAGTGTTTGCCTATCGTGCACTTTTCATCTTTCTTTTGCAGCTCAAATCTACCTCATATTACGTAGATCCCGGGACTGTCATAAATGGCAGTGTGGCTGTTGATGACACAATTGGAAAGGAAACGACCTTTGACTTCAATTGGCTGAATGACGCAGGTTCATTGGGTAAGCTCTAAATTTCTTCTATACTGTTTTCTTCAAGACCAGTTGTAAGAAGTGAAAGAAAAGAAAATAGTCATTATTGTTTGAAAAATGAACTGATGAGTTTCAAAATTTCTGTCATATAATAACCCTAAAAGTAAATGTATACGGACAGTAACAACAACATGAGGTAACATGATTTTAATATACTACCCCCTCCCCCCCCCCCTCCCTCCCACCCATCCCACCCCCGCCCACCTCACATACACACACATATACACAAACATCAAAAAACCATACAAAAATTGACCCCTTTACAGCATTTTAAAACTAAGATACCTAATTAGCATAAATTGCACAATATTTTGTAAATTCAAGATGGGAAAACAAGAAAATTGATCATGTTAACTTCTTGTGCTTCGGTCCGAAGTTGGCTACAGTTAAGAGAAAATTGAATATTAGTATAACTTTGACCTAGATTATAGATAGCAATTTGAGAACCTTTGTTATTTGAATTTGGGAAAGAAAAAATGAAGAATTACATTGAATATTTTAAACTATTTCCCTGTTCATTCTCACATTTGCAATTTTACAAACTTTGATTTGTCATAGCTTAAAACCTATAATTTCTCTTGTGACCATTTACAGACGATTATGCTCAAAATGTAATGCGCGGTCACATGGCTGAAATTTTTTAAATGATTAGTTCAGCGGTCAACCAAGTTGATCTTATATCAAAATAAGAGGACTTTAATAGAAACAAAATGGTGAAGAAAGCATTTACAAATCTTATTCCGTTAAGGAGATATTCAAGTTTATTTAAAGTTTGGTATCATTTGTGTAGAAACGACTGAAATCAGACTACTTGTGATGTCATAGCCTCAGGTTCCTTAAAGTCTTTATGTATTCTATCATTATTTTGCAATTTTGTGGCTTAAAAACCATGGGATATGTCAAAAAAAGTAGTAAAACTGAATCTAGGAAGGTATTTATAATATACCACCTGAAGAAATTTTGAGGAAAAGTAATTTCAATAGTGAAAAATTAAATAAACTTTCTTTAAAGTAAGTAAAACTTTGAGGAATCTGAGGCTGTGACATCACAACTAGAATTCAGTGTTTCTACAGAAGTGATACCAAACTTTAAACTTGAATATCTCCTTAACGGAATAAGATTTTGCAATGCTTTCTTCAACATGTTGTTTCTGTTGAAGTCCTCTTTCATATAAATGGACATGCTTGACCACTGAACTAATTCTTTAACGGAATAAGATTTTGCAATGCAACCATTTTGTTTCTTTTAAAGTCCTCTTTTATATAAGATGGACATGCTTGACCACTTAACTAATCCTTTAACGGAATAAGATTTTTTGGATGCTTTCTTTACCATTTTGTTTCTTTTGAAGTCCTCTTTCATATAAGATGGACATGCTTGACCACTGAACAAATCCTTTAACGGAATAAGATTTTGCAATGCAACCATTTTCTTTCTTTTGAAGTCCTCTCTTTCATAAAAGATGGACATGCTTGACCATTGAACAAATCGTTTAACTGTCCATATACCTTCAAGAAACATCAATGTTTCCGTAATCGATGACACTATAAGTTTGCGAAAGAATGTGTTCAATTACATCCATGTCAGTTGAAGAGTCATGTATTATACATAGTTACAATGCCTTGTGTAAACAAATTATTTAAAAATGTAGGAAGCAAATCAAATCTCCTGCGGGAGAAAACCGTTCACAAATAAATATACGTTTACAAATAAATGCCAATAAGAATACTTAAGTTGTACTAAGTTCTCTTTGAAGATTTGACTGAAATGGCGACTTACCTACTCAACAGTACTAAGGGTTCATAAAAGAATATTTCGTACATTTATAATTCTACCTTTGTCTTCATTTCTTTTGAAGTTCTTGATATCAACCTTACTTCTCCATCTGGAACGGTGTACAGCAGTAATTCATCCGAATATGGTCAAAGTATTCTTTTTCGGTTTTCAACTTTCAATATACCTGGAGAAGCAGAGGTAACTCAAGTTACATTTTTACCTTTTGATAGTATTTAGTTGATTTTTTTTTTGTAAACCTCGCAACGTTTTATGCCTTCAACTGCACAGTCCCCCGTCCCAGCCCTTTATGGATTAGAATTACGTTCATGCTGTTGAAAATATATGACACACAATTTCCCACTCCTAAAATATTCAAATATGTCCATCCCATCTCAGGTAACTCTTCGATTGATTATGAGCCACTTATACAGAAACTTTATATCAATTATAATCCAGACACATTTTGATGGATTGTGAGCCACATTTGATGACAAAATTTGATTTTCAACAATTACCTAATATCTCAACTGCTTTCTCTTCGCATTCCAGATTGGAGTATGGACATATTCTGTACAGTATCTCTACCCATTGAACCCTGATGAAGTTATTGTTGTCATAGCAACCTATCCCCTTGATCAAATAGATGACCCAATAATTGTCACATCAGAACTTAGTAGATCTATCGCAGATATTTCTAATGGCGAATTCTTGATAGCATATGCTGAGGTGCGTCAGGGTTACAACCCAATTCTGGATGCTAATGTCATTGCCGTGATAGAGCGTCCAGGAAGCTCACCCGTAGAGGTACGTCTTCTTGACAACGGGGCAGGTAAGAATATAACAATTCTATGTCTACTTTATTAGGAGACCTATTTTTATAGACGCTTTGCTAGTTTGCTTGAGTGATTTTTCTTTTAAAGTACGGTGCATGAGGTAAAATGATATTCATATTCTCGTCCGGAGATTTCCAGCAGGCTACTGTAGCTTGTAAACATCACAAATATTCAAGCCACAATGTTGCAATAATGGTTATCTTTTGTTATTTCTTCCTTCAATCAAATTCTTGAGGAAATGGCTTATGGACAGAAACAGGTGTCTTTACAACTGAAATAATGGGAGTGTCTCCCATTCCCTGAAAACGACGCATGTACAATCGTTCATTTGGTCTTATCCTTCTTTGAATAATTGATGTCTCTGCACATGAACTTTCCTGTGCCTCCTTTCATTTCTACATCCTTTTCTATACTGCTATAGATTTCTCCCTCCTTTGTCTTTCTATTTGAAATATTGAATTACAATTTCGTATTTATTTGAGTTACAAACCTCATGCATTCGACAACCTGACACTTTTGTCCATATTTTGTTTTGGCATAGTGGAAGTTATACACAACAAATTACGCACCATACGAAAGTGTATATAAATCTTTTACAGGTGCAGATATAAAAGAGAGCGATGGTATATACTCTCGCTATTTTACCGAGTACTCATCCTCAGGGTTTTACGGCTTCTCCATCAAGGTTGACAATGCCAATGGTAAAGCAATCGTACTAAGACCAAGTACGTATCAACCATTCGCAGGCGCAAGAGTGGTAATCGATCCTAATGACCCTCAACTCGTAAATGGACCCCCAGTCATAGGTGAGTTCAAGTTTTGTCTCTCCAGTTTGTAAAATTGATTTTGTAATTGAAAGCAATTTAAACTGTAAAGTTCCCTAAATTGCTTTCAAAAATAGGGTTATCGTTCGTTTTTACTTCTTGTTCTTTATGTAGATCTCTCAATGAAATGTTCAATGCTATTTTTCAACTGAAATCAAACTTCTTCTATTGCCTGAATCAATTATTTATTTAAAACATTCAATAATCGTCAAGTGTTTACTCATTCTGATTATTAGATACTTCATCGAACAAGTTTACATACACATAAATACATTCTCTTAATATCAGCCGGAGTTCAACTCAGACTTCCTGGGATGCCACCCCCGGAGCTGACAGGCGATCCAGCCCCATTCTTTGAGCGTGAAGCTGGTGGGCAGTCCGCTAATGTGCCGGAACTTCCACCGAACTACGACCCAAGTGTAGACACGATTCCTCCAAGTAGAATCAATAACTTGCGAGTAGTTGAAACTTCATTCGATAATGCTACAGTGGCGCTATCATGGATGGCCCCAGGAGATGACTTAGATCAAGGGACAGGTGAGATTCTTGTGAAAGAACAAAATGTATAACAATATATAGGGATAGTTTGTTCCTAAAATGGAATAAACAGACTAGATTGTTTACATTTGTTTTGTTTTTAGTGTAAATCCCGGAATACCATTTTCGCTCCAAATTAATTGGTGGGAAAACCTAGAGATCGGACATCAGATAATGCCTCTTAAAGTTGGACAATGATTACATGCATGGACTGACGGAGGGGAAATTTTCAACAAGTGCATATGCTTGATACTGATATAGGTCATTATCGTTGGTCCATGTACTCAGCATTTTTTGATTCTGTTATAAAGAACATATAGAGTTGGCTGGAAGTTGGAAGGCTGAAACAAACATTTGTATGGCTTAATACTTATTATCACATTTTGTTTTTCTTTTTTCTAGTTTCCTTCTACGAACTTCGGCGAGCAAATCTTACTCAAGACCTACAAGATTTTACCCTTGGAGTTCTTATAAATCAGAAGGATATTATCGCTGGGAACCTCACATCACCAAAAAGCTTTGGCGAAACCGAAACTTTCGTCATTTCAGTTCCTACAAAAGATACTCCCGCCTATAGCTGGTCCTTTGCAATTCGTGCTACAGATGATGCTGGGTTGCAGAGTGATGTATCCAACAAAGTGCAGGCGACTTTAAGCAGCTACATTGTGCCTCCATCCGCCCCTATAGCCAACAATCTGGCTGGGTGGCACATTTTCTTAATAGTTTTAGCCTCCATTTTGTTCATTATCTCTATCGTAGGTATTGCTGTGTTTGTTATATATTCCGGTCTATTCCGGAAATCTTTGCAAAACTGCTTTGGAGATGATGTGACAACTAAAGAGAAGGATGTCGAATCTACAAAGAAAAAGTACAATGAGTCTTCGCAAGTCAATCAGGCCTTTGATGGTAATATCTATTCATAAGGCAAATGTCATTTTATTCAAATTAAAATAATTATAAAAAACAATCTTCAATATTCAAACAGTGCAAGTAAACGGTACACTCTTTTGTCATCATTAGAGACACAGTTATCAATATGTGACTGGAAATTAACAACGTAAGGCAATTAAACCTTTTAACAGATTGATTGCTTGCTAGTATCAAACGAAAGAGTAGTCTAAAAAGCCATTCTGTAGAAGCACAATTTATGTGTGAAAATATATGTCTGATTGTAAAATTGTCTCATGCGTTTGAAGCGTATTCTCATCTGTAATTTGAAATTGTGAACTCAGGTAGCCAGTAAATCAAATCGAGCAGCTAAAGTGTTGTCGTCTAGAATATATGATTTGTCAGATGTAAACGTCAAATAAAGGACGACATTAAATGTTAGGATGGAGTTAGTTTCCTCACTGTATTGCATTACCTTTTAAACTCCGCAAAAAAACGTTGGAATCCCATTGGTGGGTTTTGTATTCATTGTTGAGTGTATATATTAGAAATGCATAAAAGAAAAAGATGTTCTTTTGAATGTTTAGTATTTATATCATATTGTTGCGTCACATTATATCAGGAGTTCAGCACATCATAATAGAAGTAAGCAAAGAACATATATGCCTCTTATACTCATCAGATGGGTAAGAACCGTGGGCACTGGGGCACGTGCCCCCACCCCAACCACCTCACACACACTTTTTTTATATTAAATAACAAAAAATCCCCTCTTGTAACAGTGTAAATAAAAAGTGCCCCTCTTACAAATAAAAAGTGTCTCTTTTGCAAGTAAAAGTGTTTTTGTTTTTAAAAACAAGGTGCCTCTTTTAGAAATTATCATTTCTAAAATAATAAAATATACTCATGGAATACTGATTATGATGCAGGAACTTGTGGAAAATGGCTCCATTAATATTTTTTTTTAAGAATTAGGGAAAATCCCTGTCCACCCGGAGTACACCCCTTTAAAATGTCACAAAATTTTGACAAATTGTGTTAACCTTTATATTGTTTTATTTGGTTTTCTAAACATTCTCACAGAAGTGGGCTGAATTTGAACACTTTTTGCCTTGGGTGGGGGTCTAAGACCGATTAGCGTCACTTCTTACTGTAACTCATGGATCCGCCCCTTAGTGCACCTCCAAAGTCGTGCAACTTTTTTGAATCATTTTCTTATTAACAGGTGATTATTATTAACATGTTCGTTGCATGTACTGGTACAATTAAGGTCAAAGTGTATTAAATGCCAAAACTAATTTGATTTTCATGATTGCCATGAAAATAAAAGGTATCAAACTATTTTTTGGAAGAAAGATATAGTCCGAATAATGAGACACCCTTATGTTGATTTCTGACTCTTGCCAAAAACAGTGACAAGCCACCATTGCACGATTTCAAATACTAAGATTTTGTTGAATGAATTAGGATGCAATGATAAAGAACTCACTTCCCATAAAAAGAATGTTGCAATGATTTGTAAATTCCAGACCGAGAAATGAGTTCCTGATAGTATTCCATGTTTGTCTTTATCAAATTATGTGCGCGTGCTAAAACCGAATACTGTGGATATCAAAACTGCACTGTATTATGAATGCAATAAAGTCACTTTAGTTTATGAGGTTACTTTGTTTGAACACAAAATTAAACTAGCTTGATATTCAAAATTGCGAAGCTTGTTAAAAATATCGCGAACAACGACTTTCAACTCAGTCTTCGTATATGGTACAACGAACGACAAGAAATATGCTAATTTTGTTTTTCAATTACATTTTGACTGAAAATCTTTCGACTGGAGGGATAAGTAAAGATGGAAAAGTCACGTTAATAAAAACTTATTTGGATAAATGCAATTTACACAGCATTCATAGTTACACCCTCCAAGCAAATATTTGTTTGCTACATAGCTGTGTATCCTGCGTTCAATTTTTGACCTTTGAGCCCCGACTTTGAACTTGATATGCTTCGGCTGCGCTTCGATATGACAATGAAGCTTGTGATGTCTGGACGTCGGTAATATTTAGATTTTTAATATTGGATATTGTTCAGGTATAGATACTTTTATTGATATTCCGTTTGGCTCGGAGAATTAACAATTATACGACATTCAACTGCAAAGAATTATCATCAGACTAGCAATCAGTGCACTTTGTCGGGCCTGCGGGACTATCAAAGGGTAGTCATTGAAATCTACAGGCAAATATTTCAACGGTCTTGTGTTATCACTGTAACTCTAACACTAGTAACATACTGTGTGTGTAGACACATCAAAATGGCATCCGCTACCCAGACTCTGAGTGAAATACAAAATGAAATATTGCAGTGCTCGATATGTCTAGAACAACTTACAGAACCCAAATTACTAGATTGTGCTCATCGATTTTGTAAGAAGTGTCTGGATAATTGTTTTGAGCGACATACAGTGGGGAGTGTCTTCTCGTGTCCAGTGTGCCGATGTGATATGGTTATTCCAGAAGGAGGGGCAGAGGCTCTTAAGCCGGACCGATTAGTTAATGAAATTTTATCTAAGATCAATCTCAAAAAGGATATCACTTTGTCGGCAAAACAAGGTAAATGTGGTTCCTGTCAACGAGATGGAAGCATGAAACTATTTTGTATTCATTGTCGAGTAGCTATTTGTGAAAAATGTCACGAAAACCACAAGCAAATGAGAGTCCTACAGAATCATACCTTGGTGACTTTAGACAGCATTCAAGACATAGACCAAATGTTGATTCATGACGTCCCAAAATGCTCTCATCATCCAGATCAGGGTTTGCATATTAGTTGCACGACCTGTTCACAGGAAATTTGCAGCGCATGTGCATCGCTGGATCATCAAGGACATGAGTTTACCAAAGTACAAGACGCTGCTGGTGAAGTTCGTGAAACTTTGTCAAACGAACTCACAAAAATCACCCGTCTTGAAACTACTTGTAAATTGACCCAAACCGAACTGAAAAAGGTCAAAGAGGAGCATTCTGCCAGTGTGGAGAAATTGAAGGACCAAGTTCAGGAAGTTGCGCGTTCAATGACAGATAAAATAAACCTCCAGATTGAATCAATGAAAGCCCAAATTGAAAGACAAGATAATTTGTTCATGAACACCCACGGCTCAGTGAATGACGCTCTGCAGTCAACTCTCGCTCAAGTGAATGATCGAAAAAATACGGTTATCGCTCTTGTTGATGATAAGAAGACCAGTGACTGGACAGTTTTGATGGCCGGGAGAGATATCGTTTCAAAATTGCACTCCTTTACCTCTGACATGGAAGACAGTCTTCCTAATTTTAGATGGCTTCAGGGAATGCATTATCAATACCAGTCACCTGAAAATTTATCCTCTGTTATTGGGACCCTTCACATGCCCTTTGCCTGGAAGAAATATATATCTTGGAGAATGGAATCATTTGCAAATGGATGTGAATGGAGCATCACTGACCTCACCGTCACCTCAACAGGTAAGCTCATTGTTGCATCGTCCAGAGAGATCCAATCAACCTACACAATTGTTTCTATTAATGACGGCAGCGAAGGTTGGAGGAAGACATTTTCGATGCGCGGATTCCCCCCTCACACCCCATGTTTCGTTGCTTCTTTGAAAAATGGAGCTATGGTCATGGGATGGCACCATGTTCTGTCCTTGTTCGATCGAAAAGCTGACACCTGTAAATCATTCGGGAATAAACTCAGTAGTAAAACAAAGATATATTGCCTGGCTTCAGACCCACAAACTGGGTGTGTAATCGTATCAAATTGTGACAATAATGAGTTGGTATTTCTTGATGCTAATTTAAAGACCGTCAATAAATCAAAAGTCAGCGAGCAATGTGTTCCACCCATCTATGTTGCAATAAAAAAGGTAGGGATGACGAGCTTCTTATCTGTGATGGCAGAGGTCAGGCTTTGGTTATAAATAAACACAGTGGAGCTGTTAAACTAGTATTCCAACCCTCGAAGCTGAAAAAACGGTTTCTTTTCAAGCCAAAGGTATTTGCTGCGAAAGTGATGGAAAGGTTTCAGTTCTGTGGGCAGGTCCAACGTCAACATTCTTAGTGCAATACTCATCAAGGGGCACCCAGTCACGTGTCTTTCCACCCTGGAGAACGCAAGCTTAATGACGATTGTAGCTTCTGGAACAAGCGATCAATCGCTGGTCGTTGGTTCCCCTACCGGTTACTTTGAAGTGTTTAAGAAAAGTACATAGAAAACATATACGCAAAAAAGATGCTAAATGACCTCACCAGCAGGTCATATGACAGTATGAAATTCCTTTAAGTAAATTGTACGCCGCCATTTTATGATATTTTTCATGATTTTTTGTTATAGCCTACATCATGAATTAAGTAACTCAAACATTACCTCTGTGGGGAAACTTAAAGCCCATGCATTAGTCTTTATTGTAAGTAAGGCTTAGTATAAATTACCATTCTATTACTATAGGTTTCTCTGTACAAAGCTGATCATTATTTTTATTAACGGGAATTATAGCAGTTGTAGTTGATTCTGTGAACTCAATGTATTTGTCGGTTAACCATACAACCTGGAAGGTAACTGAAATTTAGGGATACTTCATTCTACATACATAATGACACTAAAGTTTTGAATTTTAGAAAGGATGGTGATATTTAATACAGTTTCCGATCCACATATATTTCCTCTCACACAATAAATATAGGGCCTATAAGCATATATTGGAAAAAACTTGGCAAAAACAAAACTCGAAAATACAACAGAGCCCCCCTTTCAGGCATGAGTTTAAAAAAAAATTTTTTTCAATGATTCGTTTGCCTTGGAATGCTTACAACGGGCATCATGGTTATAACTAAGTTGAACTTCATGTGGGTGGCGATATACAGTGCTCCACCCAAACTAACTTCGCCATCAGTCCAGTGGCGGCACTACGGAGGGGAGAAAGCGGTATTGGCGCTCACGAGATTCGCTTTGCTCCGTCCCCCCAAAAATGTTGCAAATTGATATATTGTCTTCGATTAATAGGCCTTTGCCCCCATGAGTCAAAACTGCCTCTTCCCCGCATCAAAACCCTGGCGCCGCCACTACATCAGTCCCTTCCCCCAGTTTGTGGAGGACAATCGCAGTCCTGCATTAGTTAATAATATTAGTAAAGATATTCAAATGCAGGGACTTCTAAAATGAACTGATTTGGGTTTTATGCTTGATTTCACAACAACCAACATGGTCTCTTATTGTGAATGTAGGATTTTTGTTGCTTGCTAATTTATCTTCAGTATTCAATCATTCCGAACGCATGAAATATGTACTTAACTGGGATCAATATAAACATATCCTAAACTTGTTTACGCGTACCTAAATTAGTACTGAGAGATGTAGATAATTAGCAATAGCTCATGTTCTCTAAAGTCTAGATCAGAGAGAACCCTTCATTAACTCTTCCAAGGAAAATGGCAACGCAATATCAAGTGTTAACTGTTATAATTCCAACTATTTCCAGTCCCAAAATACATCCTGTAGGCTCACTTAACTCAGTCGTAATCTCTGTAAATATAAATTGATCAATATCATCTCAAAGTCGTGCTGAGTCGATTACAAAGCAGTTATTGTAGGATAGCTACCTCAACCATACATACAGTCCATGATGGTCTGATTACTGTAATTCTTTTATTTTGATGTTATATAGTCTTGTGCATTGTTGTACTCGAAATAGTCCTAACACCAATCTTCAACAGTCGCCATGCATAGAATCGTGGTCGATGCTTCTGTCCTTCCTCATCTCTCAATCTCGGTACGCCTTCAACAAACTATCACTTTGGAGACGACTCCTCTACATGAATTGTACCCACCTGTGTAACTCTCTTTCTTACCAACCGCTATCAATTCTTTTTAAATAGCCAGTTAAGGACTCATTTATTTATTGCTTAAAATGATGATGAAGATAGAGACGGTGACAGGCAGGCAAGGACAAATTTACCCACTTTAGCATGGCAGTTTGCTAATCAAAATGGTATAGTTTGCTATTCAAAGTTTGTTTTCACTAGCAATGCTTTCTACATTGTATATAATGACATGTATAAGTTGTTAACGATGTCAGCCATTTTTGCTAATCAATTTTCCAATTAAAGAATAAACCCCTTTTTTCCCTGTATATATTGCATGTAAATCAGCACTTTGAGTAGATAACCCTTTCTGTATTTTGGCACTTTGTAAGTGTGATTGTTATTATCATACCGTACTCACATCCGTGATATTTATACTAGGCCATGTCTGCTGCCAAATCATTTAAACATTAGTAAACATGAACCAGCTTCATAGCCTATAGGCAGATAGGGTGTAATACTTGTATAAACATTTTTGTTCTCGGTATACATACTTGTACACGGTATACATACTCATACTCGGTATAACTACTTATACTCGGCATGCTATATATTAGTTTATTTTCACATTTATTTTTGGGAAATGGACCACGTGTACAGTATTGGGCTGTCATTATTACATTTATTTCCTTAACTATCTAAGAGAATATATAAGTCAATATATTAACTAGAACGGTAAATATCATCATGGTTCGCATGCCCATGCAAATTGACACCCATATCATATGACCCGGCCAATTATGAATATGGCATCTCACACTAAGTCCCACATGACATCCCATCCCATGTCCCACATGGCATTCCACCATATCTCCCACATGGCATTCCACCCTATGTCCCACATGACATCCATGTCCCACGTGGCATTCCATCATATGTACCACGGGGCATCCCATCCTATCACCCACATTGCATCCCACCCCATGTCCCACATGACATCCCATGTCCCACATGGCATTCCACCATATGTCCCACATGGCATTCCACTCTATGTCCCACATTACATCCCATGTCCCACGTGGCATTCCACCATGTCCCACAGGGCATCCCATCATATGACCCACATGGCATTCCACCCTATGTCACACATCCCATGTCCCAAATGACATCCCACCTCATGTCCCACATGACATCCCATGCCGTGTCCCACATGGCATTCCATCATATCTCCCACATGGCATTCCACCAGTTTTTCACATGGCATTCCACCATATGTCCCACATGGCATTCCACCATATGTCCCACATGGCGTTCCACCATATATCCCACATGGCATCCCACGCTATGACCCACATGCATCCCATCCTACATGAATGTCCCACATTAATCCAACCATATGTACCACATGACATCCCTCCCTATGTCCCATATGGCATCCCTCCCTGTGTCCCGCATAGCTTCCCACCTGATGTTCTACATGGCATCCCACCATGTTCCACATGGTATCCCTCCCAATGTCCCAATGACATCCTACTTTATGTCCCACATGGTATTACGTCCCATGTCCCCATGGTCTTCTACCCTATGTCCCACATAGCCTCCTACCCTATGTCACACATGGCATCCTACCTTATGTCACACATGGCATCCCAACCTGTCACACTGTGTTACTCGTGGCATCCCACCATGTCCCACATGGCATTCTACCATTCCACATGGCATCCCACCCCATGTCCCACATGGCATCCCACCCCATGTCCCACATGACATCCCATAAGCTCAATAAGAAATCGCATCCTAGCTATCACAGTCCCTGTATGAAAGTGTCAGTTCATATAATAACTTATATGCAAATGACTTGTTAAAATGGGACGTCATATCCACATGACATCCCATGTCCCACATGACATTCCAACCCATGGCATTCCACCACATATCCTGAATGGCATTTTACCCTGTTCCACATGGCATCCCACCCTATGTCTCACATGACATCCCATAGGCTCCATAAGAAGTCTCATCCTAGCTATCACAGTCCCTGATTGAGCATACTATGTATAAAAGTGTCAGTTGATATAATAACTTATATGCAAATGAGTTGATGAATAAGAAAAAAAGGTGGAGTCAAATAATTATGCCTGATATAGCCCTTGGTGTATACAACATGGTAATTACTATATCATATGTCCCTCATGGCCCCCATCCATGTCCCACATGGCATCCCTCCCTATGTCCATATACAATCACATCCTGTCACACTCCCTAACTGAGCATACCAAATAAAAGTCTGGTCAGGTCATATACTGTAGCAAATTTATGCAAATGAGCACAATAATAAAGGTGGAGTTAAATAATCATGCCTGATACAACTGTTAATGCCCAAAAATGTTGAAGAATTTTAAGGATTTTAAATCTCAAGTGCTACAAGAGACTTGATGATCTCTGAAGAATATTGGAAAATTATATCATTTTACAGTTATCTTCTAAGAAAATATCAAATGTTTTGTAGACTTTTTAAGGAAACTTAGTCTTCAATCCTGTCTTAAGTATCTCTGAGAAACTTGGAATTCTAAAAAAACTTGAACATTTTTAAGGAAATCTCAGGACAAATCTGTAGACGGCCGGACGGAGGTAATCGCCATTACATAGGTTCGCACAATGCTTAGCATGCGAACCAAAAACTCGTTTTAGAACAGTTCGGGAGCATCCCTAATATTCAAAACTTTAAAATACCCTAAAAATACTGTAAAATTACAGCTGACGTCACGGCACTAGCTCGTGCTTACACTGTGGCTAAGAGACTTAACACATTTCTCGCTGCTGATAGCTGGAAGTTTAATGATTGAATACCGTGAAACTTCCGCTCCCTGGTAGAATATAAATAATAAAAACAGTCGTTTCTATTACATGCAATTACGGAGTAATCAGTTGAATAGACCTCGGCAGCTTCGTATCAAGCTACTAAGTAAATAAACGTTTCAGTTCAAGGACAGTATCAGTACCAATTTGCTTTTCATTTCTATTACAATTGTCAGTGAATGAAAGTATGCGCCTGCGGAAGAGACTATCAACTGCGATCTCGATTGACAAAATTACAAAATGCACGGCATTCCATTTTTAACGTAATAATGCGGTACTTGTTTTACCGTAAAATTACAGCTATCAGACTGTTGAAAGTACACTAGAAAATAGCACTAAAATGCACTAAATATAATAGTTTTTGTATTTGCAGCTTTGTATTTCATATTGATAAAGTTCCTGTATTATGAATGACTCTTTTTGTTTAAAAGTTATACTAAATTGTTTTGTATTGTATTTCACTTTAAGGCTTATGTCAGGGAAAGCACACTCAGTCACAATGACTTGTTTTCAGTGTGTACCCGATGAATTTTCCTGGGTGGAAAGTGAATGGACACCCTGCTCTTTGTGAGATGTGTTGAGAGAACCATGCAAGGGGTGAAACCTCACCATCGGGACCGACGGCTTTACTTCCACCCAGCCATTGGCCACTTTTCACAAAAGTCGGGTGGGGGAGAAGGTGTGATGCAGAAGACAAACCTCTGCGCTTGATGTAAACGTATATCATTTTGCATATCTGTGGAAAAATCGCTGGTTAAATCGCCGTTGGACTCGAATCGAAACCTCTAGCATCTCAGTCGTACGCTCAGTCGTACGCTCAGTCGTACGCTCAGTCGTACGCTCAGTCGTACGCTCAGTCGTACGCTCAGTCGTACGCTCAGTCGTACGCTCAGTCGTACGCTCAGTCGTACGCTCAGTCGTACGCTCAGTCGACGCTCAGTCGTGCTCGCGTCGCGCTCAGTCGACGCTCAGTCGACGCTCAGTCAGTCAGTCGACGCTCAGTCGTGACGCTCAGTAAACGCTCAGCCGACTGAGCTACCTGCCTCCCAAAAGTAATATGTAAATGATCAATTGTTACGGCTATATGATATTCTTTTTGTTTGAAGATATAAAAAAATAATGTTTAAATATGAGTGATTTATCCTTATTTCGAATAAAGTGTTATTGCATCAATCACAATTCAATACTTGATTAAAATCAAAAGGAGTGAATTGAAGCAGGATGGAGTATGCATTTTGAATAAAGTTTTGACGCTGTGTATTGGTCATATTGTAAGTAGCTAATTTACTATGCATTATAAACGATATTTCTGTGTTATTTCATGATCGATATTCTTTTTGTTTTAAAGGTGCAGTGAAATAACTAATCCTTACAGTCTAAGAATCGAGTGTTAAAATCTTCAATATCTATGTATTACTATAACGTTGTCTTTATTTTTGAAATCAAGATTGAAACCAACTTTGTTCTATTTTCAATTCTAAAAAAAAAGTTAAAAATGATTATTTGGTTTATTTCAATTAATTTTGAAGAGTCAGATTTCATGGCATCTTTAATTTTCGTGAAATTCCCTTCAATTTTTGTAAAATATTCAGGAAATGCTGCAAAATTTTCAATACTTTTTTTACAACCCCCATCCCCTTACAAATAGTTTTACTGTGATAAGAGACTCGTACATTTTTCTGGGCAAAAATAAAACCTGGCTCCTGAAACCAACTTTGAAAAAAGAGAAAAATGATTATTTGGTTTATTTCATTTTTAGAACAGGTGAATGTTTTTTTAAATTAAAAAAATACATGTAAATTGTTCTCGTTTTCCAGTCTTTTTAGCTGTTTTTCATGCATTTTAAATAATCTAACACGGAAATTTTATTAAAAGATGAATGTTTTGGCATCATGTTTAAATACACATTTTATGCGCTGTTCAAAGGACTCGCGAATGGCCCTCCTGAAGTCGGGCCGGTGCAATAAATGCATATATCAACACTCCATCTCAACATTCAATCTGTAATTAAGGTATGCCCTTTCCTATGAACTGATAAATAGGAATATTCATTCAATTGTTAAAAGAAGTTATGGTGATGACATTAAACTGTTGTTTTTATGGGATAATGTTGTTTGCTTCCATCCAACTAATGGCAGGGAATCATGGGGTGGAGGGCAGGAGCAAAGTATCCATCCATCTAATGGCAGGGAACCATGGAGTGGAGGGAGGGACAAAAGTATTGCAGGCCTTAGAAATCTTTGGCTTACCCAGTCCCTAGCAGGGAACATCTTGGCCAGAATGTCCTATTTTTCGTTCATTACGAATTTTGTCCTTCAATACCTTTTTTAATTCTTCGAATGACATACAAGTTTAGTCATTGGGGTGCAGAGGGAAGGAGAGCGGGGGGAGGGGGGGATACCTATTTAACTACAACTGTCGGAAGTGCAGCATGCTCAACTATTTAAAGACGGTATAGAGAATGGGCTTATTGAAGGAAGTATATTCAGACATAGGGTCCCAGATATTTTAAGATTAAAACAGCTGAAGTTCAAGCTGATGACCTCACCCAGTAACTCAGAAAGCATGCATAAGTTAGCACTTTATATGACTAAAGATTCTCTTTAATTCTATCTATTGAACAACAAAGAAAGGAGAGACTCTTGACTTGCCAATGTCAATGAAAGACTTCAATATTAGAACTGATGTTCCACATGGCATCCCACCTTGTCCCACATTGGATCCTAACATATGTTCCACATGGTATCCCTCCCAATGACATCCTACTTTATGTCTCACCTGGCATCACATCCCATGTCTCCATGGCCTCCTGCCCTAGGTCCCACATAGACTCCTACTCTATGTCATACATGGCATCCCAACCTATGTCACACTCTCTGTTACTTTTTACCCCATGTCCCACATGCCATCCCACCCCATGTCCGACATGGCATCCCACCCCATGTCCCACATGGCATCCCACCCCATGTCTCAAATGACATCCCATATCCCGCATGATATCCCATCCCATGGCATTCCACCTTATGTCCCACATGGCATTCCACCATAAATCCCACATCGCATTCCACCCTAATCCACATGGCATCCCACCCCATGTACCACATGGCATCCCACCCCATAACATTCCATAGGCTCCGAAAGAAGTCTCATCCTAACTATCAGTCCCTGATTGAGCATACTATGTATGAAAGTGTCAGTTTATATACTAACTTATATGCAAATGAGTTGTTGAATGAGAAAAAAAGGTAGTCAAATAATTATGCCTGATATAGACCTTGGTGTATACCACACGGCATATATTATATCATATGTCCCGCATGCCCCCTATCCATGTGCCACGTGGCATCCCTCCCTATGTCCATATGCAATCACATCCTGTCACACTCCCTGACTGAGCATACTAAATATAAAAAAAGTTTGGTCAGTTCATATACTGTAATAACTTTATGCAAATGACCACAATAATAAAGGCGGAGTTTAATAATCATGCCTGATACAACTGTTGGTGCCCAAATATTTTGAAGGATTTTAATCTCCAGTGCTACGAGAGAGACGCTTGAGGATATCTGAAAAATATTTGGAAATAATATTATTTTACATTTATCTTCTAAGGAAATATCAAATGTTTTGTAGACTTTTTAAGGAAACTATTCTTCAATCTTGTCTTAAGTGTCTCTGACAAACTTCAACATTTCATAAGGAAATTCCAGCCGTCAATAAGGATATCTAAAGAAAATACCTTTTTCTGAAGAAATTTGAAGAAACTTCAACATTTTTTGAGGAATACTCAAAAAGCTAACATTTCTGAGGAAATCTCAGGAAAAACTGTGGACTGACAGAATCGCCATTACATAGGTTCGCATTATGCTTCGCATGCGAAACAAAAAACTACTCCAAAAACCTTGCTTCTATTTCTTTTTATACCGAAGACACCTAATTTATAATTCTTTAGAGGCAAGGAATCTCTTGTTTCCTTCTTCATTCATCCCAAGACTTACATTTTAATTGCTATTCATGTCATTATCATAAGAAACAATAACTCATCCCAAAATTTTAAGCAACAAACAAAGAAAACTTGAAGTGGACGCCGACGCTGGCACCAGGGGTAGTATAGCTCTACTATTCTATTAAGTCGAGCTAAAAATGAAAACAATTTATATTACTCGTTTTGATTTGTACCCAAATCTGCAGCAAATTTTCAGTGACTTAACCCTTACTCTACCAGCACTGTTTTGAAAATGCGCTCGGGAGGCGGGGCCAAAGACGGGGCACCCAAAACGGCGATAATATCGCCGCGTGGTAGAGTAAGGGTTAATCAAGGCGTGATTATTGAAGGGTCCTCTGTCTTCCAGGCAGAAAAGTCGGGCCCCTTCCGCTTTCGGGACCCGCTGGGCCGCCCACCGGGATCATGCTGCCTATATTTTCGGGTTGCCGCATATGTCACGGGTTGATTAACCCTTACTCTACCAGCACTGTTTTGAAAATGCGCTCGGGAGGCGGGGCCAAAGACGGGGCACCCAAAACGGCGATAATATCTAATATATAGTAGAGTAAGGGTTAATGGCCTTATGATTTACATATTGGGGAAATATTGGAAGGTTCCTACTACACATCCTGTACTTATGGTGTTACCCACACTATACGCCTAATTGAATTTTAGTCACTTTTGAGCGTAACACCTGAGGATTCCAACTGCAGTCGTGAAGTTAAAAGAAAAAAGACCTGACAAATCAATCAATCAATCCTAACAGTAAAGGAGCCTACATCAATAGTTCATAGTTCACGACTGCAACTAGTAATGCAAAGACTACACACCACAGGTGAAGTACATAAGAACTTAAGCTTTATTAAGAAAAAAATTGTGTGAAACGTAAAATAGAAAGAATTGCTTAAACATGCTTTACACATCTTTTGTACAGATAAATAGGTTACAAAGTAAATAAGTGATTGTATTAATTGCTATTATCAATTCACCACCATTTATTTAATTAACAATTCACATTCTCTTTATTAAGTGCTGGAGTGTGCTCTGTGTATAAAAAAGGGGATCAATATTAACAGAATAATAGGGGAAACAAAAGACTAGAATATCAGAAAAGGATGCTTCGTGGTGCAGCAGCATCAGCATTCTTCATAAGACTCAGCAGAAACAACAGAACTTTTGAAGTAATACATAATCTCATGAAAATCTGTAGACTATTCCTACATTATACAAAGATATGAAAGCAATCCAAAAGTATTAGTGCTACCTGAAAAGATGCTTACAATTGTATCTTGGTGCACAGAAGTAGAAATGAAGACATGTCCCAACAAAACCCTTTCTGATTTGGGATAGACTGGAGTACAGTGACAAGCAAATGTTTGTGGTGCATGTCAAAACTTGATAATGTACTACCACTACTTAGAGAATGAGAAGGAATGCTTTTTGGTGAAAGAAGAGATGATTTTTCCAATTATATTCTTGAGTAAATGCCCCAGTGCTGTTTATAGCAGGTCATTTTGTAGATAGTTCTATCTGGCAGCCAACTACAGATTTAGTCCATGAGGTGTATTTTGTTTGTCCAAGAATAAAAACAAAACTCAATAATCTTTTTTAAACTCTCTTAACCATCCACTGCCTCTGAAACATAACACAATTACCAAAGACACACAAGAGCATGAAAATGGTTCCTGTGTAATTCAAAGAAGCATTTTTTTTCTCAAAGGTTTTTCCAGCAATTTTTACAACAAAACATCCCCAAAGTTGTAATTTTAGTCAGCTGGAGATATTTTTATTGGTTAGTGACTCAAAATCCACCTACCATCATAATTTGAGAAAAAAACTGCTTAAAACCACAAGTTGCATTGCCAAGTTGTCCACAAAAGTTACAATGCACTGCTTGAAACCACAACAAATGCAATGCCAAACTATAGTATTGGCCATTATTTTGCGCATCATCAGATAAAAGATCACAAAGGTGCCAAGTAATCTTCATCCTTCCCTGGAATAACCAAACTTCAAACCTATAGCTGATTATTGCATTGGTTCTATACGAGCAACTTCCTAGGGGTTTCACCGAATAAACTACAAAACCACTTATACGCCTATTTTGCACTACATATATTGTAAATATGTTCTTATGCAATATGGGTATCATCTTTACATCTGCAAGCTGCCATGAAAATTAACATTGAAACAGTTTCTTATCTGCCAACTCGTAACTCCCATTTCCCCCACCCACATGGGGCTATGCTTTGACTGGTACTGCATAGCAGCAAAACATATAATGCCCCGGACTGTAAGGGAGTATATGGGTGGGTCAAATACCCATTTCCACTACCTACCCCACCCAAACATCCACCCTGACAAAACAACTTCATCCCCATATGGCAGTAATTATATGTTTTAGGTCACAAATACAACCAACATTTCCGTTCCTTCAGAAACACTTCAAATTTGTAAAATAATTGGCCACAACCTCTCAAATAGCTGTCAGTTAATAAATTTGTGATCAACCAGTTTGTAACTGTTTGATGACTTCCAATCAATTGAACATTAAATTGACTTTTAAATCAGAACTATTATTTTCTTTATCCTTATGTTATCCTCATTACTCCCATATACTTTGTACACGCACTCAGACAATCGTGGCCAAAAGGGTTGGGACAAAACCGCTCCACAATTTTAAACGGCAATTTCCCCCGCCTCTCCCCTTTCAATGCTGTGCGTTTTGCAAAAAAACATAGTAAAATGTGACTTTCAACATTGATTGAGGGGAGTCGGGATTTGTCCGAACTACTTTTAGCCATGATTGTAGCTAGCAGTCCCTGATTGAGAACACTATGTACAAAAGTCTGTCAGTCCATATAGTAACTTATATGCAAATGTCAAATAATATGCCTGATATAGCCCTTGTGCATACCACATGGTATACATTCTATCCTATGTCCCGCATGGTCCCCATCCATGTCCCATACGGCATCTCTCCCTATGTCTATATGCAATCACATCCACTAAGTAAAAAAATCTTGTCAGTTCATATACTGTAGCAACTTTATGCAAATGAACACATTAATAAAGGCAGAGTTAAATAATCATGCCTGATACAGCCGCTGGTGCACAAATTTTATGAAGTTAAAGGGTTTTAATCTCCAGTGTTATATGAGACACTTGAGGATCTCTGAAGAATTTTGGGAAATTATCTTATCTTGCAGTTATCTTTGAAGGAAATATTAAATGTTTTTTAGACTTTTTAAGGAAACTAGTCTTTAACCTGTCCTAAGAGTCTCTGAAAAACTTAAACATTTAGTGAGGAAATTCCAGCCTTCCATGAGGATATCTCAAGAAACTTTAAGATTTTCTGACAAATTCTCAAAAAACTTTTAACATTTCTGAGGAAATCTCAGGAAAAACTGTGGACAACCAGACGGCTGAAATCGCCATTACCTAGGTTGCTAATCATCGTAGAAAAAGACTTCAGGGGAGCTCACAATTCATACCTAACAAAGACAGCTTAAAATAATTGAAGTGATTCAAATGTTGTGAAAGATAAGTGGTCAACCTTTCAGCACAAAACGACTTATGATGTGAATAATCAGCGTACGTATGCCTTGTACCTACCACTACAAAGATTAGCTGGTAATAAAAGTTTATATTTAACTTACTCCATGGCAATCCCGCTAAATTTCTAAACTTTAAATATTCATGACTCTCCGAACGTTATAACAAAGCACTTCCTGTTTCCAAACTTCTGACAATTAGTTCAATCGAACACTTCCACCCTTGAACAGAATTTACATAAAAGATGTTAACAATGACATCTTCCTCGTATACAAAATGTGACTAGAAAAATCTATTAAGCCATTAGAATTTTCTCACTTTTTTTAAATTTCACGAAAACTATCTCAGCATACACCCAGTCCATAATCATTTCCGAATGCTTCACAACAGCAACATGTGAAGATGCACATTTACACATAATCGAATAAGATTCAAGCAAATTCATACAAAACAATCAAATACAAATCTTGACCAAAACAATTTTTGGTTATTTTTTTGAAATTAATGCAAGATCATTTTAATACATTTATCACCTCTATCACTGCCGAGATGTTTTTCACATTACCATAAAATACAAAACTTCTATGCCAAACATGAATTCAACACATGTTCAATTTTCATTAAGTATCTATTATCATTCTACAAAATCTATTGATATTCTTGGTAGGTTGTACTGCCTTTGATGTAAGAATGTAGATAAAGTAGACATATTTCAATATACAATATAAGCAATGTGAAGAAGCTACTTCCTTTAAAATATAGATTTCTCTCTTTGAGGTCTACTGAGGAAAGGAAAATAAGTGGGAACTTTTCTATTTCTCTGGATTTGAAATCCTCTAACGACCAGTGATGAATCACTACAGTTGATTAGTTTTACAACTATCAGACAGTAACAAACAGTCATCACTATCACTAGGTCAACTACTTCAAAGTGGATTTATTTATTTCATTCATTGTAAGCTACGGTGTAACCTAGATGTAAACGACGGCAACATTAGTGTGAATTGCAACAGTGATAACACCTCGCACCTCTTGGTAGTACCTAACAATGCATCTCATGACCTGATGGCAACAAACTAGTGCTTACACACTGGACCACTTAATGCAACAAACTAGTGCTTACACACTGGACCAGTTAAGGCAACAAACTAGTGCTACACACTGGACCAGTTAATGCAACAAACTAGTGCTACACACTGGACCAGTTAAGGCAACAGACTAGTGCTACACACTGGACCAGTTAATGCGACAAACTAGTGCTACACACTGGACCAGTTAAGGCAACAAACTAGTGTTACACACTGGACCAGTTAAGGCAACACACTAGTGTTACACACTGGACCAATTAAGGCAACAAACTAGTGCTACACACTGGACCAGTTAAGGCAACAAACTAGTGCTACACACTGGACCAGTTAAGGCAACAAACTAGTGTTACACACTGGACCAGTTAAGGCAACAAACTAGTGCTTACACACTGGACCAGTAAAAAAGGTCAAATCACTTTCACAGCAATACAAATGATTCCTTTTGCACTAAGTACTACCGATATGTTCTCTAACTAATATATCATAGATGATGAAAATGTACCAACGGAGAAAAGGGATCTTCAAAAAGAACGTTTTGTCAAAATCACGTAAGATTATAGTATCGTGCTTTCTAGTCTAGCACTCCCTTAACTGAATCTGGTACATGCATCTGAACAAAATAGGAATGATCACCTTTTAATCACCACTTAACACTGTCAAAGTCATCAAGCATTTGGACGTGATGCAGCCAAACTATATTAAGGTGTTACGTCATGCAAGTATTTGCTATCACTAGGTATAAACCAGTGGATATGGCCTTCATTACAACTGTCAATCACAACATTAAGTGGGCACAAGTTTCCCGCCTCTTCTACAATTACATACTTATACGACAAAATGCCTTTAACATGTCACGTGCTCTCAGGTCAGTCACATCAGAATAAAAGCATGCCAGGGAGTTCAAACACTATACCACTTGTCACAGTATTGTAGGGATAGAACCAAATTATCAATGTTTATCTACAACAAGCAAACACAGGACAAATGATAGGACATTGGGAAATAGCATGGTCAGAAATTTGAGAAGTTAGAAATGTTCCAAACTCTATAGTCTTTCTCTCCCAATAAAATTAGGAAAAAAGTATCTATTTTGAAAACTTCATAAGCTTTTAACAAAATTAAATCAATTAGCATAAATCAATTCTAAATATAAATCAATATCTAATTCAACAAAGCAATGTGATGAATATTTACACAAATTTCCATACACATAAAAACAATGAAATTCAGAGCAAATACACTTTTCAATGCATGGGTTACAAAATAAGGTGGTTTATTGGTTTGCCTGCTGCAAAGGGGTTCGTTTCAAACTCTTTTCAAATGCACCTGCCACTTACAGAAAAGATATTGCTTTAAACAAGTATTCAAATCAATGATATCAATTTTCCACCAGGCAAAATCTTTTAACACAGGATTAAAACCATGTGAAAGGTAATCACAATGTGTAAACATTATCATACAAACAACTCCAGATAGATATTAATCTATCAGCAGTAAATAGAAAATCTGAATTTCCATGCTTATTCTCTGAAACCCTATAAAACCTGTGCTACCCTCTACATGTTGAGCACCATACAAGCAAGCAACAGGCCCACTGTGCTTAGCTAAAATGAGCTTAATTTACATAGAGAGAGTTGCAACACATACCACTGCTGTTAAATATTAACAGAAACCAAGTGCACAAATAGAGAATCATTTATGTATCTTATTATATCTCAATTGGGGCACTTATCATCTCAATTGAGGCACTTATCATCTCAATTGAGGCACTTATTATATCTGAATTGGGGCACTTGTCATATCTCACTTGAGGCACTTATCGTATCTCACTTGGGGCACTTATCATATCTCAATTGGGTCACTTCCAGAGCTCAACAAGCTGCTTTTCCCAACAATGTATAATTATGTCAATTTGATTCACAACGATGAGTAAAAAAGTATTACTTATAAAAACACATATTTGTGCATCTACCTGATGTTCAAGAAATGAAACCATGCTTTAAAAGCAATTTTTCTGGCTTTCAGATTTAATGTCAGGTTCTTTAGTGGGCATGTTATAGACTCAATCAATAACATTAGAAAGTTTCAACATAAAAATGATCGCGCAAATGCAATGAAACAAAAGGCAAAAGGGGTTATTTCTTGTCCGCATAGTTTCTAATCGCAAATGTAGCCATTTTTTGTACCGCAAATGTTTTAAATTAGGTCACTTTTGGGATAAGTTGGGATGCACCTCCCACCTACCCACAAAAAGCCCATAATATCCTTACCCCTTTAACTCCTAATTGAATCTTCTTATAAGACATATCATCAAAATGGTGCAACATTTGAAGTAATCCAACAGGTTTATCATGATAGTGCCTGCCTGCCCTATCACCTGGCATACAGATACATAATAGTCCAGTACCTAATGATCAGAAAGAACAACATGTCGTCATCAAATCTTGGACTACGACCGACTCTTTCTGCCAGTCCACTTTATCTTTATGCAAAAAAAGATCAGTTATATATCAAACAGATTGAAACCCTCATCAACCAGATCATGGTTCCTTTTCTAGTAGTAGGCAAACACTCTCCAAAGTTCAAAACTCCTATCATTCCACTTTCCAAATGAAGCAACAGAAGAGCTTTTGTCATTCTCAGGAAATTTAAAGTCTATACAAAGTGTGCAGTAAATTTAACATGTTTCTCTAGCTCATCACAAAATATGAGGGTCTCTTTCCTTTGAGGTGAGACCTTATATTGCATCTCCATACTAGGTACTATATAGTTTCTCCAACTAGCTCATGAAAGATCCAGCACTTTTGTTTTTCACTATCAAGTTCTACCACATCATTATGACATGTTTGTCTTTACCAAACCAATTTCTGTTTCTCTTTTACTTCGGACGAAGAAGTTAGTTCACGTTAATCAATTTTCACCGTAGAATATATTTTATGGACGAAGGCACTAGTTCCGGCATAGCCTAATGTCCCGCACATGATGCCCAGTGATACACTGAAGACACCCATGTAACCAAAGTAAAACGTTGTCTGGAACAGGCCATACATTCTACACAGAAAAAGAAACAAAAAGATTAAAGAAACAGGAAATTTACATGAAAACCAAAACTATAACTTATGACTGCAACATGTTTACAATTTTCCAATTACAAGTTCATAGCAAAGTTCATTGACATGCATAACAATGACCATCATTCATGACCAAAGCAATCTCACCAATGATGCTACATGGTGAGAGTGGTGTAGTGGTTAGTGCTTTATCCTCTCACCCGCACGTTCTGGGTTCGAATCCCGGTGGGTCTGCCCAATTACAAGTTCATAGCAAACTTCATTGACATGCATAGCAATGACCCATCATTCATGACCAAAGCAATCTCACCAATGATGCTACATGGTGAGAGTGGTGTAGTGGTTAGTGCTTTGTCCTCTCACCCGCACGTCCCGGGTTCGAATCCCGGTGGGTCTGCAACCAGTAAGTTAACAACTGGCTATCAAAGGCTGTGGCCGTCTTGATATTATTTCCAGCACTGGATGCTTTTGGGACGTTAAACCTTTTTAAGCTATGTGTATATAGCTCACCACAGATCTTTGTTCAGCTTATCATTCATGCAACCTCCCACCATGAAGATATTCATCAAGTTCCCTCTTTTGAAATATATTTGCTGTCACTTTTCCCATTAATTGGGGATGCAATATTCGTGCACATTTAACTTGGTTTTCTGCAATGTGATAGGACAAGAGGGAGAACCGCCCTAATTTCCATTGTTTATTTGTTTGTTTGAAGATGGCTTAACGGCACCACGACAGCGAGGGTCAAATTGTGCCTGAGAAGCTAGAACATTCCAGAGGTAGGAAGAAAAGAAAACAGGAGTCTGAGAGAAGTACGAGGGCTAAGAGCCAGGAAGCAGGGATTGAAAGAGGAAGTGTAAGGGTGTAAAACAAGGGGGAAAAGTAGGTAGAGGGGGTGGGAGAGGAGGACTAAATATGTTTGTAGAAGGGAGGTATGATGGAGGAGATAATTTTATCGAGGGGGGTTTTCTGAAAGAGATCGGCTATGGAGTTGTGAGGGGGGAGGGAAGCTCTGGGGAGGTTGTACAGGGGGAAGGCAAGGCGGATGTGGTGGACTGTGAGGGGGCAATGATAACTGTTGCAGAGGGGTGGGGAAGCCAGTAAGGAGGTGGGAGTAAGTGATGTGGGTGTTACCTATTCTAAGGGGGGTAATGTGGACGTTGTCTAAACGGAAGAGATTGTGGAAGGTGGGTTTGGTCGGAATGGTGGGCTGGATGTTGTGGAGTTTGTTATCAATTTGGGAATCCCATGAGGTTTGCCAGCAAACATGAACAAGGGAAGCGATAAACGGTTTGCGTCTAACAAGATTGGAGACACCCCCACAGGCCCTGTCGGCGCCCTCTTGATGTTCATGGCAGCAAGAAAAGTTATTGAGAGACTAATGGTCAGTGGTCTTCAGAAACGTTTCTTGTAGGCAGAAGGCGACCGGGTTGAAGGTGGTGGACAGACGGTCAATTTCTTCAGAGTTGGCCTTAAGGCTACCTATGTTGCATTGAATAATGTTGTGAGTGTTATTGTAATTGTTTCTGTTGTATGCCATAAGGAGGCAGAGGGGGAGGGGGGGTATCTGAAGGAAGATCTGTTGTGTCTGGATGGCTTGTTTTTTCTTTGGATCTGTCCCTGTTTCTTTGGAAGCGATTGTTTTTATCAAATTGGATGAGAAGTATCTTCAGTGGGTTCAGTAATCGAACAATCCATGATCTCTTTTGTGTCATATGTGTGGGTTTGGACGGTAGGCTGTTTATTGATTTGTTGGCCAGCTTGGCTTGAGTTTTGATGGCATTTGAGTTGTTGGGGTATGAGATGGGGGTGGTATGGGATTGGGTGGCCTTGGAAAAGAAAGGTTGGGGAAAGAGGAGGTGGTTTGTGTAATGAGTGCGGTTGGGTTGTTAGTAAAGGCAAAGGCGATGGGCTTAGGACTCGGTAAGTAGAGCCAGGTGAGGTCGGTTTTGGCAAGTGATTCAGTTTTAGTTGTGTTGGGGGGGGGGGGGGAAGCCACCTTAAGCCCTGCCCACTTATTAATATGCATGAAATCACTACCACAACCCAAAGGTTATATCTGCAGACCATGGACTATCTGTGTACCATATAATACATTACTCCAGTTTACTGTTCTTGAAATACCATGTTTACAAGTTCTTTTCAGCAAAATCATATTAAGCCCCACCCACTATGTATATGAATAAAATCAACGTTTTTACATCATGAACATGTACACATCAACTAACATCATAATGATACCAAACATGAAACAAAACAGACTTGTGGTTGTTAAAAAATGAACATTTCAAGATTTTTACTTCAAGCCCCGCCCACTCATTAATATGCACGACATCATCAAAAACAATAGGGCACATCTACAGACCATGCGCTATCTGTGTACCGCATATGACATTACTCCAGTTTACTGTTCTTCATATACTGTGTTCACAAGCTCTTTTCAGCAATAAAATATTAAGCCTTGCCACTACACATATTAATGAAATCAACATTTTTACATCATAAACATGTACACACCAGCTAACAACATGATTACACCAACATGAAACAAAATAGACATGTGGTTGTTAAAAAATGAACTTTTTAGGATTTTCACTTTAAGCCCTGCCTACTCATTAATATGCATGACATCATCATCAAAAACAATAGGGCACATCTACAGACCATGGGCTATTGGTGTACCACATATAACATGAATCCAGTTTACCATTCTTGAGATACCATGTTTACAAGTTCTTTTCAGCAAAATCATATTAAGCCCCGCCCACTGCATATTAATGAAATTCAGCATCTTTACGTCATAAACCTGTACACACCAACACCAGCTAACATCCTAATTAGGCCAAATATGAAACAAAACAGACATGCGGTTGTTAAAATATAAACATTTCCAAGATCTTTACATTAAGCCCTGCCTACTCATTAATATGCATGACACCATCATCAAAAACAATAGGGCACATCTACAGACCATGGGCTATTTGTGTACCAAATATAACATGAATCCAGTTTACAATTCTTGAGATATTATGTTTACAAGTTCTTTTCAGCAAAATCATATTAAGCCCCGCCCACTGCATATTAATGAAATTCAGCATTTTTACGCCATGAACCTGTACACACTAGCTAACATCATAATTAGGCCATATATGAAACAAAACAGACATGCAGTTGTTAAAATATGAACATTTTCAAGATTTTTACATTAAGCCCTGCCTACTCATTAATATGCATGACATCACCAAGCAAAACATTAAAGCACATCTACAGACCATGGGCTATCTGTGTACCACGTATAACATGAATCCAGTGTACCGTTCTTGAGATATCGTGTTTACGAGCTGGCCGTCACATACACACACACATACACCCACACCACCACCATGACCACATAGGTTCCTGATGCTAACGCATCCAAACCAAAAACAAATTTGGTTTAGAAATAAAGTTGTAATGAATGAAATTGAAAATTCACTTACTTTGTTTTGAAAAGGAAATAGTAGAAAGAATAAAGGTAGACGTAGAATGCTGTAGAGCCAGCTGCCAAGAAACTGGTCCACTGCCACCGGTAGTCCTCAGCATTGAGGAGGAAATAGGTGCACACGATGGTTACGCAAACAGTCACGATTGTGAGGATTAAAAATACTAGGAGCATGAAGCCAAACACGTAGTAGATCTTATAAGCCCAGAATGACGTGAAGATAAAGTACCTGAAACAAACACAAAATCAATTGAGCACGTAAATCCCCTAAACACTCTCTTATATTGTCTCTTCACCCACATATGATGAAAAAGAATTCAACTCACATCACCTGTATACTCAATTACAATTGACACCTTACAAGATTCAATCTGGCCTATAGGTGTAGAAACCAGGGGAGGGGGAGGGGGGGGGCACTGGGGGCTGTCCACATTTTTTCAAAACCAGAAGGAAGAGGTTTTGTGGTTCCAATGCTTCTTTTTCATAAGCTGATTGATTTGCAAAATTTGTACTTACTGTTAAGTCATTGCATATTATAAAAAATATTTGTTCCAGGAAATTTATTAATAAACCACACCCACCATGCAGATCAATAAAAATGCTAACATTAGCAATTTGCACAATAATTAACAACATTATCATAGCAAGTATGATGCAAAAATGATTGCTCATTTATCCTCTTGCAAGAATTTGTCAGTAAGCCCCACCTACTCATTTATATTCACTACCACAACATTAGAACATATGTACAGACCATGACCCATCTGTGTACCTGATATAGCATAACTCTGATGTATCGTTTATGGGGTGCATTATGGTGTTTACATCATTTAGCACTTTCACATTAAGCCATGCCCACCATGCATACTAATGACATCTGTTGATATCACAATAACCAACAAAAATTATCATGCCCAATATGACGCAAAACGGACATAGTTGCTCATTATTCACTTTTTCAAAATTTCCACTTTAAGCCCCTCTTACTTATTAACATGCATAATATCACCACCAAAAACAATAGCGCACATCTATAGACCATGGGCTATCTGTGTACCAAATATGACATGAATCCAGTTTACCGTTCTTGAGATACCGTGTCTACTGTTCTTGAGATACCGTGTTTACAAGCTCTTTTCAGCAAAATCATATTAAGCCTCGCCCACTATGTATATTAATGATATTCAATGTTTTTTCCATCATGAACATGTACACACTAGCTAACATCATAATTACACCAAATATGAAACACAAGAGACATGCAATTGTTAAAATATGAACACTTCAAGATTTTTACATTAAGCCCCGCCTACTCATTAATATGAATGATATCACTACCAAAAAAGAAAAAGGCACATCTATGGACCATGGGCTATTAGTGTACCACATATGACATTAATCCAGAGTATCGTTCTTGAGATATCGCATTTACGATCTGGTCATCACAAACATACACAAACACAAGCACACATGCCATCATGACCGCATAGGTTCCAGATGCTATCACATCGGAACCAAAAATAAGACAAGTGCCCATTTTGAAAATGAAATGTGCCCCTCAATGACTGTCCTTATAGTAGGAAACTGGCGACTTTTGTCATGTATGTCCCTTTTACTTGACTTTGTTGTTTTGGGCTCACTTATTCATCTACAGATTGGGATGGGGAACATATGACTTGAAAAGTACCCCCTAAGAGGTTGTACCCAAACTTTTCGAAAGCTTCCTACATCCCTGAGCAGCTGACTCCTGGGAGCTTTGGGAAAGAATTGATAGGGATCTCCATAGGCATTTCATCCAAGAGTCAGGACAAGAAAGGCAGCAGGAGCAAACCATACCCACAAAACACAATGGAATATGGCTTCCTCAAATGGAGTAGGACAGGAATGGGGACGACAGGAATGGGGGAGAAATTCCTCATCCACTTATCACTAAACAATTGATTAAAGAGATGTAAAGGAGAGAATGACCTTTACGTCAGTAAAATCTGCAGCACTCAAAAAGAGCTAAATCCATCCCAGCCATCAGGCTCATTGGGCCGGTGCTTATCCCGTTTTAATGGTGCAAGTGGATGAGAGTAT
Source organism: Chiridota heheva (assembly GCA_020152595.1). Lineage (NCBI taxonomy): Eukaryota > Metazoa > Echinodermata > Holothuroidea > Apodida > Chiridotidae > Chiridota > Chiridota heheva. The sequence goes on from JAIGNY010004520.1 coordinate 199,643, forward strand.
ATGACTCCCCCTGGATGGGACACCAGTCCATCGCAGATTAACTCCCCAGCAGTGCTGGTATTTATTTTACAGCTGAGTGGACAGAAGCAAGTAGAGTGAAGTGTCTTGTTTAAAGACACAATGCAGTGGGAACCGAACTCGGTACCTCTCGAATACAAGCATGCCTCATTGACCACAGCACCTCTTAATAATTCAATAAAAACATGGCAATAGCACAAAAAACCACCAAATGAAGTTAATAATTGGTCATTTTACAGGTTTTTTTAATATCTTTGTGTTAAAATGCAAATTTATAATAGGCATTCCAGACATACATGTTTTTTTTCCCATGCAAATTCCCTGTTTTTCAATCATGTACCACAAATATTTGGAGGATACCTAACTCTGGCAAAACATCTTAGCCATACTCCAAACCAGACGACAATCTCATCATTTTCAATAAATGAAAGCTAGATGTATAGAGACTGATATGAAAGCATTGTCAACCCATTCCTATATCACAAATTTTACATATGTCAAGAACGTTTTTTTCTTTTTCTTTTTTTAAACAAAACTGTCCTTATGGGAAATTTATGCTTTATAAGGAAGAAAGAAATCTGAGTAGCTGTCCATGTACATATTTGCCTTAAGTCTTCCTTAACCTCTTCCTCTTTTTGATAACCCAGGCCTAACTCTGCAAATACTTACATTTCAATAAAGATAGAACCAAAAGGTAAAACGCCTCCAAGTAAAACTATTACTGTCGGCTCCATGAACCATTTCTTTTCTGGAATGGGCCTTGGCACTGCATTTACTCTGCAGGGAAAGTTTGGTTGGCCCGAAACGGCTCGGCCGAGAATGGTCCCTACCAGCGACAAAGGGAGGATGACGAAGAGACAGATACAGGAGACTGACACCTATGAAGAGAACCAATGGATGATGAAAAGATTAACATCTATACCACAGATCATCAAATAAAACATCAAATATTAACATCTTGGGACACAAATTGAATTTCTAAACTTCTCTCACAGCCAACTTAAATTTTGAAAAGAAGTACTTGCCCAAACAATATAACAAGGTTGAATGAGAACATTGTTTGGTTCCAGTCATCTGATCAACTGTGATATTATACACCGACCCAGACCCAACAATTTCAAATGGACAATCCAACTAATACTGCTAAAACTGATTTTGAAACAACATTTTTTTACTTTCCTTTAACAAACAAAAAGCCCAAACAATTTGAAAAGGAAAACATCAGACAAAAATAATAATAATAAATATGACAAATCAAACAACACACAGAATGCTCACACCACAGGTATAAGAGATTAAAACCCTAACCTGGCCAGTCATTAAAACCCTAACCTGGCCAGCCAGTCATTAAAACCCTAACCTGGCCAATCATTAAAACCCTAACCTGGCCAGTCATTAAAACCCTAACCTGGCCAGTCATTAAAACCCTAACCTGGTCAGCCAGTCATTAAAACCCTAACCTGGTCAGCCAGTCATTAAAACCCTAACCTGGTCAGCCAGTCATTAAAAGCCTAACCTGGCCAGTCATTAAAACACTAACCTGGCCAGTCATTAAAACCCTAACCTGGCCAGTCATTAAAACCCTAACCTGGCCAGTCATTAAGCCCTTAACCTGGTCAGTCATTAAAAGGAAGTGTCTCGAGAAAAACTACAAATGTATTATAAACATCTCTCCAAATGCACCAATCATAGCTTCAGTGAAGAAATATGCAAATCTGTAGCCATCTCACCTTTTCACAAAATCTGGAATAATAAACTCTATTCAGGAGTACCTTGCAAAATTTGAAAATTGTGTCTTACCATTGTTCCAAATGGAATAGCCCTCGAAGCATGGTAATAGATTGCTATGAAATTAATGAAGAATGCCATTCCACAAACAATAGCTGGCATCAGAAATGCACTAATGACCATCTGCTTGATCCAAGTCTTACCTGAAAACAAACAAAAAAGGAGTACTTTCAATCACAGACCAACTTAAAATTTCTCTTGCAAACATGCTCTTTAAAAATTTTATGATTGTCAAACATCTTTAGCAAGACATTTTCACATAGATTGTTTTATTCTGCTATTATCTTCAAATTTAATTATTTAATTTTTTCAAAAATAGTTGGGTACCCAGGGGGTCAAAAATTAAGCTTTTTGCTACTCTTTCACAGAACAGTACTTTATCCAATAATATTGTTCTACAGAACAGTATTTTCTCCAATAATATTGTTCCACAGAACAGTATTTTCTCCAATAATATTGCTCCACAGAACAGTACTTTCTCCAATAATATTGTTCCACAGAACAGTACTTTCTCCAATAATATTGTTCCACAAAACAGTATTTTCTCAAATAATATTGTTCCACAGAACAGTACTTTCTCCAATAATATTGTTCCACAGAACAGTACTTTCTCCAATAATATTGTTCCACAAAACAGTATTTTCAAATAATTTTGTTCCACAGAACAGTACTTTCTCAAAAGATACTGCTCTGCATCAGATTTCACTGTTCCAAGTTTTTTGCTGATAACAGGACAAACTCCTTCTTCAAAATATACCTAATTTCCAACTACTTTATTGGTTAATATGTGCAAATATGTATGTCCATTACTAGTTGGTTTAGCTTGGTTTGTTGATATTTAATGGCACTGCAACAGTCAGTCAAATGTGCCAAGAGGGTGTTAGAATTTAAATGATGTACAGTATCATTCATTTGTGTACAGTCGGACATGTGTAAGTATCCTTGCATATGTGTATTTATGATTAATTTGCTGACAATTGCAGGCAAGGTGAGATCAACTTTTTTTTTTTTTACTGAAAGATATTATATTTTTATGATATTCTTGTTTGACTACATGCAATTTTTAAGCCACATGCTTGTAAAAACAACATTCCAAAGTGGAACACTGATGTTTAAAAATTCACTGTTCCTGCATAAAAAGCACTGTTCTCGGAACAGCGGCAAATTCAACCTCTGGTACCTGGCACTAACTTCTTTAAGTCAGCAGTACCTTTTAAGGTTGTGACGGTTATTCGTTTAACCGTTTGTTCTATTATCCGTTTAGGAAAGCATGCTCCGTGTAAACGAATGTTATTCAATTCTTATGTTGTTTTCTTAAAGTTTGGATAAATTCACGAAACCATCTAATCAACCTTTCTCTTCTTGTGTCAATCAGACTTTACCCACTAAGTTATTACCTTCACAATTGACCAGGGGCCCATATGCATAACACTAAACATTTCCACAGTACCTGGGATCGGATGGAACGCAGCTAGCTTGCACTCATAAGGAGGGCCCAGGCTAGCGTCCATTAACATAACCCGTCAACTACACACACAAGAAATTTCTGCCCATATCCATTCACTATCGAATCACAGTACATCACTCCCAATCACTGGCCGGCCATGTGCAAATCTTTTGCTCACAGCCATGCTGTAACTCCTAATAAGGTCATGCGGATACCGTACTAGCATGTTTTACATTCCACGTGGAAGAATCATTGAGTGGGCCATACAATATTCGAGGGGAATCCCATCTTAAACCCGAACTGCGCATGTCTTAGACACCATTGGATATATCTCAAGCGCAAGGTATTGCAAACTTACTGTGTGTGTAAACATGTGCAGTATATTTTGGCCTACATAACTGCTTAGCTTTGTTGACTGCTTGAATTATTATCGGGATTATTGAAAATAAAGTTTTATTTTAAATCATTTTGCAGGATTGCTAATGCTATGATTTTCAGCACCTTTATTCAGAACCGTGGGGAATTTCATAATTAATTTTAACTCTGCCAATGACAATATGCTTATACCTATGTGCATCCAGGAATCTGAACCAGACAATTTATAAGTATAGTTGTTGGGGATCTTATATGAATACAAGGAACAAAATGGAGAATACAGTAGAGGAAATATTCTTTTGGATTTGTCTTGAAATGACTGAGATATGAGACTAAGAGGTGACCTCACAGCCTCACAGTCTTTGAGGAAAGTATTTTATTGAAAGTTTCTTTTTAGTTTTTGTAAATTAACTTTCCTGGATATGTCAGAAGAGAACATGAATCTAGTGAAGCACCTGTTATATACCATTTAAAGAAATTTTGATGAAAAAAATAATGCAATTTCATTAAGTTAACCCTTGACTCTACCACGTGGAGATATTATCCTTGTTTCAAACCATTTTTTCTCAAAACTAGAAGTGTAAATACCCTCATGGTTCGCATGCCCATGCAAATTGACACCCATATTATATGACCTGGCCATTTTAAAAAATGGCATCTCACACTAAGTCCCACATGGCATCCCATGTACCACATGGCATCTCACCCCATGTCCCACATGGCATCCCACCCCATTCCACCATACAGTGTCTCACATGGCATTCCACCATGTGTCCCACATGGAATTCCCCCATATGTGCCGCATGGCATCCCACGCTATGACCAACATTAGTCCAACCATATGTCCCACATGACATCCATTTTTATGTCCCAAATGGTATCCCTCCCTGTGTCCCGCATCAGTGGCTTCCCACCTGATGTTCCACATAGCATCCCACCATATGTTCCACATGGTATCCCTCCTAATGTCCGAATGATATCCTACTTTACGTCCCACATGGCATCACATCCCATATCCCACATGGTATGACATCCCATGTCCCCATGGCCTCCTGCCCTATGTCCCACATAGCCTCCTACCCTATGTTACATGGCATCCTAACTTATGTCACACATAGCATCCTACCGTATGTCACACATGGCATCCCAACCTGTGTCACACTCTGTGTTACTCGTGGCATCCCACCATATCCCACATGGCATTCTACCCTGTTCCACATGGCATCCCATCCCATGTCCCATATGACATCCCATAGGCTCCATAAGAAGTCTCATCCTAGCTATCACAGTCCCTGATTGAGCATACTATGTATGAAAGTGTCAGTTCATATAATAACTTATATGCAAATGACTTGTTGAAATGGGGTGGGACGCCATGTCCCACATGACATCCCATGTCTTACATGACATTCCATCCAATGGCAATCCATCCTTTGTCCTGCATGGCATTAAACAACATATCCTACGTGGCATTCCACCCTGTTCCACATGGCATCCCACCCCATGTCCCACGTGGCATCCCACCCCATGTCCTACATGGCATTCCACCCTATGTCTCACATGAAGTCCCATAGGCACCATAAGAAGTCTTATCCTAGCTATCACAGTTCCTGATTGAGCATACTATGTATGAAAGTGTCAGTTCATATAATAACTTATATGCAAATAATTTGTTGAATAAGATAAAAAGGTGGAGTTAAATAATTATGCCTGATATAGCCCTTGGTGTATACAACAAGGTAAATATTATATCATATGTCCCTCATGGCCCCCATCCATGTCCCACATGGCATCCCTCCCTATGTCCATATGCAATCACATCCTGTCGCACTTCCTGAATAAGCATACTAAATCAAAAAAAAGTCTAATCAGGTCAAATACTGTAGCAACTTTATGCAAATGACCACAATAATAAACGTAGAGTTTAATGATTATGCCTGATACAACTGTTGGTGCCCAAATATTTTGAAGAATTTTAAGGATTTTAAATCCCAAGTGCTACAAGAGAGATTAGAAGATCTCTGAAGAATATTGGAAAATTTTATCATTTTACAGTTATCTTTTAAGAAAATATCAAATGTTTTGTAAACTTTTTAAGAAAACTAGTCTTCAATCCTGTCTTAAGTATCTCTTAAAAACTTTAACATTTTATAAGGAAATTCTAACCTTCCATAAGGATATCTGAAGAAACTTTAACTTTTTCTGAGGAGCTCTGAAGAAACTTTATTATTTTCTGAGGAATTCTCAAAAAATTTAACATTTCTGAGGAAATCTCAGGACAAATCTGTGGATGGCCGGACAGACGGACGACCGGACGGACGTAATCGCCATTACATAGGTTCACATAATGCTTCGCATGCAAACTAATAAAATCAGGACTTATACCAAAGTCCTATAGGAGTAATGTTGTTATTTTTTTTCAGTACTCGGATATTTCTTTCACAAAATGTTAACTTTTTTAAAGGGGTCGTATTACAGAATTTTGAGAAAAAGTAGCTTGAAAATTGGTAAAACTCAAAAACTGCTAAAAAATAGACAAAAAATGTTTTTGCTTTTTTAAATCTTACAATAACTTTAGGATCACATTTTTGCTTCAAAATCAAATACGTAAATCCTAAGACATGATATTATTGATTTCTGTTTTAATTTTTGTAATCCCTACCTGCAATCTTTTGTTCTGGAGAAATGTCTTCAAAATTTTCTTTTAAACCATTGTGTACGAAAACTGTTCATCGCACTTGCTTCGTTGAACCGCCATTTGAAAGTGCTTGCACTTTCCTTTCATTTGATAAATAAATAAAGGCATACCCCCTCTATTTGGACCCTTTCCTGTAATAATTAATTTTCACCACAGCATTTTCAATCATCATGTAGAGTAGTGGATATGAACACGGCCAGCACGCGAGTACACCAGGCTAGCTAGAGTCTCACCGTGACCACCGCGTTATAATTTTTGTGCTACAGTTTCAGGGGGCATTTCACTAAAATCATTTTGTGTTTTTTATCTTTCCTTTCTCTCTAAAAATTCTAGATTAACATTATTGGAAAGCAAATTATATGAAGAATCTAAACATGTAACACTAATCTCTTCTCAATATTGACAAGAAGTTATACTTGTGCAAAGATTGACCATTTGTTGATCAATTTTAGCCAAAAATTGTTTAATTTGCATATTTATGTCCAATATTTCCTAATTTGGCTTTCAATTACTCAAAAGATAAATATCTTAGCTTCCATACCAACCAAACTTGTAAAGGAAGAAAATGAAAGGAAGGTTGTCAAAAAGCATACAAAAAAAAGTTACGAAAATTGGGCTTGCATTTTTCAAAACCCTGGTAGAGTAAGGGTTAAACCAATTTTACTTGCAAACAAGTGTTTTTAAAGTGGAGTACATACATGGTACTAATCTACAGTATCGTTTGATACCAGCCATTTTCAAATAAACTTGTGACATTTTTGGAACTTAAAACGTCCTAAGGGAACATGATATGATAATAGCTTCCACCCACCTGCTTGTTTTTTTGCCTTCAACTATAAGAGAATGACTAGTCTGATCGGTAAACTTATCTCTGAAATTCAAACAACTCACCTCCCATTCTGGAGTAAAGACCGCCACCAAAGTAGCCATTAACAGGAGCAGTAGCAGCATACACAAAGATGGTTGTGCTCAATATTGACCCACGACTAGGAGGGAAAAGAACAAGGTTCATGAAGAACAAGGTTCATAAAGAACAAGGTTCATGAAGAACAAGGTTCATGAAAAACAAGGTTCATGAAGAGCAAGGTTCATGAAGAAGAAGGTTCATAAAGAAAAAGGTTCATGCTCTAAAGTATTCAAATCTACTCTAGCAATGTCTCCTCTTTCTTTTGTAATCTTTGCTCAGTAAATTTCATTCAAGTTGACAGATATATGATAATACATTTGCTGATGATACTGTCCACACTCATAACTAGTGCTGTCACGACATGGCTCTATTACTTATCGTGGAGAAAAATATCGCGATATATCGTATATCGCGATACTTTTCAAGAAAACTGACTCACGACACTAATTGTCAATATCACTAACGTTATTTGATCATGGAGTTACACTTTACTCCATGAATGCAAGAAAAAATGATTTGCAGATCTAGCAGACGACATGATCATGTGACTATTATACATTCATCACGCATCACACTCATGTTTGGTAATTCAGCCAACGTCACGTGACCATTAATCATCGAAGTGAGAGCCTGAGCGGCACATTCTTGACCATTTTTTTTTTTTGCCAACTTACATCGGCGCGTGTCAATGTGTGGTAATAGAGCATGATTTTTAATTAGTTGTTTATGTTTCACGATTATTTTGCACATTTTTAATGGCCTAAACTTGCCATTTAGATTTGAAGCTGTAACGTTAGAATTGTAACATACGAAGTAGCCTAGCCTACAGTCGTTGCACAAAAATGTCTTACTTCTGTATTACAGTAGTTTTTTATATCGCGGTATGTCGCGTGAGGCATATTTCATGTCGCGGGAAAAGAGATATCGCGATAATCGATGTCATGACAGCACTACTCATAACAGTGATTATCATAATTAATTTTCAGACAATCATAACAAATACAATTTAATATTAATATTACTAACACTAGCATAGTGAGCATACATATAAATGAAAGATGTCAAATCTATAGCTGTAAGTGGCACATAATAACATTTGTAATCATATTAAAAGGTACAAGAATTTGATACAACAGACAACCCTAAACAGTCAAGTCTCCGTCAATTAAATCAATTCACTTGTTTATCACTTTCACAAGTAATTTGGTTAACTAGGTTTAGTTTTTGTAGAATTTACTTCTTTGAAGAAATTACAATTTCCTCATGTAAAAGGCCATTTCCTTTATATGTTAAACAGGATAGGAAAATGTATATCAAGATGGATCACATACTTACTCTGTATAAAGATGACCCCAAATAGTAAAAAGAATGACACCCATAGAAACAACTCCTATATGAAACCCGCTCCCAATAAGCGAGGAGAAAAGGGTGGGGTAAGAGGCAGGTCTGAAGACGTCTCCATGAACTTGCTTCCATCCATACTCGTCTCCAAGATCTCGCTCCTAATCAAAGACATGACATAAGCATTAAGAGGTGAAACATCTTTCATCTTGTACAAAACAGAAATCTTGCTCAGAATTAGTGACAAGGCAAAAATTGAAGAAGGCAAAAATTGAAAAACGACAACTATTGAAAGGGGTTGAAAACTGATTATTTTACAACTTTAAATCCGCAGGTGTTATCACTCAAGGAAACATGCAATGTTGCATTGTCCTCACTTTTATCAAGAATCTAAATATGTAACACAAAACTCTGTTTTCAATATTCACAAAAAATTATACTCCTGCAAAAATTGGCCCATCTGTTGACCGAATTTAGCCCAAAATTGCTTAAATTGCATATGTTTATCCAATTCTTTTCCTAAGTTTGGTTTCCTTACTCAAAAGATCAATAATCTTAGCCTCAATTAAAACCAAACTTGTAATGAAAGAAAATAAAAAGGAAACTTATCAAAAATTCATATGAAAAAAAAGTTACGAAAATTTGGCTCACATTTTCAAACACCTGATAATGTTTCACTGTTTTGGCTTATCTCAAAACCAGGCAGTTTCTATAATAAGGCCTAGTTTAAATTGACAAATAAAGTATTTTTAAATTTTATGTAAACAAAACTCAGAACGCAACAAAGCGCATTAACCCTAACTGCACTGTTACTGAGCTATCACTAACGATGTTACTATTGAAAGTATGTTCTGTAAATATAGGCATAAATTAACTTCCATTGTCCCAGGTCAGCTACGGTAAAAAATTGCAAGTCACAGCACGCAGTACAATGGGTCCTTTGCAGTACAATCGGTCCTTCATTTACATATGCGGCGGGGAAAATGCAACACAATTAATTTGATTTCATAATTCAGTATCATTTAAGCCCTACTCAAAACTATGCTGATAATTGAAGCAAATAAAAAGGAAATCTTCCAAATGTCTCAGGCTATTAGTTTTTCAATTTCAATCATCTTTATCCCTGTACTTTTAATCTGAATCGGCCCGTTTGTGTATTTGCAATTACACAATAGCTACGCAGAGATCCCCCTCAATACCGTGATATGGTATTTGTCTCGTGTGTTGGACCGTCTGAACAGCGTAACTTTAACATAGACAGTGAAAAAAATGTCCGCTCATGATCATGAAAGGAGTGCCCCACTCCCCACCAAATCTATATTTCCTCCATCAAAATTAGAATTAGAAGTTATAATTCCAGCAATATTAATATGGGTCATGTTTTGATATCAAACCAAATTGCCATGTATTCCATAAACTCACTTTGTTGCGGAAGGTTTTTGATCTTGACAGAATTCAGTCTGGCAATACACTTTAAGCTATCAACTTCAAAAATCAAAGAATAAACCTTGGTTCAACATTGTGTTACAAACATCTAGCAGTGATAAATATTTTCGGTCATTCAGTAAATCGTATAAACTGAAAAATCATCCGTGTATCTGAGCATTTTTTTTTACATTCACTTCTGTAACAATAGAGATAATATCATTCATAAATGTATGTTAATAAGCTATCAACTAGAGCGTCTGCAAATAAACCAGCTACACTTCGAACCAATAAAAACATTTCAGCTAGTCCTTCCAAGCAATACACATGTGGCAAATGTCCAAAACATGCAATGCGTAATAAGAATTGGAAGTTTATACGCAATGAACAGCAGCGATTTTCAAAAGCTGGAAATTACAGTAAATGAGGTTGAAATCTGTAGTTCTTTCAAATTTAAAGGGTTTTGACTGGGTTCAGTGTTCAGAAGTAAGAATATTATACATATGGTGGGTGGAATTCAAATTATTGAGAGAATGAAAGATCATTTTTTCTAGACTATCATATCATGAATGGTTTTCATACTTACTGACAGGTGGCAAAAAACAAGTGTATATTTAATTCCCATTGTACATTTATTTTATTCCGTAACGATCCTCCTATTTTTCCCTTATGATCATACTGTTTTTACCAGCAGAAAGAAAGCTGCCATTCAAATAATAATTATAAGAGAAAAAAGTTTTAAACAAGTTTGATCTTTAACCTAGTTACTATGACAGCACTTGAATCAGGGAGCTGTTGACAGCTCTCTGGCTGGCCCCATGGTTGCATTTTCCTGGAACTTGAATCAAACCAGGGATACTTTTATGGACAAAATATCTGCATTATCCCATTGATGTTTGGATAAAAACTTGTGCTGTGGGTTGTTTTATTTCTTTGGCATTCAACAAACATTGATACAATCATACATCATCGGTAACAGTTTGAAAAACCGTAAAACTGAGTACTGTATATTCATAAACATAAGTAGCCGGTTAAAATCAGAAAACCTGTTTACCGTAAAACTTAGACCCCTGGTAAAGTAAGGGTTAAGGCATCTCCACAATCTTTGGAGGTCATTCTTCTGTATATATCCTAATTGTTTCATTTCCTTCCAAGCCAGGTGTTATTGTTTCAACTGCTATTCAGACCACAAATAACTTCTTTTAAGGCAAAGTTTCCATTGTTACCATTTTCTATCCAGCGAGATATAAATTGCTATTCAGACTAACACTCACTGTTCTGTTCTATTGGGGCGAGAAACTTTAAAATACCAGCCACTCTCCCATTAGGTCAATCTTATTGTGGACGACAACAACTACAGAAGACGACCACAGAATGATCTGTCTCTTTCGACTTCGCAGTCGAGACAAAAACAATAAACAAGGTCAAAATTTTAAATGTTCGCCTCTGTTCCCAGAGTAGCACTTTCTAAAATAATACTGTTCCGGACCAGATTTCAGTTCCAACTTTTTTGCTGATAACAGGACAAATTCCTTCTTCAAAATGGGCTTAATTTCCAACTACTTTATTGGTTAATATGTGCAAATATGTATGTCTGTTATTAGTATTTACATGATGTAGCATCCTGTTACAGTAAGCCATAGGCCTACACATACAATCAGCTTTGCATGTGCACATTCATAAATGTATTGGCAATTGCAGGCAAGGTGGGAAAAACTTGTTCTTACTGGAAGAAATTATTTTAATGATAATCTTGTTTGACAACATGCATTTTTTGAGCAGAAATCAAGTTATTGATCATTCCTGCCACAAGCTTGTGAAAAGAACAATGAAAACTGATGTTTGAAAGTACACTGTCCCTGCCTAAAAAGCACTGTTCTCGGAACAGCGGAACAGTAGCAAATTCAAACCCTGACGAAAATCATTTTCTGGCTATTGCTGGTCAGCTTGCTTGTCTGCCACCTAACATGTTTTACAGATAGTCATATAGGTGCTAATAAGAAAGAGTGATATCCTGAAAGACTCACCATATCATCAAGATCATCATCTTTGCTGTACCTGGCGTAGTCCTTCCGCAAAGTCCTCATGAGGATCATGGTAACCAGACCAACCAAAAAGATGACCATCATAAATGAATTAAAAATGGAAAACCAATGAATCTAGAAGAAGAAAAAAAAGCATCATTTAGTTATAATATATTATATAAGTAACAATATAATATCAATGTCTTGAACATAAGAAATCTTGCATGTAACTTATGTATTATTTTAAAGTCTACTCGAGTTTACCTCCAACAAAGACCCTAGCACCTGTCTGTCATGTTTAACCTAACTACCAAATCTACCGAAGACATCGAAAAGTCTAAAAGATCTACTTGTCCCCTCATCTTTAGTGACCAAACTTTGACTATTATTGATACCAAGTGCTAATCCTTAACCCTTACAGTACTCTACCATGCTGCGATATTATCACCGTTTTCAAACCACCTTCTACTAAAAATAAAATCGGGACTACAAGAGTAATCTTGGTACTCAGATATTTCTCTCAATGTAACTTTTTTTATTGAGGTCAAATTACAGATTTTTAAGAAAAAGTAGCTTGGAAAGGTGTTAAACTCAAAAATTGGCCTTTTTTTTTTTTTTAAATCATACAATAACTTCAAGATCACATTTTTGCTACAAAATCAAACACGCAAATCTTAAGACATTGATTTCTGGTCTAATTTTTATAATCCCTATCTGCAATTTTCTGTTTTGGAGAAATTTCTTCAAAATTTCATGAATTTCTGTCTGCCATTTTTGACTTGTTTTTCCTCTCCAAAAAATCATGCACCAAAAAATCATGCACCAAAACCGTGCATCGCACATGTTTCATTGAACCACCATTTGAAAGTGCTTGCAGTTTCCTTTCATTTGAAATATAAACAGGCATACCCCTCTACTTGGACCCTTTCCTATATTAGTTAAATTTCACCAGAGCATTTTCAATGATCATCTGGTGTAGTGGATATGAACACAGCCAGCACGCGAGCGCACCCGCTTCGAGTCTCACCGTGACTACTGCGTTATAATTTTTCTGCTACAATTTTTAGGGGGTATTTGACTGAAATCATTTTTGGTGTTTTTTCATCTTTCCTTTCTTTCTAAAATTTTTAGATCAGCATCATTAGAAAAGGACAATTTATAAAAAAAATCCAAATATGTAACACAAATCTCTTTTTTTAATATTGACAAGAAGTTATACTTGGGCAAAGATAGGCCATTTGTTGACCAATTATAGCCTAAAAAGGCCTAATTTGCATATTTTTGTCCAATATTTCCTAATTATTTCCTAAAATATCTTAGCTTCCATTCTAACCAAACTTGTAATAAAAGAAAATGAAAGGAAGTTTGTCAAAAAAGCATATGGAAAAAAATAACAAAAATTGGGCTTGCATTTTTTAAAGCCCTGGTAGAGTAAGGCTTAAAGACCCAAACCGAACGGCCTATTTAATTGGACTAAGTTTTCCCAAAAAATTCTCACAAGGATGATTTAAGTATCAATCGAAAGAGCTCGCTTTGCTCTCTCCAAAAATGGCATTTTTTTAGTAGGTCTATAATAATAATTTTTTCGTAAATTTTGTCTAAACATGGATGATTTTCCAAAAATCTGCAAAATTTAAAAAAAAAATGAAAATAATTTAAAGATATTTAGAAATCACCTATCAACTTCAAAATTGTTTTATAGAATTTGAAAAAGATAAATTTTTCTAATTCTGATAGGTTTTTGGGTAAACCCTTGATGTTCAAAAAATACAAATATTTGACACATTTTGACCCATTTTTTTTCCTTCAAAAATAATATTTTTTTGCAGCACACTAAATGGGCAGTTTATCACACTTCAGTTATATGGTAAACGTGGGCCCAAATGTTCACTGTGTTGGCTTAGGCCTAGCGTTAACTAGTTTACCCAATGCGGAAGTTATCCGCGATGAGCAAAAATAAAAATTCATTAAAAAATCATTCTGGACTAAAAATTGATGTTTGGTATCATTTGAAAGCTTAATTTATGGGAAATACAAAGATGCCTGCCCTCAGAAATTATGCTTTTTTTTTTTTTTACATGAATGGAAAGAACAGTCTTAGCTTTCAAACATTCCATGATTGTAAGAGTAACATTTCAAGAGAAATATGTATAAAAAGCCCTTGAAAAAAACCCATGCAAAACACAATCTTCCAGGGCCTTCAAGGCTTAATTATCTAATGAAAATCATTAATTCCTAATCCTCCGCGATTGCAATCGATGAACAGCAAAAGATTCTGGATCTTTACGATAACCCGAATCAACAGCAATTGTTAAGACTTTCTCATCATGTTCAAGAAATTAATTAAATACTCAAAGAAATTTAATGAATTTAATAAAGACTTTGAGCTGAGTATATGCCTTGTCATACACCACACATTTTCACAAAATCCTTAAACTTTAACTAGCAATAACTCAAAAAGTGAATTACCAGGCCAGGCTTAAGAAATGGTTAGTTTGGAGTAACCCATTTTGTTCTGTGGGTCGGTAGGTGGGAAAAACTTTTAGGGGGGGAGGGGGCAAATTTAAGCTGTTTCATACCTTTTAATACACTGTAGCACTATTATTTCAGATAAAATATTAAAACATTATTTGCATAGGTCACAATTTTGTTGGGTAGGTAGAGTTACTCCAAACAAAACAATTTTTTAAGATTGGCATCAGCAAAGGTCATTAAGTACCAAAGAACTTATGTCTTATGTAATAGAAACTCAAGAAATAAGTCATGAAAACAAAATATAATATTTCAAAACATTCTCAGAAGTTGTTCTCCAAAATTCTCTTTTAAATGTGTAACTTTTGTAGCTGTTCACAGACTTGAAGTAAGAATTCTCACTAAAAAGTTTCCACTCTTATTTAAAGAATTACTATATATTTCGCTGCAGAGGTTAATGGTCATGGCTGTGACATTCATTTCCACACTCAATGAGAAGTGTAACTTCCTGGACCTGATCGTTTTATACTATTCTTGTTTCAAGCATTACAATATGTCACTATGTATTACCATACTTTACCACTGCACAGCAAATAATTTGTTGCTTCAGTTTGTCTATTTATTAGAAGTTTCAAAAAGTTGAGTAAGTGAAACTTTGTGCATTGTTTCTCCAAGTAAACTGGAATAGGAGAAAAATGGAGATGATGCAGGAGGATACCTCAAGAGAATATTAGTGGTACTAATATGAGCTATTGCAGTGGAAATATTCCGCCCTATAAACAACCAATAATTTCTGGATGGCCACAAGAACATGGAAGAACGAAGAGTACACTTGTAAAGAACTGAAGATAATACAGGACCAGCCAACAACATAGAAGTACCCTCAAAGTGAATTAATAATGAGATACAAACTCAGTGGAGACATGTATATACAGAATGCTGTCTAGTTATTAACCCTTACTCTACCAGGGCTTTAAAAAAAGCGACCCCAATTTTTGTAACTTTTTTTTCATATGCATTTTTGACAACTTTCCTTTCATTTTCTTTTGTTACAAGTTTGATTGGAATAGATGCTAAGATATTTATCTTTTGAGTAATTAACACCAATTTAGGAAATATTGGACAAAATTATGCAAATTAAGCAATTTTTGGCTAAATTTGGTCAACAAATGGTCAATCTCTGCAGAAGTATAACTTCTTGTCAGTATTGAAAACAGAGATTTGTGTTACATATTTAGATTCTTTTCGAAATTTCCTTTCCAATGATACTAATCTATAATTTTTAGAAAGAAAGGAAAGATAAAAACACATCGAAAATGATAGTGTCAAACGTCCCCTGAAAGCTGCAGCGGAAAAATAATTACGCAGAGGTCACTGTGAGACTTGAACCCGAAACGCTCGCATGCTAGTCGCATACATTTCCTCTGCACCACGTAGTCGTTCAAATTGGAGAGGTGTAACTCAATTCTTATAGGATAGGTTCTAAATAGAGGGGGGTATGCCTTTATTTGTATATCAAGTGAAAGAAAATTTCAAGCGCTTTCGAACGACGGTCCAACAAAGCATGTGTGATGTATGGTTTAGGTTACACGATTTTTTGAAGAAAAAAACTGGTCAAAAATGGCAGAAACTCATAAAAGTTTGAAGAAATTTCTCCAGAACAAAAGATTGCATGTAGGGATTATGAAAATTATACCAGAAACCGATACTATCATGTCTTAGGACTTGCGTGTTTGATTTTGAAGCAAAATGTGATCTTGAAGTTATCATAAGATGTAAAAGAGAAAAATAAAAAAATTGTAAATTTTTTAGCAATTATTGAGTTTTACCCTTTTTCGATGTACTTTTTTTTTAAATTACGTAATATGACCCCTAAGAAAAAGTTATTTTGTGAAAGAAATATCCAAGTACTTTAAAATGATACCAAGATTACTCCTATAGGACTGTGGTAAAGTCCCGATTTTATTTTTAGAAAAAGGTGCTTTGAAAACAGCGATACTATCGACGCGTGGTAGAGTAAGGCTTAATGCATTCCGAGCAATAAGGCTGCAACATACCAAACGCGATGCGACGAGCCATTTTTTAGATAATCATGCAGGAAACAAATATTATAAGATGCTTTGACTTTTTGCTTACACACGATGAAGTTTACAATTAAGGCTTCCTGATGATACTGCAAAATTTGTTAGAAATGCTTTTTTGTTCAAACTGTGGAGAAATTCGCTTTAGTGAGGCGCGATTTTTGTCGCGACACGAATTTTGCTTTAATGTGCGTAGAAACGCCCTTTTAATCAATTTTAAGTTATTATCTAAATAGCCATGCGATGACGATCCTTCTCTGAAAACAAGAGGACAAAATGTGTCTTTTCCTTTGTTTTATTCAATTTTGTTTTAAAATATCGCTCGCCGCGTCGCGTGCGGTGTGTCATGGCCTTTATTCTTTCTGATCCCCTTTACATGTGAAATCATACTTTGAGATTACAGTCCATGTTCCAAAGAATTATGTCAGAATCCTGTTTGTAATTCTTTGTAGAGGAATAGACTCAAAACCTGGTATTTATCTCCCTGCATTCCAGACAAATCCTTACCCTATGTTGGAAGAAGCTTGGATCCAGGTACTTGTCAAATCTGTGTTGGAAGATGATGCTTGATTTCTTCCATGTGACCTGGTACGTGAAGGGTATCTTGACACCATTTTCGAGCTTCACCTTGTTCTCGGATGTCAGATTCACGTCCACGATCTGATTGTTGTTATGCCCAATCTCAAACTTCTTGTGGGTCCAGATGTAATACTCCTGTGTGAATTCATCCAGTTCACCAACAATACCTGAAACAGTAACAATAGCACCACTTTTGAAGACATAAATCTGGTATTTCATTATTAATGATTATTTAAGCAAGGACTTCATTCTTAATACTACCCCAATGATGTTTTTGTAGTTATCTACAGCATAGAAGTTTTATATTGACATCGCATTACTGGCACCAAGTTGTGCAGTCTTTAATGTTTATATTCATTTAGTAGTCACCACCTGTGTGCCATTACTGCAGTTGTGTGATCGTTGAATCCCTTCACTTAAGAGGTGTATATCCCTAGGTTCAATGATCAAAGGTGTAAATCCCTAGGTTCAATGATCAGAGATGTAAATCCCTAGGTTCAATGATCAGAAATGTAAATTCCTAGGTTCAATGATCAGAGGTGTAAATCCCTAGGTTCAATGATCAAAGATGTAAATCCCTAGGTTCAATGATCAGAGGTGTAAATCCCTAGGTTCAATGATCAAAGGTGTAAATCCCTAGGTTCAATGATCAGAGATGTAAATCCCTAGGTTCAATGATCAGAAATGTAAATTCCTAGGTTCAATGATCAGAGGTGTAAATCCCTAGGTTCAATGATCAGAGGTGTAAATCCCTAGGTTCAATGATCATGATCAGGTTCAATGATTAGGTTTAAATCCCTAGGTTCAATGATCAGAGGTGTAGAAGTTTCAATGATCAGAGGTGTAAATCCCTAGGTTCAATGATCAGAGGTGTAAATCCCTAGGTTTAATAATCAGAGGTGTAAATCCCTAGGTTCAATGATCAGGTGTAAATCCTTAGCTTCAATGATCAGAGGTGTAAATCCCTAGGTTCAATGATCAGAGGTGTAAATCCCTTGGTTCAATGATCAGAGGTGTAAATCCCAAGGTTCAATCGTCAGAGGTGTAAATCCCTAGGTTTAATGATCAGAGGTGTAAATCCCTAGGTTCAATGATCAGAGGTGTAAATCCCTAGGTTCAATGATCAGGTGTAAATCCCTAGGTTCAATGATCAGAGGTGTAAATCCCTAGGTTCAATGATCAGAGGTGTAAATCCCTAGGTTCAATGATCAGAGGTGTAAATCCCTAGGTTCAATGATCAGGTGTAAATCCCTAGGTTCAATGAGGAAAGACACACATCAGGACCTGCAAATACCCTTCATCTATCATTTGTAAAACTTAAACATTTTGAAATTAGTCTAGCAAACTGAAGTTGTTTTTCCATAAACCCTATTTGTAACCCAAATACAAAGAAAAAAAAACCCAAGCCTGAATCACACTCTTCTTCATTTCTTATAAACAGAATAGTCATAGTCCCCATCTTGTCTCAATACTATAATGCATATCATACTGCATAGCTGTCCGCAAGTAGAGAAATGTTGGTTTGAAACATCTACCAAAATCAGCAAAATGAACTTCCCCATCAATTTAATCATTTCATGTTCTTGGCAGAAAAATGAACTTAAAACTAATGTCAATTTCCCTTCATTTCCTTTTCCAATTTGTTTACATTAAAAGAAAAATTAAAGTTTTAATTAATGTATGAGTCTTCCAGTTTGAATACTGAACAGTTTTGAGTTTTAACATCATTCCACAGCAGTACACTGAGGTAACATAACAATCTATATTTTCAAAATTTCTAAAATCAACCTTAAAATTAGATTTATTATAAGGCATTCAATTTTGCAGGCATGTCTATCAGATCAAATTTCAAACAGAAAGTAATTTGATAGGTGAACTTAATTGATTTAGGAAGTTTAATATGTGCACTCCTTGGTTCAAAATCTTTCCAAAGTTGAAAAACCAACAGATAAAATCCATGCATGCATTTATTAGACCCATTAAGAAATGAAGATAAACAGCTATCCTGTAACTACAAGTGTAAAGCAAAAAAAACAATGCAGCAACTGATTTTATTAACATTATAACCACATTCCAGCCAAATGGATACCAAATCATATGAGGTGTGGGAAACGCAACTGGAGATATTGTAACGTATGTCGTGGAGTGGGTAAAAATGATGGCTTTAGTGAAACATAAATACACAGACATGGATATAGGATCTTGCACTATATTTTGAATATGATTAGTATAAAACTGAGATGTTCACGCTATAACCTGATGCTTATAACTGACATCGATCTGTGGACAGCTTACACAAGGCACCAAGGGTACAGAATAGCTGTAGCCCTAGGCAGTCCGGCATAATGGCATGGAACAGGTGATTATTTAATCGCTGTGCATCGCCAATTTTAAAGACCTGTTGTTTGTGAATGTTCTATGCACAACCCCTGGTTACAATTACTATGTAACACTCTATATCCCCCCTTCCCCACCCCCGTGTAAATGAGCCAAAGTACTTACAATCCACAGGATGTCTTTTGTTTGGCACACAAAGGAGCAGTGGCAGGCTTGTAGCCTTGGACAAAGGAAGGATTTATACCGATTAATATCTGTTGAAGGAGTTACATTTGCTCCCCAATACACTTGACTTTCAGTTGTGTGATGATGTCCACTAATGTTTTTGAATGTAACATAAAATTGTTATGTTGTTCCGGTCCAACCAATAAAGTTTAAATAAAAAAAATATAAAAAAACATGCTTTATCTTTTCTATTTTACAACAGTTTCACAGACCATTTACAAGGAAAATATGATAAAAACCCACAATGCATAAATGACTCTTTGTCTTTTGATAACGTAATTATTTACTAGCATCGTGGTCAGGCGTCCACAACAATTTCCTAAACCCCGTTCCAAAAGGCCTGGTATTTAATGCACTAACCAGTGAACCTTGGTCCCTAGGAAACATTATGCAAACTTACAAAAATCAGGTTTCAATCAGCCAAAAACTACGAGTAAATATCATTAATATTCATTTCGATTTGGATTAATTTACTTCAAACATGGGTATAAGTTTGTTTTCACACCAAGTATATGGCAAAATCTTTTGTGGAAAGGATCTGTTTTTTTATATTTGTAACTGAAAACAAACATCAAATTTCATGGCAATGGCTGGTGTCTAGGATGTATTGCGTGGAAAATGTTTTGGTTGTGTACTACAATTTTTAGTTCTACAAAATGAGGCTTTTCGGATCATCTTCAACTGGCCATTGGGGGATGGGGAAGGGGAGGGAGAATATTAAGTGAAATACGAACGATTAGCTTTCCCTTCATCTGATCATGTCTATTCTCTCCCTAAATTATATAGAATTAAGCAACTAACATCAAAATCAAATATGGACTATTCTATTTCCGGCAGACTTTCTTCAAATATTCAATGGGAAGGTGACCCGGGCGGGCGTAAGGGGAGCAAGATCCCCAATATTTTCCATTAGTATTACTTTCCCCCTCAATCACCAAAAAGTGGTCCCCCCCCCTTCATACATCAAATTTTTACTAAAGGATTTAAGACTCTTTGTTAGAGGGCAGGTAAAGTTGGAAGTAGGAACTAATGTTTTTAAATTTTACGAAAACTGAAGGAATCTGACTCTTCAAAATGGCAGTTCGTTAAGACAAAATCATCCGCAAAATCTTACACTTCAAAGCAAAATTTTGGCAGTTGATGGACTGCACTACATTATGATTCATATTATGTCTTAAAAATTAAGATGTTTCAATTTAAGAAAACAGTGGTTTTAAGGACCTTTTCCCTTTCCTCACCCCACTTAATTGCTGCGAATTACGGCCCATCCTCTTAGATATATTCGTAGAGTATTTACTTTTATTCAGTGAATAGTCTAAATGAAAACGTTGGCTCAGCTTCCGTCAGCTATACACAGCTGACACTTTAAAAAATACATCATTATTAATCAAATCAGGGAGTTGTTACTTGGACAGATGTAGCTCTTGTATATTTAATGGTCGTACACGGGCGTCTCTGTTTAAAATCCTTGATAAGCTGGACCTGTGAAATGAAATATGACACCACACTTTTAGTCAGCTAGTCCCTGGAGACTTTTTCTCCAACAACGCTATAAATGTTTTAAGGGATATACTGTGTCCATCATCGTACACAAACCATGAAATGGTTTGTACATGCTTGTGGTCAATACAGGTGAGGAAGAAAATGTAGCCGCCATGGTTGGGGAAGGGGGTGCAGAGCTATATAAAATCACCCAGCGATATCCTTACTTCTGTTAAATCTTGGAAATGCTAATCCAGAGGTTTGGATTTATTTAAAAGGATATGAAAATCATGTCAGGGGTAGGGGGGGAGTGGTGGTGGTTAAAAGTGACACTATGAAAGTAAATTATGAAAGGGGGTTCAAGAAATTACTTCGATAGGTAAAAGGAAAGAAAAGAAGACGGCTCTCATTTCTTCAAGGATTTGATTATACTGAAAAAAAAGAAAATCGAATCTAGGCCTATTAAAAACTGGTAACATTAAAATCAGGTCTTGTGGGGGTGAGGGAGGGAGACTATGAAGACCTTCTTTTAGTAGGTAAATCAAAAGAAAAGGCAACGGGCTCATATTTCCTTCAGGAATTGAATACAAATTTAAAGAAGAAATTTAAAACTGCAATAAAAAAAAAAAAATGCAATATACCGCTTTAATTGTTGAATTGGCACTTTATGAGGGCCGATTTTTCAGAGTGTTTACTTTTCCATTTGGACCATTTTATTGTATCGTGGGATAGCAACATTTTGAAGGAACAAAACTTAATTATTATCATGTTTCTCAAGGCTTAGAAGGACTTACGTTACCTCAGCTAATTCTATGTAGGTTTTAATACAATGTTATAGATCAACCTGCCCCTCTCTGGGTCCGCACTGCTTCTAGGGTCTGCCCTGCCCCTCATGACAACAACAAAACAAAATTATATAAAAAAACAAAAAACTTATTTTTCTTAATTAGCCTAATAAATGAAATACCTTACATGGATACTGAACACAGAATGATAGCATAGTAAGCAATTGTCCTGTTTGGCTAATGATTTTTTTTTTTTTTGATCACCAGTCTGTCAGAACCAAGGCAAGGTGAAAAATAAACTTGATTTGAATAAGGTACAGGTCCTCAGTACCCTCAGTGACTTGTTTTGTTTGGTTTGGTGATGTTTAACAGCACCGCGACAGTCACAGTCAAATGGGCCAAAGAGGGTGTTAATAAATAATAGTGTAAGAGTTAGGATAGTGAAATGTAAGGTTTGTAAAGGAGATAAAGGAGAAAGGCTAAATGAATTCTCCACAAGAAGTATCATCCTAGCTATCAGTCCCTGATTGAGCATACTGTGTATGAGTGTCAGTTCATACAATATGCAAATAATATGCAATTAAGTTGTTGAAAAATGCAAAAAGGTGGAGTCAAATAATTATGTCTGATATAGCCCTTGGTGTATACAACATGGTAAATATTAAATCATATGTTCCTCTGAAATATCTCTTTACTGTTGTGATGAACAACTTGACATCCAGTGCCATCACCAAGCTGTGCCATCATCAAGCTGTACTAGGTAATGACATTTGCTCAATAATGTTATAAAGGCCATGCCAGTGATGGGTAAATTTTGAGGATTTACCTTAATTGGTAACTAGGGTGTAAACAAAACCTCTTATCTCCAGGGCTAAAAGGGGTACTCCCTGCTCGAGTGTCGTAATTATCCTTTTGACACTTTTGTGCTAAGTCCAATTTCTCACGTACATATTCATATGTATTTTGCATTCTCGCTTTTAGACCTTCCGCATACGTAGTGGGGTCTTGAGGTGGGGGCTGATTAGGGAGGGGGTCTCCAAAACAAGTATCTAGCGGTAAACGAGCTTCACGTCCATATAACATCATAAAAAGAAGTATGTCCTGTTGATTCATGGACACTTGTACAATATGCTAATAACACCCAGTCTTTCTGGTTCGATGATACATACATAGATAACATGGTGGTAAGGGTGCGGTTAAATCGTTCAACCATACCAACTGTCTGGGGGTAATATGCTGTTGTCCAGATTTTGTCGATATGAAGAACTGGACAAACTTTAGCCATTAGCTTTGATTCAAAGTTTTTTCCTTGATCCGTCAGAATCTTTAGTGGCACTCCATATTTGTCAACATAATCCTCAAGAACTTCTACAATTTTCTCTTGAATATATCCATGCTGTATGCCAGCAACAAACTGATCCCTAACAAGTTCTGATCTGGTATCCTTTGATGAACTTTTATGTGATTTCCTTAATCAATAGTAATAATTTGTTAGCAAAATCGTCCAATGTTTTGTTTTCCATTTAGCACCTATGTCTAAAACAAAACGGAGTTCTGGTTCTCCAACATGAGAAGCAAATAATTCATTCAGTGCATGGCATAAGTCATCAAAATTGTTGCATATTGATTTTCTTGTAGTTCTTATAATTCAAAATCACAAAATGCATTGTCATCTAAGAGGGAGATTAATGAATTGCACTTGGTTGCCTCTTCTGTAATGTGTGCAAGTTTGCAGAAATTTTTCAAACGTTTCAACCACAATTCAAAATGGTATCCTGGTGAATAAGGTGTTGGCCTTTTAAAAGATATATGGTTTGATGCCATGGTTTCTTCAGCTTTTTGTTCCGTATGGGCCATAAATAGAAATAAGTATTCTTAGTATGTAGGAAAAGAAATATGAAATTTAGGAAATCCCTCAAACAGTGCTAACAAAATATCCTCAAAAAGTATAATTAAGCTATCACTGCTGCCTCCATGTAACGTAGGTCAAGTGGGTAAAAATGATGGCTTTAGTGTAACATAAATACACAGACATGGATATAGGATCTTGCACTATATTTTGAATATGATTAGTATAAAAACTAGATGTTCACGCTATTACCTGATGTTTACAACTGACATCGATCTGTGGACAGCTTACACAAGGCACCAAGAGTACAGAATAACTGTAGCCCTTAGTGGTCCAGCATAATCCTAATCCTATAAGCACTCTTCTGTTAGTTGATTTATGAAAGGCAGGATACTTGGCACCACTGAATAGGTTTTAGTAAGTATGTTACCAAGCCTGGTCATGAGCCAATGATTTCGAGCTATGCTACAATATAATCATTGGCATGTACCTTCATAATCAACAAGTCCGTTCATTCAATACATTAACAGCTTTTTGAAAGTAGTTACATACCCCAGATAGGAAGATCGTCCACATACATCTGGTACCAATAGTGGTTTTTGACGGCATACTTGAAGGCTGTCAGTTTTTCTTCGTTCAAGTCCACTTCACAGTACTTGGTTTGAGCTTTATCAACTGACAAGGAGACAAGAAAAGAATAGATACATCAGTCACTAATAGCCATCCCTGTATAAAAAAAGTGAAATCCTACTTTCACCATACTTGGTCTGCGCTTTATCAACTGACAAAGGTTTGGTTTGGTTTGATGAGGTTCAACGGCACCACAACAGTCAGAGTCAAACGTGCCAAGAGGGTGTTAAATAATTATGGTGCCAAGGTTAGGAAAGAGATGATTGAAAAAGGAGGAAAGTATGGAGAGAAGTGAACAATTTAGAGGAAATAAGTTGTAAAAGAAAAGGTGGGAGAGGGATGTGAGATAAGAAAGGATGGGGGTGTGGACAGATTAAATCAAGTGGAAAGGTTGCTGTTGTGGAGGAAGGTGATAATGTTGGAGGGGGATTGTTCTTGAAGAAGTCACAAGTAGTGGTGGCAGGGGATAGGAAAGATTTGGAGTTTGTGAAATCGGACAGGCTAAGAGGATACGATTGATTGAGAGATCAGTATAGCAAGTGGGGCAAAAAGGTTTGGGAGAGCCAGAAAGGAGGTAGGAGTGGGCGAGATAGGTGTGGCCTAGGTGTATGCGGATAATGACCATGTCCTCTCTGCGATTGCGACTTAGTAGGCAAGGGTTGATGCCGACATTGGGATTAATAGTGTGAAGTTTATTATTAGTCTCCAGATTCCGGGAGTCTTGCCAAGTCCTCCCGGGGTAGTTGGAGGTATATTGGCAAAAGTCCGACTGAGGTATATCGATAGAGGAAATTTGGTTCGAAAGTGTTATTGGCGGCTCTCTCGACCCTTTCGTTCCTTGGGATACTGACGTGGCTGGGGATCCAGAAGAAGATTTCCTTGCCAGAGGAGAGAGTGTGCATTTTTTTCTTCAGATTTGTAAGATGAGGAGATTACACCAGCGCATCTTGGGGATGTCTATGACAAATGATTTGGAGTCAGAGAAGATGACAAAGCATGAGCAGAAGGAGAGTTCTGCAAAGTTTAAAGCTAGGAAGATATCCTTTATCTCAGCAGAATAAATAGAGGCTCTGCTGGTAGTCTCGAAAAAAGTATAAGGCCTGGGTAGGCGGAGGCAGCTGCTGAGGTACCTTCTCGTGTGGATTTGTGAGTAAAATGAAAGAGTAGTTGTAGAAGCGTCTACTGAGTTGACATTATTTGGAGTGATGTGATAGGTTGTGATGAGCTTTCATAAAAGAGAGGCCTAGGAAAACTTGAGGGGAGGGGGGTATGACCCAGGTGAGGGTGGTATGACCCAGGTGAGGGTGGTATGACCCAGGTGAGGGTGGTATGACCCAGGTGAGGGTGGTATGACCCAGGTGAGGGTGGTATGACCCAGGTGAGGGTGGTATGACCCAGGTGAGGGTGGTATGACCCAGGTGAGGGTGGTATGACCCAGGTGAGGGTGGTATGACACAGGTGGGGTGGTATGACACAGGTGGGGTGGTATGACCCAGGTGAGGGTGGTATGACACAGGTGGGGGTGGTATGACCAAGGTGAGGGTGGTATGACCCAGGTGGGGGTGGTATGACCCAGGTGGGGTGGTATGACCCAGGTGGGGTGGTATGACCCAGGTGGGGGTGGTATGACCCAGGTGGGGTGGTATGACCCAGGTTGGGGTGGTATGACCCAGGTGGGGTGGTATGACCCAGGTGGGGGTGGTATGACCCAGGTGGGGGTGGTATGACCCAGGTGGGGGTGGTATGACCCAGGTGGGGTGGTATGACCCAGGTGGGGGTGGTATGACCCAGGTGGGGTGGTATGACCCAGGTGGGGTGGTATGACCCAGGTGGGGTGGTATGACCCAGGTGGGGGTGGTATGACCCTGGTGGGGGTGGTATGACCCAGGTGGGGGTGGTATGACCCAGGTGGGGGTGGTATGACCCAGGTGGGGGTGGTATGACCCAGGTGGGGGTGGTATGACCCAGGTGGGGGTGGTATGACCCAGGTGGGGTGGTATGACCCAGGTGGGGGTGGTATGACCCAGGTGGGGGTGGTATGATTCAGGTGGGGGTAGGGGTAGGTGTGTCTGCCTATAGAGAAGATATTGTTGGCTTTAGGAAGGTGGGTTATTTGCATTCCGAAGGGAGGGGGATGCATTTGTTGAGATTGACAAGGTTGGTGAAGGAAGGAGAGCGGGTAGAATGAAAACAAGTTTTAAAGGTCGATGTGCATGCGTAGGGTGGTATGACCCAGGTGAGGGTGGTATGACCCAGGTGAGGGTGGTATGACCCAGGTGAGGGTGGTATGACCCAGGTGAGGGTGGTATGACCCAGGTGAGGGTGGTATGACCCAGGTGAGGGTGGTATGACCCAGGTGAGGGTGGTATGACCCAGGTGAGGGTGGTGACCCAGGTGAGGGTGGTATGACCCAGGTGAGGGTGGTATGACCCAGGTGAGGGTGGTATGACCCAGGTGGGGGTGGTATGACCCAGGTGGGGGTGGTATGACCCAGGTGAGGGTGGTATGACCCAGGTGGGGGTGGTATGACCCAGGTGGGGGTAGGGGTAGGTGTGTCTGCCTATAGAGAAGATATTGTTGGCTTTAGGAAGGTGGGTGTATTTGCATTCCGAAGGGGGGGGATGCGTTTGTTGAGATTGACAAGGTTGGTGAAGGAAGGAGAGCGGGTAGAATGGAAACGAGTTTTGAGGGTCGATGTGCATGCCTAGGGCGAAGAGACAAGAAAAAAAATAGATATATCAGTCACTAATAACCATCTCTGAATGTAAAAGTGGAACCCTACTTTCACAACACTTGGTCTGAGTTTTATCAACTGACAAAGAGACAAGAAAAGTATAGATACATCAGTCACTAATAACCACCTCTGTATACAAAAGTGGAATCCTTGAAAACTTTCAAAGCGCACCTTTTAAAAATTACACATCCTGAATCTAAAATAAAGTGACCACTGAGTTAATTTATGCTTATTAGGTATCTTAGTCTTAAAATGTTATAAAATAGTCAATTTCTAACTGATTTTGTTGTGACTTTTTGCCCATTTTCATGGTTTTTAGTACATTTTACAAAATTTCAGCTCATATTGTGGCTTCCTGTCCGTTAAGCTATGACTTGAGACACTTACGTTTGAAATCAATGTCCAAACCACTGAACTCCAGTTCCACTCCTTGCAGGTTTTCTCCAAGAGTTTCATGGTAATGACTGATTGACTCTTGAGGTCCTTTACAAAAGGGCAATGAGAAGAACCTGTAGGTCTCCTGCCTGTTGTGATATGGACCCACTGTATTCATCCACAGGACAACTTCCTCATTATCAGCATACTGAGGATACAAATGATGTAGCACAAGTCAAAATCATTGAATACTTAAATGTAGCAAACTATCACTATCTTGTAACACACTAAACACTAGTACTGCCATGATATGGCTGCATTGCGTATCGATTATCGTGGAGAAAAATATTGCGATATATTGGTATATCGCGATATATTGGTATATTCCGACATTTTAAAAGAAAATTGACTCACAACACAAATTGTTAATATCGCTACTTCTTTTACAATTATGTATGCATATGAATGATGAACGCAAGAAACAATGATTTACATCTTGCGGACGGCCTGAGAGTGAGTGACATGAGTGTGACCTATTCTAAGGAAATGTAGACGTTGTCGATACCAGAGAGATTGTGGATGGTGGATTTGGTTGGAATAGTGGGTTGGATGTCATGGAGTTTGTTATCAATTTGCGACTCCCATGAGGTTTGCCAGCAGTCAAGAACAATGGAAGTGATAAGCAGTTTGATGTCAGTAAGGGTTTTGGGAAAGGGGTAGGGGAGGTTGAGGTCAAGCTTAGTTGCTGAATCAGATCTGTCATTGCCAGGGATGCCAACATGGATGGGTATCCAGAAATAATATTTTTCCTGCAAGGGGGAGGGGAAGGGGGAGCGAAAGGATTTTACGGAGGTGGGACGTGGGATTATCCCACTTAAGATTGAGTAAAGGACAGACTTGAAATCTGATAAGATGGCAAAGTGGCTGAGCGGGGAGTACTCAATAATAGTTAAAGGCGAGTAGGATGACCTTGGCCTCGGCAAAGAAGATCGACAACTAGCTGGGAAGCCTGCTACTGAGGGTGATGATGATGGCAGCAGCAGCTGTCTTGTCGCCTTCCTTGAAGCCATCCGTATAGATGGCGGTGTAGTTTGAGAGTCGGTCTTTGATTTGGTTGTGGAAGTTAATGAAGAAATTGGGGTAGGTTTGGGTTTTGTAATGAGTGGGAGGCCCAGGTGGATGGGAGGGGGGGTGGCCCAGGGAGGAAAAGTGGGCAAAAAGATGCCAAGAGTAGCGGGGTTGATGCCGAGATGGTGGAGGTCGGGTTTGATGCGTAAGCTGAAGGGAGTGGATAGGGTTTTAGTCCTATCAAAGAGTGGCAAGTTGAAAAGTTGTCGAACAATAGAGCATCAGTGAAGTCAACGTACGTATAGCATTATATCAAACACTGCACGCATTTGCTGACAAATATTTTCAAAACAGCAGTTGCCAGCCCACTCAGGTGATGATACACGCACTAATTGTGTATGCGTTTCCAAAAGTTGAGATTCAGGAAGTTATCGGAATGTAATTTCTTCCACAATTTGGAGTTTTTTATATACAAAATATTTATCATTTCATTTGTAACTTAGTTTGAAAGATACTTTCTTTAAAGTTTCAAGATTTAATGAAATTAAAATCGTAGCTCGTAAGTACCCATGTCAGTTTTGAAAAGTGGTTTTCATTTCATGATTATGTTATTTGTTGTCTGAGTGGTTTTCAACATAACGAGTGTATTATGCGTTGTCTTACTCAGTGTGCAAGTATTGCCTTGCAAGTGGTGCCTACTGAGTGAGATGTTTATCTCACTACTATACCCCCTATACCTACTACATACCATAAGTGAGTTAAAGGTGGGTCATTGCAAAATAAAATGTGACTCACATGTGCTTCATTTCACTTAAGATGTCAGTCATAAATGTAACTGTAGGGTGAGTCATTTTGCCAAAGATCATGGGTGTAGGAGCCCAATTTTATTTTTGGGGCTGTAACAACTTGCCCAAAAATATAACTTCCCAACTTTCAACATGTTAATGTACATATCATAATAGCAGTGGCGTAACTAGGGTTCTGCGGGCCGGGGACGAGAGGGATACTGCAGGCCCCTTGGTATCAAGTGGGAAAATTATTATAAAAACAACAACTACGCTACACGCCACCTTGGTCGCCGCATAGCGTATGAAGAAAATTTTGGAAAAATGCTCCCAGACTGCAGAAAATGGCTTTAAAAATCAAGAAAAAAAAATTAAATAATTTTCCTTGATTATATAGGTGTTGCTCAAATTGTTATTAATTCACAAAAATGGATTAAAAATGTTTTTACAAGCTGATTTTGGGTCAGACAATAATTTTTCAAATCATGAGAACCAAAGGTGCAGGAGTCGGACTCTACATATTTTTTCGAGCCTGCTGCCTGCGGGCACCCTTGGGCCCGGCCCGGGCGATTTTCCCCTGCCACACCCCCCCATCCTCCCATAGTTACGCCACTGTCATATACTGTAGGCATGCATCGGTTAATACATCACATGCCAATTACATACAATCACTTGCCGTGGTTACCCTTCCATATTGGTTATAATTTTTGTGGAAGTCATCACAATAATAATGATGATAATAATAATAATATAAATTTAACCATTGAAAAACACACTGGTGAATCACCAAATATATAGGTGCTGGTGCAATTCAAATCACCAGGCATTTCATTTACGAAAAATCCCCTCAAACAGTTGTGCATATTATGCATGACTGGTTGAATCACTTAGCTGTAAAAAAGTTCTCAATGAAAGTAAGATATGACTATGAGCTTTTCAACAAGGGCATGAAATTAGTCACTGATTTTAGGCCTTAAGTAACCACCGGCCGGTAAAATTACCTTGTGGAAATTAGTGGGATGAAGAATTTAACCCATTGATTCAACACCCCTTTATTTTGAAATCGCGGACCAATTTTTTCAAGTACCCTTTTGTGCTTATTCCAGGTCCGCGTTTGTTGTGAGAATTCCCCCCCCTTTTCCACGATTTTCATAATGCAAATACTTACCAACGGTTTATGTTAAGTGCCACCGCCAGGGTAGGTGCCCGAAAAATTCTCAGAATATTGCTCAAATTTTCACAGAAATATTTTGTTGGAGGGGGGGGGGCTGCAGCCCCCCAGCTTCCTACGCCTATGTCAAAGATGTCGGTCACTTGAATGACACAGGGTGGGTCACTTGCTAAATCTGTTGCATGTGATTAAATGTACAATTTGTAGGAAGGCCAATGATACCTTAAAGATTCTATTGCTTTTTAAGATTTTAACACAAAATATATCTCTGCTCAAAGTGATTTTCCAAAATTTTCCAGTATTGTTCATATCACAACTAAATTAAATAAAACAAGTAGTTTTAATTGATCCTTTATCAATAAATGACCAGTAGCCTACTTACAAGATGAACTTTAATTCTAGTTCATTTGTCAGAGCTAGCCCAGTGAAGGAGATTCTCGAATACTGAGCACAAAATGTATCTCTGCCCAAACTAATCTTCCAAAATTTTCCAGCAATATTTCTATCACAACTAAATAAATTGAAACCAGTAGTTACAATTAATCCTTTATCAATAAATGACCAGTAGCCTACTTACGAGATGAAGTTTAATTCTAGTTCATTTGTCAGAGCTAGCCCAGTGAAGGAGATTCTTGAATACTAAGCAGCTGTTGTCTGTCCCTTCCATTAGATCTAAAAATTTATTATTTACTTTGGTGCGTCAATATGTGCGTCAATGTTCATTAGATGTCCGTCACTTTCATGACTGTGGTGTGCGTCAATTATACTGAAATGTGTCACTTTTGTGACGCAGGTACAGTAATTTTGAGACAAGATGTTAGTCAATTGTGTGACTGAGGGGTGCGTCAAAATACCACCTTGTCTGGGGTACAGGGGGTGGGACATTCAATTGTTAGTTGCATAAGTCTTCACCATGAAAACGATTTGTCCATACACAAATGCACAAAAAACTATGTTTGTTTCCCCTTTGCGGCTGGTTGTCATGCATGAAATTCATCCTCTTCAATGTGTTGTCTTGCCAATCAAAGACCCTGATTCAAATTACCGGCCTCAAAATTGACAGTTCAGAATCAGAGTAGTTAGGCCTAACGTTAGTGAGATAAACACCTCACTCAGTAGGGCACTACTTGCATACTGAGTGAGACAACGCATAATACACTCGTGACATTGAAAACCACTCAGACAACAACAAATAACATAATTATGATATGAAAACCCTTCTCAAAACTGACAAAGGTACTTATGAGCTATGATTTTGATTTCATTAGAATCTCGAAACTTTAAAGTATCTTTTAAACTAAGTTACAATGAAAATGAACATTTTGTACATAAATAAACATCTAAATTACGGAAGAAATGACATTCCGATTACTTTGCAAATCCCTCACTTTAGGAAACGATACACAATTAGTGCGCGTATCACCTGAGTGCGCTGGCACTGCCATTTTGAAAATGTTCTCAGTAAATGCGCACAGTGTTGTATTTAATGCTATATGCATGTGACTTCACCATCGCTCTATTCCTCTACAACTTTTCAATTAGATACATCCATCAAAGGCGCTGTTTGAAACTAAGTCAGTAGGGAAGGCTCTGATACAAAACGCAACTTTTCAGTTTTCTTTATTAAACACAGGCACAAAACGTAAGTGAACATCTCAATATAGTATCATTGCATATATCTATTTATTTTGTATTACGAACATGTGATCCATGATGATAAAAGGCATTGTCAAAAGTTGGCCTGCGATTGTCGCGGAAACGCCTAGTTATTCTAGCACAAAGTCGAAATTCTTCTATGCTTCTATGATAAGCCAATGCAGCAGTTTCAACGTAATAAGATATATAGGGTTTTCTGACTTGTGTATAGCAGCCATGTAGTGGCTGTAGCATACACTACAGTCAAATGTTATCTACCTAGGCTAACATAGGTCCTACTCGAATTTGAAATTATAGCAAAATTACACCAGGATTTTACAACTAAAGCTAAGCTAAGAACTGAGTGAAGAACAATCTTAGCCTGGTACTCAGTGGTAAGTGCAAATGTAACTAAGTTGCATTTGTATCTGTAGTGTTAGGGCCTCTAACACACAGGTGTTGCTAGCGTTATGGCAACCTATGTACTCATCTATATAAGATGTTAAGTCACCTCCTACCGCGACTTTTGAACTGTATAAGAAAATTCCTTTTTTTGACCACTCGTGAATCTTAATTACTTTTTTTTACTCACCTCACATTTGCCGGAGACTCCCTTCTTCATTTATAAGCCACAGTAATTGTTTTAGTTTTTTCGATGAGATGTACAAACAATGAATTTTCTACCCCATTACATGCTAAATGCCTGACAATTTGCTGCAAACCAAAGGAATGTCCATGAAGAAACGTCATGAAGAAGCAGGACTTCAGTAATATTTTGACAAGAACAAACCGGGTGAAGATTATAATGGCATCATGGTGTACACAAACAAAATTTGATCCGATTGGTCGAAAGTTGAAAAGAGCCACTATTAATGTTAACAATTCAAACACGAACTTTGAAATGTGTATATGCACTCAAGGGAGCAATGGATTCTTCCAAAGCAATTGTCACCTGGTAAATTTTTCTGTTGTTTACTGTTAGTTAGTAGGCTATATATGAACTTTAAGATATATTTGTCAAAAATAAAGTGTAACACTTGACTTTCTTGTTAGCTAAATTAGTAGATACAGCCTACAATTATTGGTGTCGCTTACTGCACACACCAATTCAAATTATTTTTTAGATAGGCCTATAATTGAATTATATCAGTTAACCATACAGAAAGGAAGGCCCATTCTATATATATATATATATATATATATATATATATATATATATATATATATATATATATATATATATATATATATATATATATATATATATTTTATATTGTTTTTGGAGGGCTCATTATATGATTGAACAGACCCCATTATGATAGAATGGGACGGAAAGGAACGACCAAATCATCTCTTTTTGGTGGGCCCTATACTTATAATTTACTGGGTCCTTTTGTAAATATGAATTATGACTTTTTAATGACATTATCCTTGATGACATTATCCTTGATGACATTATCCTTGATGTATACGTCATTATATTTCTGTAAACTTGACTGTCAGTAAATGATGCATGACTTTACAGACCAAAATGTCGCAAATTGTAATTTTGAATTTTGTTTCTCTCGTAGTTATTTGTTTCTTCTCTTTTTCAAAATGATTTCAAAGAGCATGGATCTTATTTTCCACACCTTCTTTTGACGAGCCCCCAAGACCCTGGGCCTTATGATTAATCCTTTGCTATATAGGCAATAATACCAGGACCACTAGCAGACCTCTAGCTTTGCTGTTTCACAGGGGAGCCCGCCCCTCCGTGGGCCCGACCTGCCCCCTGGGGTCCACCCTGCCCCTTGTCGGGAAAAAAATGGGTTTTTTTTTAAACTTAACAATCTTAATTAACCTCAAAAATGAAATACCTTACATGGATACAGAACACAGAATGATAGCCTAGTAGTAGTAAGCAATTGTACTGTTTGACTCATGAATGGTCTTTATCAGTCAGAATAAAATTTAAATCCCAGAGCTTCTTCACTATGGGATTGAGCCCTGGACTCCACAGCAAAAAGACGCAGCGCTTCACGTGCACATTAATGTGCCCCTCAACAAGTCTACCACCCTGCCCCTTTTAAATCAAGCTACTAAAAAAAAAAAATTCAGTAAAAGATGTTGCTGGTCCATATTTATTCAAATTCCTTTGTGAACTCCCTGAAAAAGAAGCACATATCCTCCTCGAATGCTCAATATGTCTTTATTTCTTATACATGTAATCCCTCTTCCATCCAAAATGAATGTCTGAATTTTATGAAACTAATGTTTCCTTACCCCCTGACCCCTTATCACCACATGACTCTTTATCTGGTATACATACCCGGGTTCGTTCTTGTCAAAGTAATACTGAAGACAAAGTACTGCTTCTTCATGACGTCATCATGAACATTTCTTTGTTTAACGGGCATTTAGCATGTAATGGGGTAAAAATTTCATTTGTACATCTCATCAGAAAAAAAATAACAAATACTGTGACTTATAAACAAATAAGGGAGTCTCCGGCAAATGCGAGTTGAGTAAAAAAATTCGCAAGTGGTCAAAAAAAGGAATTCTCATATGGGCCTACGGTTCGAAAGTCGCGGTAGGAAGTGACTTGCCACATATAGGCCTAGGCTATATATATATATATATATATATATATGTATATATATATATATATATATATACATATATATACTATATATGTATATACATATATATATATATATATATATATATATATATATATATATATATATATATATATATATATATATATATATATATATATATATATATATATATATATATATATATATATATATATATATATATATATAATATAAATATATACATAGCCTATATATATATATATATATATATATATATATATATATATATATATATATATATATATTTATATATATATATATATATATATATATATATATATATATATATAGGGGCCTATATACATGAGTATATAGCATAGGCCTAACGCTAGGAACACCTGTGCCTAACCTACAGAATAGGTCTCTGTAGGCCCGAGGCCTAACGTTACACTTCGTCCCTACGTTAGGTTTGATAGATTTAGGCAAACTCGACAACTAGGCCTAATCTAAAACCCTCTAAATTATCTTAAACTTGCTGTCATCCGCGTAATGAATTGTCGAACAATTTATTAACCGCTTAGCCATGATATTTTCCAAATCGTAAGGCCGACGTCCTAACGTTAGTGTTTTCAAAGGATCTGTTTAACACTGAAGAAAGTGTAGATCTACCGTTACACTAACTTAATTCGCTGGGATTGTTGGTGTAAACATAAAAATCGACTTACTAAATGATCATGTTCATCGCAATTCACGCATAATGTGAACACCAGGAAAAGAAAATGTTGGCTTATTAGTCTTCTGAATGTAAAAGCCATATCTAGGTTGAATTTCCGTCTTTTACAGCCTCGATTAATCCGGATAATATTGAACGTAGATTTCTCCCAAAGTTGGCTTGAATTTGCTTCGACCGTCGCCACGTCACGTACGTGTATACGTACGTTATCTACAGTTAATAAAATACAATCCAGCGATCGGGGGACACATCATTACTTTTGACGGGCTAATACAGGCATGATGGCGGTATTCCATTTTATCATGCATGCACAAGTGCATAACAACAAGGTGATCAGTTGGACCAGGATCAGGTTGGATCAGGTGGTCAGGACATATGGGATGAGGAATGGTTTGGACAGACCACGGACGAGGAATGGGTCCGGCAGGTGGGACGGGGTTGGGGTCAGAGGATGGGTGGGTTTGGGATTGGACAAGTGGAACAGGATCGATCGGGCAGGTGGGACAAGGTCGGGGTACGAGGTCGGCGTTGGTGGACGAGTCGGGGTCG
Source organism: Chiridota heheva (assembly GCA_020152595.1). Taxonomy (NCBI): domain Eukaryota; kingdom Metazoa; phylum Echinodermata; class Holothuroidea; order Apodida; family Chiridotidae; genus Chiridota; species Chiridota heheva. Next base: position 235,735 of record JAIGNY010004520.1, read on the forward strand.
AGCAGGTGAGACGAAGAAGGGGTATAAGGACGAAGATAGGGTGGGTGGAACGAGTATATTAACGAGGAGAGGGTGGGTTGGACAAGGAAGGAGCGGGTGAAATAAGGAAAGGGATTGGTGGAAGAGAAGAGCAAACACGTAGTTCAGAAGTAGTTTAGTGGGGGATTACTCAATCGTTTTGATGAAGGGTATCTAAACAGTATATCAACCATACGGCAACTTGGTCCAGTCCCAGAGCTCGAAAATACGTAAGTATTACAGGCAATCAAAAAAAAATGACCTGGTTTTCACTGTGCTTACTAAATTACACTCTGACTGTGAAATTATCTGGACCAAATTCCAATTTCCTTAAGAAAAAGAGCATGTATATAGGACGATTTTACAGACCCAGGCACAATGATCTCACTAGCCTACTTGAGTTGAAAAAATCCAAAAATCCAAAAGCTTGGAAAAAATGCTGACAAAAACAATTTATTCTTGCTGGTGATTTCAACCAACCTAACATTGACTGGAGTCAAAACATTGTTTCAGGAACTAACGCTTCCTCCGAAGCAGCCAAAATTCCTCTTGAAGTGACCAATTCATTCAATCTCACACAAATGGTGCAGTCACCCACCAGAGATAACAACATCCTTGATCTTGTTTTTACTAACAATTCACCAACTGTTACCTCAGCTAATGTCATTCCCGGTATAAGTGACCATGATAATGTTGAACTGACCCTAAATATCTCCCCTCCTCGTCAAAAGTTGCCTAAACGTAAAATCTATTTAAAGAAAAAAGCTAACATAAAACGAATAAAAGAAGACCTGACGAAATTTAAACTGCAATATCATATTCAATTCAATAACTCTATTGATATTAATGAAAATGGAATTTCTTTGAACAGGAAATTAAACTGATTATTGTAAAAAACACGCCTCACAAATCCACCTCAAATAAACTAAATCTGCCATGGTTCACACGTATCCAACGCCGTCTCTGCAGGAAAAAATATAAACTGTTTAAAAAAGCTAAGACTTATCAAAAAGCCAATGACCGGACTACCTATAAAAGCTTTAGGAAGGCTGTCCGTAAAAATCTCAAAGAAGCTAGAAACACCTTCATCTGTGATAAACTTAAAAACTCACTTAACGAAACCCAAAGGCATTCTGGTCCTATATCAAAAGATTAAGAAGTAACTCTGTAGGTGTGTCTGATCTACTAAATAATGGTAAACTCTGCAGCAGTGACAGTAGAACTAAAACTAACATTCTAAATGACCAGTTTTTCAGTGTTTTCACAGAAGAAAACACCTTCCAAATCCCTGTAACTAAACCACTCACCAACAGCAAAATAAACCAACTTATAATTACCCCAGAAGGTGTCAAAAAGCAACTGCATAACCTAGACCCCAACAAAGCCTCAGGTCCTGACCAAATACCACCATGGTTTCTAAAAACACACGCTGATGACCTCTATGAAATTCTAACTGATCTCTTTCAAACGTCTGTCGATAATGGTACTATCCCTAGCAAGTGGAAAGAAGCAAACATATGTGGCGTTTTTAAAAAAGGTGATGAACAAAACCCAGCTAATTACAGACCTGTTTCCCTCACCTGCGTTTGTAGCAAAATCCTTGAGCATATAATCCACTCACATGTGAAAAAATTCCTTGATGAGCATATATCTTAACTGATTTACAGCATGGCTTCCGTGCAAAAAGATCGACTGAAACACAACTCCTCTTAACAATAAATGATATCTCTAAACAAATTGACCAAAACAGTAATGTCTCTATGGCTATTCTTGACTTCTCAAAAGCCTTTGATAAAGTCCCACACCAGCGCCTGCTATCCAAACTTTCCGCCTATGGCATTGATGGAAATCTCCTGGCCTGGTTAGCATAATTCCTCAACAACCGCATCCAGCGTGTTCTCTGTGATGGTGAAATCTCTGATTCTAAACAGGTTTTATCCGGTGTACCACAAGGTTCTGTTTTGGGTCCATTACTGTTTCTTTTATATTTAAATGACATCCCTGATAATATAAACAGTACACTTAGACTGTTTGCTGATGACTGCCTTGTGTACAGAACAATTGATAACCCCTCTGACCAACAAATCCTCCAAGATGATCTTAACAAACTTGAACAATGGCAAAACAAATGACAAATGAATTTCAACCCCTCTAAATGCTACATCTTGTCAATTTTCTTTAAGAAATGCTTTAAATCACCTGTTTATACCTTATGCAACCAGCCACTAAAACATGTCAACTCCCACCCATACCCAGGTGTTGAAATTGATAATAAACTTAGATGGGATAAACATATATATAACATAACCAAGAAAGCTAACTCTGTACTTGGCCTATTAAACAGTTAAAACGTAACTTTCAAACTGTCCCACCGACACAACAACAACAACAATTGAATACACAACATTAACGGACAGACACGGTAGTTACCTGCATTTTCCCATCAGTCACCAGAGGTGACTGCCGGGTTCTGCTAAACACTACCGAGGATGATAAAATATATACGGACAAACAAACATAGAGATGAGAGAAACAACTCAAGAGAAGAACCAAAGAATGACATCAGGACGTGGCGACCAGGCAAAGAGCAGGCACCGGAGGAAAGATGGGCAAGGTGAGAGGCTAATCCGGCGTCTTAGGAAGGCTAAGTTGGCGTGATGGACTTGAGCTAGTCTTGGGCGAAGGTCTTGAGCTATACTACCGGAGGCCAGTAAACAGGCTTTTTACCGGAATAGAATACGTCTTTGGCATGGGCGAGGTCATGACACTGTGAAGGAAGTTGTATGACCGGAAGCCAGTAAACAGGCCTTTTACCGGTATACAACTTGTCCCACCGACGTTGAATCCATTGCTTATAAAGCTCTAGTCAGGCCAGTACTTGAGTACGCATCAGCAGTCTGGGACCCCCATCACCAGTGCGATGTGGATAAACTTGAATCTATTCAAAGGAGAGCAGCCAGGTTCGGTATGGCAGACTACTCTTATAAATCTAGTGTAAAAAACATGCTTTATAAATTAGATTGGCCTCTGCTAAAAACAAGAAGATACAACATCCGGCTACATATGCTTTATAAAATCAATAACAATCTTGTCGCCATTAATAAAGATGAACTTATCCCCACCGTCAGATCCAATACAAGAAATAATCATGACCTTAATTTCCAGGTCTATGCTAAAAAGAATGTATATAAACACTCTTTCTTCCCTCACACACTAAAGGATTGGAATGCTTTACCGTCAGACATTGTACATGCACCAAGTCTCAATTGTTTCAAAGCTAAACTTACTAACACTTATATTGCTAACTAGTTTTTTTTTTTTTTTATTTGGTTTTTTTTTTACTCATACTTTTTACGCTCGGTTGGCGTTCATGTCCTCTTAAAGGATTTTTGCCGACTTAACCGATTCAGACTCAGATTCAGAAGTATAGTTAATACCAGTGGCGTAGGAGCAATTTTTTTCTTGGAGGGGCTGAAGCTTTATTTCTCCAAGGACCTAGACCCCCATCCCCACTCAGAAACCTCGTTCTTGGCATGGTTTCTTGGGCATGTTTGGCGCTTTGGGGATTTTCTTTTTTCTTTTTTTTCAAAGCAGAATGAACAAGTGACATTCTTGCTGACCTTCTTTCGGAAGAAGTCTTTCAAACTCGATTGGTGTTTTTGACCACTTATGCTTGCCATTATGGGCGTAGGAGCCCAATTTGATTTAATTTTTGTTTGGATGGGGGGGGGGCTGGGGCTGTAACGACTTGCCCGAAAAATATAACCCCCCAATTTTCAACATGTTAATGTACATATCATAATAGTAGTGGCGTAACTAGACTTCTGCGGGCCGGGGGCGAGAGGGATACTGCGGGCCCCTTGGTATCAAGTGGGTAAAATTATTATAAAAATAACAACTACGCTACGCGCCACCTTGGTTGGCGCGTAGCGTATGAAGGAAATTTTGGAAAAATGCCTCCCAGACATGCCAGACTGCAGGAAATGGCTTTAAAAATCGAAAAAAAGTTAAATATTTTCCCTTGATTTTATAGGTGTTGCTCAAATTGTTATTAATTTACAAAAATGGAATAAAAATGTTTATACAAGCTGATTTTGGTTCAGACAATACTTTTCAAGTCATGGGAACCAAAGGTGCAGGAGTCGGACTCTACATATTTTTTCGGGGCCTGCACCTTTTGATAACTTCAGCGTGATCTCCGTTGTCTTAAAAAGTTATAATTGTTAAACTTTATTTTCACTAAATTGATCATAAAAGCCTTCCTTAAATCGGGTGCAATTTTAGTTCGACCTCTCTGCGTTCAATGTTGAAGTAGCAAACTTATTGATATGACTATGAGCTTTCCAACGAGGGCGTGAAATTAGGCACTAATCTTAGGCCTTATGTGACCGCCGGCCGGTAAAATTACCTTGTGGAAATTAGTGGGATGAAGAATTCAACCCATTGGTTCAACACCCCTTTCTTTTGAAATCACGGACCATTTTTTTCAAGTACCCTTTTTTGCTAATTCGCGGTCCGAGTTTGTTTTCACAAAAATATTTTGTTGGGGGCGCTGCAGCCCCCTCCCCTGCCTCCTACGCCTATGCTTGCCATCAGTTGTACCGGTAGTAGACATGCGTGCACGTACAGCGGTACTTATAATTTGTTATGTACGTACAACGGTACAAACACATTAGGTGTCACAGATGCCCGCACGCGTATTTTTTTTTTCCCCAGGAGTTTTTAGGACAATTTGCATTGGTATCAGTTGAAAATTCTTCTTAATCAGTCTAATTTTCAACGGAATAAACGCAAATTGCCCTAAACACTCCTGGAAAAGAAAAAAGTATGCTGCCCGCACTCAGAGTTTGCGGTAGCACGCAAATGTTATGTTTAACACGGCTTCGATCAGCTCAAAATGATTGAGGGTGCTAAGAAGTAATAAAGTCTCCATCGAAATTACATTACCTTCTTTATCAACATAATCGCAGAAATTAGAACATACAATATCCTATAAAGTTATATTATTTAAAGTGGGTATAAATAAGTCTTATAAGGGGTTTTTCGTATATGATAAGTGGGGGGGCTAAAGCATAGTTTAGCCCCCCTAAATTTTGACTGGGTGAAGCCCCTCCCCCCACTTCCTACGCCCTTGGTTGATACACTAACGACATAATTACTGGTAAGCAATCCGAAGATGATGCGAAAATTTATACCACACATCGCCAATTTCCACTCATGTTTGCTGTATTACCAACTACGTTTACGCATTTGCATGGGAGAGGTAACCCCATGGTGTATTGCATGATTTTTCACTACTGTCCACAAATGTGTAGTGTTTAAATCTTAACTCTTCATGAAGACTCCAAGAGACACATACCTGCACCTCGCATAAAACGGTATAGCGACATCATACAGCTTCAGCGTCTTCGGGATTGAATGCATTTTATAAAAAGATAATGTCAATATTTCAAGAACTCTGTATTTTAATGTATTGCTAAAAAACTGAAAACCTATATTTTAACCTCATACCTAGTACGCATGATTTGGTCTCTTCCTTTAAATTCAAGTGAAGCTATTATTTCTACATCAAGAGCGTGTAGGCTGCTGGGTTGGGCCTTCATTTTGGGATGGTGTGCCAACGCCTTTCAAAGCTTACATGCAGGCATATCTTTTTTTCTTTTTTTTTAATCATGTGTGATCATTTGCCTATTCATCTGAAAACAAAAAAAAGAGGATTCAGGGTTGGTCCGATCGATGCTGTAAATTTTTTAACATAGGCCCACTAGTGATAAATTTTGGTCGCCCTAGCATACAAGATGACTTGAGTCCACTGTTGACACCTTGTATTGTAATCAACATGTGTAGACATACATGATGTATAGAATATGTTATACTGTTATAATATCTTGTATGAATCATATTTCTAAATATTGAAAAACAAAGTTCTTTATTTTATGGTTTATGTCATCAGACTTAATAGCTCCTTTAACTTGAAGGTGCTCAGTCAAATGTACATGTTCCTTTGCGCCTTGAATCAGTTGCCTTCGGATGATTGTGGTCGCCCAGTAAAAATTCCTTTAAAGAATTCACTGGTCCACTTTTCCAACCCCAGAGGCTGAGTAAGGATGGGGTACTGGATACAAGAAAAAGTAACCTCTATGAATCACCTAAGGACTCGAACATTCAATTTTTCAACAGGTGATCAACTGACCGAACCATTTGTCTACCAAGCTGTATGTTTGTAAGGAGTCGTAAACATTTAGTTGTTTATAGAATACAAACATACTTTGATTATAGGTATGATGAACAGAATGTTCATGCTTCCCGCCCCCCTTCCCTCCCCACTCCAAGCTTTTGGCCTCAACAAATAAAATTTTCTTATAGCCGTCTATGTAAGCGTATGTTTTATAAATGGCGCCTTGTCGTGGATGCACGCACATACACTTTCTTGAACGTAATTCCTCGGCAACAAAGATAATATTTCAATTTCTGATCCAAGTTATAAACACGTCACATTCCGTTGAAAATTATGCAAATAATCAAGTTGTCGCTCACCGTGGTCCTTTAAATTCCACCCCTCTTGCGGCGGTCCTAAATATAAAGCATTACTTTGTTCCATTTTCGAAATAGGTGTACAATAAAGTGAAGTGCACTTTCATCTGTCCATTGAATAAATGACCCCCCCCCCCCTCTCCCCCCACATACACACACTCCCCGCCACTTTCAAACCCTAGCTATATAAGACTTTTCGTATTCCAAACGTCAGAATGAACCTGACAACATTTTGAGGAAATGCACTCTAAAAAAGTAAAATGCAATCCATTGAGCGGTCAAAGGGGCAATGTTTTTCTTATAAATATTTTGATTAATTAGATGCAGTGATGACGTCTAGGCAGTGGCGATGCCAGTCACCGCCAACTGGCAGACTGGGAGAGACTTACTCTCTCTCTACCAACAATTTATTTTCGAATTTGGACGAATTGGAAAATCGATAATGGGATCTTGGCAAGAAGTGGGGGTGGGGGACGAGTCTCTTTGTCCTCCCGTGGCGTCGCTATTGTAGGGCCTATACACATACCCCTCCCTCTCCACATTCTATCCTCGGTTTTGAATGAATTGGAAAATCGATCTTAATATCTTTGCGAAAAGTGGTGCGAGTCCCCCCGTCCTCCATGTGGCCCGCTACCAGTGGCGTGGTGGATCATGTTTCACCGGGGGAAAGTACATTTTGGCGCCTTCTCCCCCCCCCCCCCTCCAATGCTAGTAAGAGTAAAACGTTGTGCACATAGTTATAAATTGGCATGTACCGTTTAGCAGTGTAGATGGCACCGTTTAGAAAATTGATTCAAATTGTTTAAGGGTGAAGTCCTTTAGTTTAAGAGAGGGTCCAGCAGGCAAAACTCCCGGAAGCCCTACATTTCGCAATATTTTGAGCAGAAAATTGCTTAAAAGTGTGTCAAATCTAGGGACGAAGCCCTTGGAAGGCTGAAAGCCCTAATTATCTCGTAAGTTTGAGAGCAGAAAACTGCTTAATATTGTGTCAACTGCAAGGTTGAAGCGCTCGTATGGGCCCAGAGGCAAAGTCCCGGAAGCCCAACGTTTCTCTTGATTTTATTAGCAGAAATGTTCTTCAAATTGTGTCAAAACCAGGGGCACATTTTGATAACAGGAAATTGCTTTAATATGTGTCAAATTTATGGTGCCCAGTCCTGGTAGTTGCCCAGTTTATTTATCAGTGTGTCGTGCAAATCTAGAGGCGAAGACCCCGGAAGCCCTGCATTTCTCGCGATTGCGATAGCAAGAAAATTGGTTGATATTGTATCAAATCCATGGTCGAAGTCCTCTGGCATAGGCATCTAAGCATGCCAAGGGACGAACTCGCCTGAAGTTTAGCGTTTTGGCGTGATTTTGGTATCATAAAATTGTTTACCAGAATCGTGCCAATCCACATTCTGACATTAAAGTTATTTCAAAAGAGATATGCATTTTGGAATGAATGTTCAGATGTAGGATCTAATTGAGCACAATATGTGTCTTTAACCTGGGGTCCAGGGATGATTTTTATGTTTTTGATGTGAGAATAAAGCTTTGAGAGAAACTTACGTTTGCTCTGAATTTATACAGATTGCAGAAGTTAAGAACAATTAATGTATACAAATATATTCTCAGGACAAATTTTGCGCCCTCTTCTTTTAATATTTTAAGCCATTTTGGGGCATCAAAAACAAGAAATCTGCAGGACTCGAGCGGGCCCATGGACCCCACGCCGTTGTACGCGCAATCTTTGCGTGCGCAGTGCCAAAAGGTTGGCAGCACTTTCATAGTACCCCCCCCCCCCCCACCTCATTTTCCTCCTCTGAACTGCTGTGCCCCCAAACGAAAATCTCTGGCGTTGATAAGGGGCACGGGGAAACGTGCCCCTCATTGGTGACTTCAATTTGAAACATTTTCCTACCATCCTTAATATTAATAGGCCCTGACAATCGATAATTAGCTATTTCATGTTCGAATTTTTACATTATTCAAAAGAAAACTAAAATTGTTGTCACTTTTTCAACAATTCTCTTTAATTTGAAATTGTACTCTCAAGTTTTACTATTTATTAAAAAAAAAAAAGAGGAAATTTACAGGGGCACCGTGATTTTGTGGTTATTGAGAACCCTCGTATTTTTTCAGAAGATGCATCCATATATCAAAAGGGTAAAGGCCTGAAGGTTGTAACAGTTTTCCATAACTTCTGTGAAATTGTGCCCGATTTCCTTTAGACATGCAATTAAAACTCTGGAACGATAGTACAATTAAAATGCAGATGGCCTTTTTCGTTTGCCATCCACTGTCTGTTTCACAGCTTTTTCGTCAGATATACCCACTGAATTAGTTGAATTTGTTGAAATGGGAGAAAACATTTTCTCTGCCTGTTTAGAATTGGAAATCCAAATCTCAATCAATTAGGTCAGAAGGTGATTTTATTGTTAGAATTGGCATTTTGTCTTTTCCTCTCTGCGAAAATTTGAAACAGTATGATCGAAAATTTATTTTAAGCCATGATTTGGGGGCATCATAATACAGTGCTACCAGACTACGCGGAATCTTCACTTTCAGGGTCCTTATCTTTTTTATTTTCGGGGCTTCGCCCCTCGTCATTAAGTTGTTTTTTTCTCTCAACTTTCAGGGGAAATTTATTGCCTGTTCAAAAAGAGGTGACCAAATGATCTGAGATTGAGATACTTTAAACGTTAAAATCTAACATTTTCTTCTTTTCATTAATTTAATTTTCAGATTTTAGAACTTCAGGCTGTGTTTGATTTTAAGCCATTTTGGGACATCAAAAATAAGAAATCTTCAGAGTTTCCAGAATTTTTTCCTTGGACCACAGGTTTTCCCGAATTTTCTCAACTTTCAGCAGTTCAGGGTAATGTATTTTGTTGCAAGAAAAGGTAACCTAAATAAACTGATGGACTAAGTTGTTTTCAACGTTTGAATCTAAAATGTCTTCTTTTCATCTATTTAGTTTTCGAACTTCTGTCAGTCTGTGTTTGATTTTACCCCATTTGGGGACATAAATCTGTAGAGCTTCCGGGACTTCGCCCTCTGAATCCCTGCCAGGGCTGGACTTCAGCAAGGGCCCCAGTAGCGCCGTTACGCGACGCGTGCACAGTGCCGCATCTTGGCGCGGAACATTAATTTAGTGCACCCCATGCACCCCCTCCCATTTTCGCCTCTTCAGTCGTGTCAGTGCTGTGCCCTCGAACGAAAAGTTTTGAGTTACGACTGACCCATAGGCGTAGGGGAGTGGGGAGACTATAACCCCAACCACCAAAGCAGCCCCACACTTTTGTCATATAATTTTCCTTTACATTCAATAATATTTTTGATATAGACATTTTTAAAAGGTTATCAACTGTTGTTCATCTGTAAAATCGACATTTTCTCCAGTTTAATATTGGGACAAATTTAAGATACACTCAGTGTGCAGACAATAATCATTTCATGAACAGCATAAGCGTATGAAGCAGGAAGCGGGGGATTTAACTCTTGGCATAAATGTATTGAGCCCCCACCCCCTCCACACAAACTTTTATCGTAGAGAATGTTTCCTAATACAAAAAGTTGTTAATCTTAAGATTTCATTGCCTGAAAAATCGATATTGTTTTGAAATAATGTTCAAACTCTCTCCATCCTTTGAATTGGACCAAATATGCTCAATGCACAGATAATAAATAAGTTTACTGAAAAAGCGTCAGTCACATCAGATGAATAAAATGAATAAAAGAAGTGATCATCAAAGCTACCCATTAATGTTTGTTTGTAGGTTTCTATACCTCGCCATTCCATTAAGACCACAGCGCCTTTAGTAAAATTCTCCGGTTGTCAACGACTCGGCGCACACGAACTTTGACTTGATTGGGCCAGGACGGGAAGAGAATGAACACCGCGTTTTCACCCTTCTCTTCTCGAATAGTGTTCAGAGAACCAAGCAGGTTGACTGTCCTGCCGTCGGGACCGACAGCTTAATGTCCCCTCCGAAGGACGGTGTGCGCCATTCAACCATCACTTCTCTCAAGGGTTGAACAATTGAATGAGGAGTATAGGCAGATAGGAGCTGCAGATTAAATGCTTCCGCTTTTATGCTCGGCGTATTTGTCTGCATAGATGTGGAAAAAGTTTGACCTGACCGAGGCTTCTCCAGCATCTCAGTCGTGCGCACTGCCGACTGAGCTACCTGTATGTTATAGTCATTATGATTACAGCCTGATGATTTTTTGGCCGCAGGTGATAATTGTACTTGTAAAATGTACATTTATCTTATTATCCCAGTTAAGCATTCTAAGTACAAAATGTTATTATTTTGCAAAGAGTTTCTTAAAAAGTGAACGCGAACAAAACAATTTATATATTCATATTTTTTCCTCTAGGGGATGGGGGTGATAACCATAATTGAAATTTGAAACTTTCATAAAAATTCCATCCTACGCTTGGTATATGGACTGACCAATTGTTAAGCAGGGACCCAGAGACCATGCATCTCACTGGTTTGCGAAAATAACTGCACAGTCAGACAGTGCGATATCTTATGGGCCCAACCTCCATAATCCCCACGTGCCATCAGAACTAGTTGCGCCACTGGGTAGTAGGTAGTCAATCATCAAATAAGTAATAGAACTTATAACTGTTGAAACTGAAGAACATATTTTAAAGAATTACTTGAGGATCGTTGAGCTGTCTTCATCTGATGACATCATTAAGTTCGCCTGAGGTTTAAAATCTTGAAACTTTGTGGCAATTCTATAATGTTTGAGACCAGTTTTGAAACAAAAAATACTTATAGTTGTTGACTTAAAAGTTTTGAATTCCTGTGAAATTTGTGCTGTATGTATATGGCGGACAGTTCAAAAACAGTCTGTATTTTTTCCTAAATCTTAGCCACTGAAAATAAAAGGTTCAGTCTATTCCTGCTGGAATTTTATTGGCGGTGTGGCAAAGACTCAAAAACTTTTGTGCAGAATGAACTGCACTGCAACATGAAAGACAATAAATAAAAAGCAGCGGATTTACAAAAGAAAATACCAGTCACCCTGTAATTCATCACAAAATTGGCTGAAAATATGCAAATCGATACCTGAGATTTACAAAGGCAGTAAAATGGAGTCAATATTTAATCAATTTTGATGAATTCTTTTGCTACTATGATGGTTTTTAAAAGATTTTAAGGCAATTTAGCTCAGTGTGCAGACAATAATCATTTCATGAACAGCATAAGCGTATGAAGCAGGAAGCGGGGGATTTAACTCTTGGCATAAATGTATTGAGCCCCCACCCCCTCCACACAAACTTTTATCGTAGAGAATGTTTCCTAATACAAAAAGTTGTTAATCTTAAGATTTCATTGCCTGAAAAATCGATATTGATTTGAAATAATGTTCAAACTCTCTCCATCCTTTGAATTGGACCAAATATGCTCAATGCACAAATAATAAATAAGTTTACTGAAAAAGCGTCAGTCACATCAGATGAAGAAAATGAATCAAAGAAGTGATCATCAAAGCTACCCATTAATGTTTGTTTGTAGGTTTCTATACCTCGCCATTCCATTAAGACCACAGCGCCTTTAGTAAAATTCTCCGGTTGTCAACGACTCGGCGCACACGAACTTTGACTTGATTGGTCCAGGACGGGAAGAGAATGAACACCGCGTTTTCACCCTTCTCTTCTCGAATAGTGTTCAGAGAACCAAGCAGGTTGACTGTCCTGCCGTCGGGACCGACAGCTTAATGTCCCCTCCGAAGGACGGTGTGCGCCATTCAACCATCACTTCTCTCAAGGGTTGAACAATTGAATGAGGAGTATAGGCAGATAGGAGCTGCAGATTAAATGCTTCCGCTTTTATGCTCGGCGTATTTGTCTGCATAGATGTGGAAAAAGTTTGACCTGACCGAGGCTTCTCCAGCATCTTAGTCGTGCGCTCTGCCGACTGAGCTACCTGTATGTTATAGTCATTATAATTACAGCCTAATTATTTTTTAACCGCAGGTGATAATTGTACTTGTAAAATGTACATTTATCTTATTATCCCAGTTAAGCATTCTAAGTACAAAATGTTATTATTTTGCAAAGAGTTTCTTAAAAAGTGAACGCGAACAAAACAATTTATATATTCATATTTTTTCCTCTAGGGGATGGGGGTGATAACCATAATTGAAATTTGAAACTTGCATAAAGATTCCTTCCTACGCTTGGTATATGGACTGACCAATTGTTGAGCAGGGACCCAGAGACCATGCATCTCACTGGTTTGCGAAAATAACTGCACAGTCAGACAGTGCGATATGTTATGGGCCCAACCTCCATAATCCCCACGTGCCATCAGAACTAGTTGCGCCACTGGGTAACAGGTAGCCAATCATCAAATAAGTAATAGAACTTATAACTGCTTGAAACTGAAGAACATACTTTAAAGAATTACTTCAGGATCGTTGAACTGTGTTCATCTGATGACATCATAAAGTTTGCCTGAGGTTTAAAATCTTGAAACTTTGTGGCAATTTCTATAATGTTTGAGACCAGTTTTGAAACAAAAAATACTTATAGTTTTTGACTTTGAATTCCTGTGAAATCTGTGCTGTATGTATATGGCGGACAGTTAAAAAACAGTCTGTTTTTTTTTCCTAAATCTTAGCCACTGAAAATAAAAGGTTCAGTCTATTCCTGTTGGAATTTTATTGGCGGTGTGGCAAAGACTCAAAAACTTTGTTCAGAATGAACTGCACCGCAACATGAAAGACAGTAAATAAAAAGCAACGGATTTACAAAAGAAAATACCAGTCACCCTGTAATTCATCACAAAATTGGCTGAAAATATGCAAATCGATACCTGAGATTTACAAAGGCAGTAAAATGGAGTCAATATTTAATCAATTTTGATGAATTCTTTTGCTACTATGATGGTTTTAAAAAAGATTTTAAGGCAATTTAGCTCATTTTGCCTCTACACCTTCACATACCTTTAACAGTTAAACAGTTGATATATTATGTACTTCCGTCACATAGTCGAAACTTGCGAATGTGTTGAGTTCACATACCATACCGAACCAATTTACAAAAAGTGTTTAAATGTTTATACATATAGTTATAAATAGCAAATGGCGATGCCTGATAAACAATTTATAGGCTTGTTAAGGAAACATCGAAAGTTAGAATGAAATATATTTTGTCAGCTTAAATTTCTAAGACAACAAATAAGAAATTTCTCTGACAAATATGACACGGTCATTGCAACCAATGATGCATGATGGATTCAGAGTGTGAATGTGTTACGCATGTCAGCATGTGTTGTCACTAATGTGAAACATTGCTGTACATGGATGTAAAGACGACTGGTGACATGAAGTCAAAACCCTGCAGCTTCCATTTTAGAGTATGTTTCTGGTATCAGTAGCGGCGCCAACGAGAAGGACTGGGGGACCAGCAAAGCTCGATTTTCCAATTCGTCCAAAACCGAAGAGAAAATATAGAGTGGAGGGGTAGCCTGGGTAGTGACGCCACGGAGAGGTAAAAGGAAATCGTCCCCTACTTCTCGCTAATATCCCACTTGCGCCGCCATGGTCTTATCACTTTCTTCGATCAAGACTAAAAGGTTGCTATGCTATTGTAGGAACTGAGAAAATGCTGAATATGTGTCTGACTCCCAATAAAGCGCCTCCACATTTTATTCTATAACGTCCGTCTGTCCGTGGATTACTAGTTGTACATTTATTCTGGGAATTACTCATAGGCTTAAATTCAAACTTCTTGCTAAACCCCATGCAACCAAGGGCGTAGCCATGTTTTTATCTTAAGAGGGGTGGATCTGCTAGCTATATACGCTTTGTGCATTCGGTGTAGGGTCTGTGGGAGGGCCCCTGGTGGGGTCCAAGGACGAGGGTGCCTAAAAACGCCTCTAATATTGTATTCGATCACCACTGTCAACAACTACTCATTTTGAAAAGTCGGTCCTTTCTTCCCTCTTTTTTTTTGGAGTGGGATTGGGGCGACCGCCTGGCTACGCGCCCTGGCTACGCGCCTGCATGCAACTTCTTTTTTAACGTAGACTGCTTGAGCTTTACTTATCGACTTACTCTTAGCCTGAACAAGTTTACGAAATAGCAAAACCACAGACGTCTGGGGCATGGACGACTCGTCAAAGGGGCAAGGGAGTTCACTTGTGTTTTGTAGCAAATAATACAAATATGCTTAAATGTTTTGTGTAATTAAAATGAAGTTTATGCGCCCCTCCCCAGGGGCGGATCTAGAAAAATAACAGCAGGGGTTCTGGTTATTATTTGGAATTTTACAAAATGATTCGACTTAGACTCAAACTATTTAAGCACGTTTTACAACTTTGGACTTAATTTAGTATATTTTTGCTCAGTGCAGTCTATCCCCAAATTCGAGTTAATGAGGTATTTAATGTCATTCTCTGATTGATTAGCCCCGCCATTCAACACTTTTTGGACGAGTAGTTTTTTGTTGTTTTTTTGCTCTGGACTGCTATCTTCCTCAACTTTTGCGGTCCGGATTCCAGTCTGTTTCAAGTAGAGTTGAAAACCGATACATATAGTTTTTTTCAATTTTGTCTAGAAGTAAGGTAAATAGATTTTAATAGGTACAAAAACAGTCAGAAAAGTATTGTTTTTAATAGAACGAAAATGATACATATACGTTTTAGCTAAAAAAATACGACAGAGTAATAAAGCATAAAACAAGTTTTTGACCAAATGTTTTGCAGAGTCGCCGAGAGGAAGGGTCAAGGGGCACTTGCATATGGCCTTGGAGGCTTTAAACGGGCTGCAAAGCATGATATGAAGGATTTGCTGGAGATCAGGAACATTTTCCCTTGGCCACCGCTTCTGGCGCCACTGATTGCTGATTTGCACCATATAGTTTTTTCATTAATAAATGACAGCACCATGCAGCCATGGTTATTGAAATAATGGAAAATGTTTCTTTCGGAGAAGATGGTTCCAATCCCGAGAACCATCTTTGAGATCCGTCCCTGCGCCCAATCGTGTTTGCCCCTCCAACTGAAATCTATTACAGCCCTTATGGTTTGGGATAATGCATATGGAAATTGTAATATAAAAAAAAAGGCATTCCAATGATATTAAAGCAGAAACGAGGCCATGAATTATAATATTACTCGTATCTGATTCCATCATCACAATGCCGCATGCATGATTCTGGCATATAGTTTTAGTCTTCGTGATTTAAGGTTTCGTAGAGTGAGGGTAACATGCAAGGGCGTCACCAATGGGGTATGGGGGTGCTCTACTCCCATCAATGATTTTCTGTCGGGAAAATCATGCCGTTTGTCAGGAAAATTCTCGGAATAATAATGATAATAATAATAATAATAATAATAATAATAATAATAATAATAATAATAATAATAATAATAATAATAATAATAATAATAATAATAATAATAATAATAATAATAATAATAATAATAATAATAATAATAATAATAATAATAATAATAATAATAATAATAATAATAATAATAATAATAATAATAATAATAATAATAATAATAATAATAATAATAATAATAATAATAATAATAATAATAATAATAATAATAATAATAATAATAATAATAATAATAATAATAATAATAATAATAATAATAATAATAATAATAATAATAATAATAATAATAATAATAATAATAATAATAATAATAATAATAATAATAATAATAATAATAATAATAATAATAATAATAATAATAATAATAATAATAATAATAATAATAATAATAATAATAATAATAATAATAATAATAATAATAATAATAGTAATAATAATAATAATAATAATAATAATAATAATAATAATAATAATATTAATGATAATGATAATAATAATAATAATAATAATAATAATAATAATAATAATAATAATAATAATAATAATAATAATAATAATAATAATAATAATAATAATAATAATAATAATAATAATAATAATAATAATAATAATAATAATAATGATAATAATAATAATAATAATAATAATAATAATAATAATAATAATAATAATAATAATAATAATAATAATAATAATAATAATAATAATAATAATAATAATAATAATAATAATAATAATAATAATAACGAACAATAATACGATGACGATGATAATAATACGATAATAATAAAAATAATAATGATAATAATGACGATGACGATGACAATAATAAAAATAATAATAATAAAGATGATAATAATAATAATAATAATAATAATATAATAATAATAATAATAATAATAATAATAATAATAATAATAATAATAATAATAATAATAATAATAATAATAATAATAATAATAATAATAATAATAATAATAATAATAATAATAATAATAATAATAATAATAATAATAATAATAATAATAATAATAATAATGATAATAATAATAATAATGATAATAATAATAATAATAATAATAATAATAATAATAATAATAATAATAATAATAATAATAATAATAATAATAATAATAATAATAATAATAATAATAATAATAATAATAATAATAATAATAATAATAATAATAATAATAATAATAATGATAATAATAATAATAATAATAATAATAATAATAATAATAATAATAATAATAATAATAATAATAATAATAATAATAATAATAATAATAATAATAATAATAATAATAATAATAATAATAATAATAATAATAATAATAATAATAATAATAATAATAATAATAATAATAATAATAATAATAATAATAATAATAATAATAATAATAATAATAATAATAATAATAATAATAATAATAATAATAATAATAATAATAATAATAATAATAATAA
Organism: Chiridota heheva; assembly: GCA_020152595.1. NCBI lineage: Eukaryota > Metazoa > Echinodermata > Holothuroidea > Apodida > Chiridotidae > Chiridota > Chiridota heheva. Next base: position 253,115 of record JAIGNY010004520.1, read on the forward strand.
TAATACTTGGTTTTTATATCAGTATACAGCGCTTTTCTACGCAAGTACGCATACTCAAAGCGCTTTACAATGCAAATTTCAGGTTCAAAGCTGCAGCCACACACGGCACACAAGCCTGTATTATTACCCTGCTCCGATCCATTATGCTGGGCACCAATCGAGAGGGCAGCAGGTGCCATTTTTAAAGTCTTTGGTATGACTCGGATTGGGGTCGAACCCTCGACCTTCCGGCTGGAAAGCGGATGCTCTACCAATTGCGCTGTGGCGTGTCCAGAGATTGTTTTATTCGTATCGACTGACTTTTTATTAATTTTGGACTGAAACTGCAGTTTGCACTAGAAACCATTAAATGTACGGTTTAAATCAGTGATTTATCGGAATTATGACCGACTCGGCTAGATATCAAGGTCATGTGCCCTCCCGACTCGGCTTGATCAGTTGATGCTGACAGCTGACAATATGATACTTGCAGTGGGCATGATGCTGACAACGTGATTTTTGGACACCGGTCTTTAGTCGGGCAGAGATGTCAAATTTATGATGTACTGTTTAAATCAGAGATGTCATATCTGAATCAAGCCCGATTCGGCATGATGAGATAACATGTTTTTCGCTCAACTCTCTTAACCGGGCAGTGATGTGCAATGTTGGATGTAGTGGCGTATAGCCATCCTCCAAAAAGGAACCGTGATTTTTATATCAACGTCCAAAAGTTGGGGGCTTTGAGGGACCTTGATAACGTTATTTTTTTTTTTAAGTGGAGGGAACCAGTACCGACCCACGCCCCCCTCCCCTTTTTTTTTTTCACTACGTGACTTCTATACTACCTGATCGGTAAGGGATATACCAGAGATTATTGCAAGAATAATTGTGCGCACAATATATTATGTAGATAAAAAGTATTTTGTTTGATCTAAATACGGGAATATGTTCAATACTATTCTTCTGTGCCTGTCGTCGGACCTTAGTGACGCCACTGATGGGTGACATTAAATGAAAGTTTGGGGCGTTTTCCGAAGGACCGAAACAATTAATAAATTTTGTCATAAGCGGATAACATTTTAGAGATTTGACTGCGATTTGAATGAATGACTTGCAGGAAAAGTGGAGAAAAACGTGCAGTCTTAGCCCTTGTTCCGCGACCCCTGAGTCCGGGGTTTCATATATCAAACTTAAAAACAGTCTAGCATGATAAAGTCATATGATGTTGGCTTTCCTCTGGATCAAAACACCTTCCTTCGAGTTAAAACATCCTTCACTTGGTCAAAACACTTTTCTCGGATTAAAATATCTTCCCCCGGGTCAAAAGCTCTTTCACCGGGTCAAAACACTTTTCTCCGGATCAAAACATCTTTCTGCTGGCCAAATCATCTGCCTTCGGGTCAAAACAATTTTATCTGGAGCAAAATATCTTTCTCCGGATCAAAATATCTTCCTCCCGGTCAAAAACCTACCTCCAGATCACAATATCTTCCTAGTCAAAACACCTTCCTTCAGATCAAAATATCTTCCTCCGGGTCAAAACACTTTTCTCCAGATCAAACCATTTTCCTCCGGGTCAAACACATTTTTCCGAATCAAATTATCTTCCTCCGTCAAAGCACCTTCCTCCGGATCAAAACACTTTCCTCCGGTTCAAAATATCTTCCTCCGGGTCAAAATATATTCCTCGGCGCTCATTCAACATTCTGGCATTACGGACCGCCTATCAGCAAGTGACAAGGCCATGAATTATGTGCGCCCTACATTGCAGGTCGCATAAAAAAACCTCTCAACATATAAATAGAGGGAATAAAATAATAGAGGCAATAAAAATAACTTTGATGATTGATTAGATTTGAGGCAGAATGTTTACTCTCGAATGATGATTTGGTTATGTTCATGTTGCTTTTGAGTCCATCGTCCATTCAACATTATACGAGCAACATCAGGATTTATTACCTACCCCCACCGTTTATTCGTAGCAGGATCAAAGCAAGTATGTAGGTTTTGGGGAGTTTCAGTTACATATTATGCTACATTTAGCGAAATTCCCACGACTGTTTTAGAAATAGCAAAGCTTGTAGCGTACATGCATACAGAACAGACATCTTAATTTGTATTTGCTAACATTAATAATAAACAACAGCAGGGGTTTACGATTTTTCATAAGATTTGATAACGCACAAGTGGTAATTTCAAAATATATAGCCATGGCTGCTATACACATATTTTGCAAAGAATATCCTAATCGGTTTGGATAAATAATGACGTTGAACGCAAGTGAAGAGACTATACAGAAAATACATACTTTAATACCACCAAAACAAGGGAATTTACTCGGTCTACCAGAACCCTCTGCATGCCCAAGGTAGACAAATCCATTCTCCCTCTTTTCTCTTTCGGGAAGCTTTTAACAGGCAGACAGGATACCCTCTGCATGCCCAAGGTCTGAAGGTAGACAAATCCCTTCTCCCTCTTTTCTCTTTCGGGAAGCTTTTAACAGTCTTCGTTCTTTTGTAAAGTTTTTGTTCTTGATATATAGTTTTGAGCATTATGTGACCAAAAGCTGGGAGGGTATGAATTTCTTCATTCTTGCAATATGGGAAATAGTAGACTACTACCATATCTATAGGACTTGTTGGACGAAACTTTTTTAATAACAATGCCTTAATTTATTTTAGAACTATAATGTTGCTTAGAAGGTATGGAAGGTACAAGTGACCCAGAATAATATTTTTGTTTCATTTCCAATTCTGTTATGGGATTTTAAGTTTGGGGGAATTTTGTAAAAACATTATTTTATTTCTTTGGAGCAGCAGCCACTCGTGCAGCAATACATAGCAGCGGATCTAAAGGGGACAAACAAAAGTTTAAAGGTCAGTTACATATCGTGTTAACGTGGCGATAGATACAAACAGACAAATACAATTCAACCAGGGGTGTATGAAGCTTTCAAAAAGTATGTGGGCACGACTTCTTAGGGGATACTTCCCAATAATATACATATGTCCCGCCAGTCTGTAGATATAGTTATGAGCCCAAAACGATATTATCCATACTTGAAGTTTGAAAATTCATTCATACGCTACATATGTTTAAAACCACATGCGCTTTACAACAAGCACCCTAATTTATTGTATTACATTCCCAGGCTCCTCGACGGAGAATGAGTATCTGTCGGACTTTGCAAAGATTAAAATAAAAAAATGCATGAAGACTATTAAAATGCTACTGATGCTCTACTGTCCTCCTCGTTTTCTTCATTTAGCTTTCATTTGTTTTCGTTTCAATTTTACAAACCGGCACATAGTACTAAAACTGCGTTATTGCGTGTTAAGAACGATATATTAAATGAGTTAGATTCGGGTAGAGTTGTTTTACTTGTACTTCAACATATGTCTGCAGCCTTTGATACCATTCACCACACTGTTCTTATAAACAGGCTTCAGTGTGAGTATGGTATTGGAGGTTGTGTTTTAAACTGGTTTAGATCTTATCTTAGTGATCGCAAGAGTTCAGTTTGTATCTCTGGTAGTTATTTCTACCATTCTACTGCCCATCCTCTAAAATATGGTGTTCCCCAAGGATCTGTTGCAGGTCCTCCAATCTTCAATGCCTATTCGCAGCCTGTTACCCGCATTATCAAACTATTCAATGTTGCTTACCATATATATGCTGATGACACTCAGCTATATGTTAGCTTCGATCCTAAAAAGCAGGGTGATAGGGAAGCTGCCCAAGCTCGCTTGTCAAATTGCATTGCGGCGGGTAAAGACTGGATGCTTCATAACAAACTTAGACTAAATGACACCAAAACTGAATTTTTGATCATTTCATCAAAAAAACAAATGCATTCCATCAAGTCCATTGATTTGAAGATCAGTGGGTCTGTGATTGTTCCTTCATCATCCGTTAAAAATTTAGGTATCATGTTTGAACCTTGTATGAATATGAATTCCCAGATCTCTTCAATATGTCGTACTGTTAATTTTCATTTGCGTAATATTTCTAGAATCAAACGGTACATTGATCGAAATACTTGTGCTCATGCAGTGCGATCTCTCGTCCTTTCTCGGCTGGATTATGACAACTCCCTGCTTGGTGGCGTATCACGTAAAAACCTTCAACGCTTGCAAAAACTTCAAAATCGTCATCCAGCAGAGAATCGATTTCAAGATCGTACTGCATGTGTACAACTGCATTAAAAAAAGAATGCGCCTTCATACTTTCAAGATTTGCTGCATATTTATGTGCCTGGACGCCTTGGTCTAAGATCCAACAAGGATGTCACTCGCCTTGTGGTGCCAAGAACTAATCGTGTCAGTGGGGACTGCGCCTTTTCTGTCCTGGGACCACGTTTGAGGAATAATCTACCTATTGCAATCCGTCAGGCTCAAACTGTTTATACTTTTTCCTATTGATTAAGTTTTATGCTGACTATAATATTTAATTTCTTGTTTTAATTTATCTAGTTTTTTTTACTTATTTCATTTTTTACCAATTCTTTTATGCTTTTATATTGTCCTGCAAATGTTTTTAAAAATTGTTGATATTGTATATTAAGAGTTTTCTATGTATTGTCAATTTTATTGTAAAGCGCTTCTGATCCACGGGAGGCGCTATATAAATAGGTTCAATAATAGTAATAACAATAATAATAATAATAATAATAAAATGATAATAATGATATGAATAATAATAATGATAATAATAATAATAATAATAATAATAATAATAATAATAATAATAATAATAATAATAATAATAATAATAATAATAATAATAATAATAATAATAATAATAAATAATAATAATAATAATAATAATAATAATAATAATAATAATAATAATAATAATAATAATAATAATAATAATAATAATAATAATAATAATAATAATAATAATAATAATAATAATAATAATAATAATAATAATAATAATAATAATAATAATAATAATAATAATAATAATAATAATAATAATAATAATAATAATAATAATAATAATAATAATAATAATAATAATAATAATAATAATAATAATAATAATAATAATAATAATAATAATAATATAATAATAATAATAATAATAATAATAATAATAATAATAATAATAATAATAATAATAATAATAATAATAATAATAATAATAATAATAATAATAATAATAATAATAATAATAATAATAATAATAATAATAATAATAATAATAATAATAATAATAATAATAATAATAATAATATAATAATAATAATAATAATAATAATAATAATAATAATAATAATAATAATAATAATAATAATAATAATAATAATAATAATAATAATAATAATAATAATAATAATAATAATAATAATAATAATAATAATAATAATAATAATAATAATAATAATAATAATAATAATAATAATAATAATAATAATAATAATAATAATAATAATAATAATAATAATAATAATAATAATAATAATAATAATAATAATAATAATAATAATAATAATAATAATAATAATAATAATAATAATAATAATAATAATAATAATAATAATAATAATAATAATAATAATAATAATAATAATAATAATAATAATAATAATAATAATAATAATAATAATAATAATAATAATAATAATAATAATAATAATAATAATAATAATAATAATAATAATAATAATAATAATAATAATAATAATAATAATAATAATAATAATAATAATAATAATAATAATAATAATAATAATAATAATAATAATAATAATAATAATAATAATAATAATAATAATAATAATAATAATAATAATAATAATAATAATAATAATAATAATAATAATAATAATAATAATAATAATAATAATAATAATAATAATAATAATAATAATAATAATAATAATAATAATAATAATAATAATAATAATAATAATAATAATAATAATAATAATAATAATAATAATAATAATAATAATAATAATAATAATAATAATAATAATGATAACAATAATAGTTATTTATTTATTATTCTCTTTGATTGAAATTTTATAACAAAAGACGAACTTGAAGGCCCATTGGAAATTCCCTGGTATGCTGTTGGGCCGATCCACGTATATATGTTTCTTTTCCCGAAAGAATGACTGCATCTAAAATCCTATAAAAGTGTCGGTGTAATACTTAAAAGTCTAGTAATATGGAGTAGGTTTTACGTGAAATTAGAACATTCTGAAGAAAATGCTCTTTCAAAGTTTCAGTCTTTGAAAAAGCTAGATAGCTGGAAATAGATAGATCGGCCTATTGTCCAAAATATCAGAGCGGATTGAAAAACAAAAGATTTACATCAGCAATTGAAGACGTATTCAGGTGTCCATCTGCCTGTCAAAAATTATTGCGCATTAAGGATAGAAAATTAAAATGCTGTAAAATGGTGAGTATTTGATGGGAGTTTTTGCTGTATTAATGGTTGACGCCGTCATCAGACCTTTAAAGACAAGGTTAATGACACACAACGGAGAGTGAGAGCATTGGAATGAGGAGGTTAAACCAGAGGTTAAACTCTATTTCTCCTGACTGCCTGGACAGAACATTTCTGGTTGTGATATTGTTCTGTAAGATACCTGCTAGCTGAACCAATCCTTTTAAGTTTTGTAGTGATACTTGACCTTTAATGTTTCGGAGACCGTTAACGCTGTAACTGTGCAAACAGAGTAGATTAAAAAGTAACCATAATTTGGTGCAGACTTATCATGCCACTGAAATTTGTCACTTCATTAACAAGATTCGTGCCACCGTTTTATGTGCATACCAAGTGTCATGTAGTTGGACAAGGGAGTGGTACAAAGGTTGCTACATACCTCAGAAGATCAAAGACATCCGGCCAACAGGTATTTTTAGTCCAGCCATGCACGGTACTAGACCTGTAGGATTGACTAACGCTTGATATAGCCCAGTCGAGGCTAAGGTGATGGCATTCGGATTTTTTTTCGAACCAACAGCTAGTTGTAGGTTCAAATCCTGCCAGAACCATTTTTCTCAAAATCTGCTCCTTTTTTTTTCTTTCTTTTTTTCGCTTATTGTAATTTTCGTCTGGTGACTGCAATTGTAGTATTATCTTATTATTCTTTCACTTTCCCTTTTTTCTTTCCAACAAATACGTTGAAAAAAAAACAAGTTTCCGTAGATCGTTAGAACTTTATGCACTATTAGTGAATCTTCACACACACACACACACACACACACACACACACAACGCGCACATGTACAAACATACAGGGATCTTGTGCGTTCCAGAACCGGAAGTGACGTCACAGCTCTGCTTTCCTCAAATTTACAGAGACCAACGATGTACGAAGTAAGACGAGCATCCCTCTTTAAATTACAATTAAAGCCAAGGAATTTCTTCTCCAGAAAAGTGTTTGACACGTTGCCAAAATATCTGATACTTACTAGTTACGTCACTTCCGCCCGGTGATTAATTGTATCATCCGTTTTGATGTAAATATATCAACCCAGAGAACCGTTGAATTGTACGCTATATTTATCTGCATGTACCTTTATGACCTATATGCAGAATTCGTATCAGCAAATGTCGAGGGGGGGGAACCCTCCCTTCCCCTTCCCCATCCCTCCCCCTTCCCCTCCCCCTCCCTCCCTTCCCCTTTCCTCCCCTTCCCACTCCCATTCCCTTCCTCCCCTTCCCACTCCCATTCCCCCTTCCCCCTCCATCCCCTCCCTCCCCTTCCCCCATCTTCTTCCCCTCCCCTCCTCCTCCCTCCCCTCCTCCCCTCCCCTCCCCCCACACCCCTACCCCTCTCCCCTCCCTTCTCACTTGTATTGAAGGACATGAATCTTTTGAAATCTTTTTCATATAAGATGAACTTGCTTGACTCCTGAAGTATTCCTTTAAACTATGACAACAGGTTAAGAAAGTTGTTTACGACAGAACAACACTGGTGGTGGTGCAATGCTTTGGTACCATCCGTCTGTCCGTTGGCCTGTTGGCCATGCAGCATTCATGCACAACTATCTGCACGCGCTTGTCTCATAAACCAGTCTGCCAGGACTACGTTGGTACAAATGGTTAGGCCTACCAGGTTACAGGTAAAATGACTGTTACAAGAAACTTCATGAGATATATGCAAGGGCGTCACTATGGGTGTGGGAAGGGGGGTGCATCCCCGAAATGAAAATCATTCCGTTTGTCGAGAAAATTCTCTCACTTTTCTGCTTTTCGGGAAGTTCAACAGGTATACCTGTATATAGGATGTCTCGTCGGAAGAGATGATTCATCCAGACTGTCGTCTGTCGGGTAGATTCGTGTTTGCCCGGTTTGTCGGGAAGGAAGACGGAATTTGGAATTACCAGTATCATTATACAGAAGCACAACATCAGATGCCGTTTGGCTGTTTGGACGATCTGACCAAATGCGTTTTATTTTGAGCATCCAGGTTTTCGCCTGTCAGGTAGATTCTTTTTCGTTTGGTTTGTCGGAAAGGAATTCAGTTCATTGATGATTTTCGAAAAAAGTTGTCGGAAATTATATCACGGCTGGATTTGTTGATTGATGATTTTCTTTGTTGAGATGGAGTGATCTGAATTCGACCAATTGCAATAGTGAAATTGTTTCCATCTTATTTACAAATTGTTTTGGTTTCTTGAAACATATTTTGTTAATATGAAGACGTCAGTTAGATTATATCACATTTATATAGCCATATAAGAACAAGAACATGCAGTGGCGTGTCGAAGAGCTCACCCCCACCCCCACCCCCTCACCCAACCCCTCAACAACCCCCCCCTCACCCAACCCCTCAACAACACCCCCCCCCCCCACCCTCCCCTCTTTTAAAAATGCTGTAGCTCCAATTATTTTTTATCAAAGCCATGAATATAACTAAGTCAATTGAATCATAGAAAACAGAGATGTTGGAATTTTTTCATTTGTATCGACTGAATTATTGTGTCTCTCTCAACTACAACACTAAATATCGTGTAGGTTCAAATTCAATTCCCCGCCCCCCAATATGAAAAACCTGGCCACGCCACTGAGTTCCAGTTTACACCAGAAACCTAAAATTTTAAACCAAACACCATCAATTTGGGACCAAAACTTTTAAAGTTTACAATTCAAGACCCGCCCTTTAGTCACACTCGATTCCTGTTTTCGCAGATTGCGGCATTTTTATCCATACTATGAAACTAAAGCGGATTAAGTTTTTTTATACGCCTATAAGGCTGCACGGTACCTTTTAAAAGAAATTCTTAGTCAGTTAGTAGAGACCAATACACAAAAGGGACCTTTTCAATCAATTTTCAACTTCGATTTCCGCGATAATTTCAGAAAGTTTGTTCATTTTCGGGAAATGTTGCTCATATTTGGCAAATTTTCGGGTAATTTCTTTCATTTCTGGAAAATGTTCTTGAACTTTAGGAACTTTTTCTTCCATTTTCGGAAAACTGTGGAGTTAGAAAAAATGTGGAGTTAAATTTGTTTGGTTAATTATATTAGGAACTAAAATGCTCAAATGGGGGTCACTTAGCTGAGTCGGGGAGGAGGGGGGGGCACGGTCCTCAGTTAATGTGTTAAAAAAAAAAGGCACTGTTATTTGCGTCTGTTATGACCGGGATAACCATAAGTTCACTTACTCTTCTTTAACCCTACTCTACCAGCACTTTCTTGAAACGCGCTTGGGAGGCGGGGTCTAAGATGGGACACCCAAAACGGCGATAATATCGCCGCGTGGTAGAGTAAGGGTTAAGAGCATGCACTTTTTTTTACAACTTATTGGTGACAAAACAAGGGGCATGGGGAAGGGGGAAATCTGTGAAAAATTGCTTTAATTTCCGGTAAAATGTGATCAAATTTAACTACTATTTTAATTTATTTTACCAAATTTTTGCAATTGTTTTAATTTTTAAATAGTATTGTAACCAAGCAGTTTAAATCCTCTAAGATGGGAAGAGAGGGAGAACTGCCCACTTCATACGCCTTTGGTTACGGTATCAGGTAATTAAGACTTTCTTTGGGGGCAATTATAGATTTTTCTCAGGCAAATGTCAGCACCCCCTCCCCGCAGTCATCAGACCTTGGTGACGCCTCTGGATATATGTCCATCTATTATAGATCCCTGTACTAAAATACCACACATCCATATTTATCTGAATTATAGGCTTTCCCCATGAGACAAAAATACCCCTCTCTTTCTGTCTTTCCTCCTCCCCAAGCATCAAAATCTTAGCGCCGCCACTGTTGGAGATGAATCTAATTATAATACTTAAATACTAGTCAGCTAGTTAAGGGCCGCCATTAATCTCATGAAGTATGGGGAGGGAGGGGTGGGGAGGTAGTGGAAGGTTTATGGAGGCAGTAGCGGATTACAACGAGTGAAAGGGCTTTTTCCTCGGCCCCAGATGTTGACCGGCCCTCCAAAAACTTATTTTCATTTTTCTGATATTAGCCTATGTGCCTATATGAATGATATTATTAAAGGAAAATTGGGAAATATAAAGCAGTGGAAGGTAAAACTCTCGGTGGGGCAGGTGCCATGGGTGCATAGATATGGTTACCTTCGGGGCGCAAGAATCCCCAAAATTTCCCGGTTATAAACGGAAATATTGCACTCAAGTTTTCATTAAACGTTGCTACTAATCGGGAAATCTGCTTAAATGTTCATGAAATTTTGTGAAAATTTGTCACTTTTCGTGAAATTTTCTTCACTTTTCGTGAAATTTTCATTGATTTTTAAAACTTTTCTTGAATTTGTGAAACTTTCCTTCATTTTCGGGGAATTTTCTTTAATTTGCGTGAAATTTTAGCAAATCTTCCTTCAATTTTACCAATCCTTTTCAAATTTATAATAATATCTCTTCCTATTTTAAGTGTTAACATCCCAACCGGGAAAAACACATTGTTCTCAGTTTCCCTGCTCCTACGCCCTTGTCAGTCTGAGGGACGCAAAACACTTTGCTCTGCTTTAAGTTGATGTTGAGACAGGCCCCAAATTATGTTTTTACCCGGTCCTCGGCCCTGCCGAGAGGATCTGAGACAGATCCACAAGCGTGGGTTCGCTGGCTGGGGAAGAGCTCGAAGCGCAACACTTTGACAAACATACACATCCTATTTTAAGGATTTTATGGCACATGCTTAAAACGTGGGGAGTTTAATTTTTTTGTCAAAAACTGAAGTGTGGGGGGGGGGTGTGGGGTGGGTGGGGAGGGGGCCCGCTCTGGCCCTGAACATTACCTGTATCTAGCATAATACATTACTCTTCCAGAACCTCAAATCAGGCCCGACGCCGGGTGCGGAGGGGCGGCGGTGGCATGGCATATAATTTTCAAACAGGCTTTTACCTCTTCGATCTTTCAACCGATAAGCAATTGCCAAAATTGGTCCTTGGAAGCCTGGGAGTAGTAAGGGTCACCTCTCATGGGAGAAAGAACTCGAAACATTTCCTTTTGTTACAAGCGGAAACATTACACTGGTTAATCAAGTTTTCATAAACATGAATCTTGAATCTTCGGAAAATCGTCCGAAATTGAATTTTCGGGAAATTTTCTTGAATTTTCGGAAAATCTGGAATTTTTGGTAAATATCCTTGAAATTTCAGAAAACCTCTGTGGATTTTCAGGAAGTATTCAAATTTTTGAAAATTTCCTGAAATTTTTAGAAAATCTCCTTTAATTTTCAGGAATTTGCCTTAGATTGTCTTTATTTGCGGGAAATTTTCTTCAATTTCTGCAAAATTTTTAAAAATTTTTGAACATTTATGTTTTTCACCTTTTTTGGGGTCCTCGAATGTTGGAAAAGGGATTAATCAACAGATAAATAAGTGCAGTCACATCGGTCCACAATTAGACAACGCGGACGTGATGATGATAATAATAACAACAACAACAACAACAGCAACAACAACAACAACAACAACAACAACAACAACAGCAACAGCAACAACAACAACAACAACAACAGCAACAACAACAACAACAACAGCAATAACAATAATAATAATAATAATAATATTAATAATAATAATAATGATAATAATAATAATAATAATAATAATAATAATAATAATAATAATAATAATAATAATAATAATAATAATAATAATAATAATAATAATAATAATAATAATAATAATAACAATAATAATAATAATAATAATAATAATAATAATAATAATAATAATAATAATAATAATAATAATAATAATAATAATAATAATAATAATAATAATAATAATAATAATAATAATAATAATAATAATAATAATAATAATAATAATAATAATAATAATAATAATAATAATAATAATAATAATAATAATAATAATAATAATAATAATAATAATAATAATAATAATAATAATAATAATAATAATAATAATAATAATAATAATAATAATAATAATGATGATAATGATAATAATAACAACAATAATAATAATAATAATAATAATAATAATAAGAGTAAGATTTATAAAGTGCACATACCAGTGATGGGTCATGTTTAAATAGGGGAGGGGCTAGGAATTTTGGCGCCCTCCCCCCCCCTCCTCCTTTTCCCCTCCGGCTCCACCCCCCACCTCTACAAAAATGTTCATTAGAGTAAACCACATCTAAATTGACATTAACCATTTAGGAAATAATCTTTAAAAGCTTCAAATCAGTGTTTCAAATCTAAAAACCGCCCAGGCCCTGGCCCCAGGCCCTGGCCCCAGGCCCTGGCCCCAGGCCCTGGCCCCAGGCCCTGGCCCCAGGCCCTGGCCCCAGGCCCCAGCCCCAGGAGGCCCCAGAAGCCCCAGAGAGGCGAAGCCTCCAGAAGCGCTGCTCAGTTAGTAGAATTTGGTATAATTGAAAAAACTTAGATGAGTGTGTATTTCATTGTGGTACAGGCGTAGAGTGGGAGCGGGCCCAGACCCCTTCCCCGTATGCTGAAACCCAAATTCGAGCAAAATTGATATATGCGCTTCGCGAAAGGTAGTGTAAAGTGATGGAAAGGATAAAATAAGTGAGAAAAACCTTTTCTAAAAGGTCACCAGCATAATTTTCTTTTTGATTGACATTTGGAAGGAAATCGAACAGATTTTCGCAAAAGAAAAACAATTATTCAGGCATGTACATATGGGTATGGTGGGGGTATACGTGCTCTCCTGAAGTGTACTGCCAAATTCAAGTGTTGCACCTCACAGTTATATTACGGCAGGGCGCTGCTTAGAGATTGCGTGTAGACTGTGAGTCACGTGACATCTCATCAGCCCGCTATTGGCACCTTTTCGTGATCTTTTGACGAATTCAACAAGTAATCAAGCGTGCTCCTTTCCAAGTTAAGATCATATCTTTATGAAAAAATGGCATTATTCGAAATAATGACAAAGAGAAACTTATATTGCTAAAAGTAATTCTTTTTATTGTAATTCAGCAGCCACTATTTCTATAGGAAGGAAGCTTGGCCTCTATTGTTCACTGAACAAAAATTAATTCTTCATTTATATGTAACAGGATTCTGAGTGTTTCTTAAGAAACCGCAACTTAAAGATTAGCCTTAATCATAATGATGGCCTATTTCCTCCTTGCTCAAATAGAGGTGCAAAACTTCTGACCAGTATAAATAGAAAGTTAAATATTACAATGAGTGATTATATACACGCCACTTGCGGTAATGAGGTGGTATCATTAAATTGCCGGATATTCAGGCAAAAATGAATACGAATATTTAATTTTCTATTCGGGGTTCAAGATTCATTTGTATTTGGTTTACGTGATGGGTTCGTTTCTAAATAGATTGTTTATATTGCATTGTTGTATTTGAACAAGTGGAATGTCGAACAAAAAATTCACCACGACAGATACGCGAGTAAGAATGGGTTGTTCATTCGTAAAATCCAAAAGGGGATCCGGGTGTGTTTACCATGGCTAATTACAGGTCCAATTCTCCTCCGTAAAGTGGGTGACTGGTGGCGAAATGTTTTGCGGGTGAGGCACTTTATTTCACATCCCTAAGAAACATAACGTTTCAACCAGGATGGACAATAAAGAACTGCATTCTTCTTCTTTAAAGTAATTTTAGTGAAACGTAAGATGTCATTTGCCATTCTGAGGACGATTTATTAGCTATTTACAATATTTTAGGCTCGTGATCCTATTGCATGCATGCATATAATGGGCATCAAATTGAGCCCCACTGGACCGTTCATGCCGCGAATCATGATATGTCAGCAGTATTGATTCACAAAATTCAAAATAATCACTACTTTTCGATCACCTGAAAAATATAGAATTCGTGTAGATCTGGATTTAAAATTTACCTATATAGGCCTACCCGAATTTCGGTCCTGAATATTTTGGTGTGATATTGTTCAATTTGCAAAATTAAGAAAAAAATTGAACGGACACTGGACTGATACAATATCAGACAATAGGACGTGGAAGGGAGGGAGTAGTGGCTGCCATTAAGTCCTTTTATCATCTCTACTCTTTTTAAGCTTGTCAAGAACCACCGTTCCGGATGTCCGGTGGTGCCTGGCGCCACCACTGTGAAGTTCTTAACTACGTAATAAAATAGAGATTTCTGTCCACAAGATCTTAAAATAAGTTGGACTTTTAAACCAGAAAAAATGACAGAGGTCTGAAAATGGTCAATTATTTAAATTTTTTGAAAATAAAGTTGAACATTTTGACAATTTCACCAATGTCATAGTTCGTTCGTATCATCTATCAAACTTAAACAATTCACAAATATCAAAACAACCGCTTTTAAACTTATTTGAATTCGTGGAATAAAAAAGCAACACGTGTGTCCAAAGTAAAAGTATGTATAGCCTCCTACCAATTATTAACCCTCTGCCCCTACACCGTTACATTTGGTTAAACTCAGTCTCCTACCAAATATTAACCCACTGCCCCTACACCGTTACATTTGTTAAACTCAGCCTCCTACCAAATATAAACCCCCTGCCCCTACACCATTACATTTGGTTAAACTCAACCTCCTACCTAATATTAACCCCTTGCCCCTACACCGTTACATTTGCTTAAACTCAGCCTCCTAACAAATATTAACCCCCTACCCCTACACCGTTACATTTGGTTAGACTCAGCCTCCAACCAAATATTAACCCCCTACCCCTACACCGTTACATTTTGTTAAACTCATTAATTTTTAACTTGGAATGGGAATGGCCCGTCCATCAGTGCTGATTGTATTGATTTACACATTCCAGAGAAGAATTAAAAGTGCACGTCATGGTACACCCACCGCCTACCTTTTATTAGCATTCCTGTTTAATTAGGCAAACACTTCACATTCTTTACCAGCAGCGCCGGTTTCTTAAAATAGATCATCAAAGTTTAGATCATGTCAGTATGACAAAAATGCCGATAATTCTCAAGTTGGTGTGAATTTCAATAGACCGAGACTTATCCTGTTCCTCACTGAGAAATACAGCATAGTCGGGACGGGTACTTTTTAAACTTATATCACGCAAACTAAGTCGTAGAAATTGAAAGTACAATTTATTTTCAAAAGTAACTTAGTAGTAGTAGAATTCAACGATGAAAACGTACACTATGCCAGACCATGGACCATTCAGCTATTAACTATAGCTCCGTGGCCAGACTAAGTCCCTAATTGACCATGGACCACAAAGCTATTAACCATGGCTCCGTGACCAAACTAACCCCCTAATTGACCATGGACCATAGAGTTATTAACTATAGCTCCGTGGCCAGACTAACTCCCTAATTGACCATGGACCATAGAGCTATTAACTATAGCTCCGTGGCCAGACTAACTCCCTAATTGACCATGGACCACGGAGCTATTAACTATAGCTCCGTGGCCAGACTAACTCCCTAATTGACCATGGATCACGCAGCTATTAACTATAGCTCCATGGCCAGACTAACTCCTAATTGATCATGGACCATGGAGCTATTAACTATAGCTCCATGGCCAGACTACTCCCTAATTTAATAAACATGTTCAAGTTTTACGTTTCAACAAACAGGCAAGATAGATGCATGAATCGTATCTTTTAAATATTTATACGCACTATGTGAAATAAATTTGAATGTTAAATGAAGCATTAGATTCGCTTTAAAATCGAACGACTGTTAATTTCCGCCCACGCAAGGGGTAAAGGATTTTACGGGGATATGCCCCTTTACGCCCACCTCCTTAGCGACGCCATTACATTGAAAACCGTAGAACACATTCAATTCTTTTTGCAGTCACGAAGTTAAAGGGTCAGGCCAAATAAGCATAGACCATGCTAACTAGTGCCAGTACCTATGTATGTAAGCATTATCAAATAAACTGATGAAAAGGGTGTTTTCGATATGCAATGACAAATATCGGTCTATCTTGAAAAGAGAAATGGTTCACGACATCAACATGCAGATAAACAAAATTGAAGGGTAAAAACGTAGACTATGCCCATACACATATCCAAAAGGAAACAAATAGCAATTTAGTTGGCCCAAAGAGCTTCCACAAGCTCTTTAGTTGGCCATATTTTTTGCTTATGTCCCATGACCCAATGGTATCGTCACCAGTTTTTAATTCATTAGTCAAGGCGGCAACATAACACGTGATTTAATTTTTAAGTGTCACGTTGAAGGGCATATTTCAGGTAATGACCATCCATCAGTTTGTGGTTCCACTGCATGAACATTCGTCATTGATCGAACCATCAACCATGCATATCGACGGAGTGGGAGTCAGCGCAGTGTAGATTTCAGTAAGGATGTGGCTCCTTGCAATCAGTGGTGAGTGGCCCCGCTGACATTCCGGCTCTGACGATTAACTACATAAATGTGTGGTGGTTTATTGACTGTCAACAGGTGTGTGGATGGTATGCCGATTCATGATGTAAACAAAAACACCATCTTTCGTTACAGATAATTACAAGGTATAAGTTACTAATAATATGGATTGTTATATTGAATTCCCTATCATCGGAAGATGAATCACCTTTTTCAAACCGGAAGTTACAGGAGACGCTATACTCACATTTAAAAAGAACATGTATTACTCAAAATCAATGTCAAAATTAAATGAAGGAAGAAAGTCAAAGAGGGTATAAGAAGAACATATGTGTGTACTTGGACGACACAACTTTAAAAATCATCTACTACTCAGACAGCAAACACATTTGGCCTAACGTTCAGCACCGCCACAAATAGGGGAGGGGTTGGGGGTTAGGGGCAGGAGCATTTCCCGAGGCATAAGGGCCCGTAAAAATAAAAATAAAATGGCGAAAACTCATGTTTGACAATCTGACAATAGCGAAAACAGTGTAAAATTGGAACATAAATAGATAATGACCTTCTTTTTTTTTTAATTGTTGTTCAGTGCTCTTCAGAATTGTTCGATATGGAGGCTCGGATGTTCAGTTTGCCCCCGGGTCCACGATCCTGTCGGCAGCCCTGCCAATGTTGGCATACTTTGGCATACGTTGGTACCAGGTTGAGTTAGCATGCTAATATCGGACCAATGTTCCAACGTATTGTAGCCAAAAGTTGGTTTTGCATGTACGTTGACCTATACGGTCGGCTATTCATCGCTCCAAGTAGCACCCAACCCTTTTCCAACGTATAGGGCCAACGTGAACTGCAACCATTGGCGCAGCGTATAGGGCCAATGTAAACTGCACCCATTGTCAGCGTTGGCCTAACATAATTGTGCTATCAGCATGGAACCTAGGTATAGTTTAGTATGTCCTCATTTATCTGTTTAGAATCGTGACGAAGACAACGACAAATATATATTGAATCCATTTTTTGAGAAAGAAAAAAAAACATATTATACGATGAAAAATATATAACGCAGCGACTTCCATGGATTCATAGAACTGTAGAAGGATAACGATTACGGGCGCTTTATCTAAAGTGCGTGCTTGGGCCCTTACCATGTAGTTATTTCGTTTTAGAATACTTGCAGGAAACTTGCTTCCTCAAACATTGAAAATTTACATTAAGATTTTTTTTATTATTTCTGCGTACAGACTGACAAAATACATGAATGTACATTTTTCGTCAGATTCATTAGTTCTTAAGGCTGTAAGAGCCAAAGATAGGTTCACAAAATCTTAAATATATATGAAAAGTTTCTATCTTAGTTGAAAAAGTATTAAAGTTTGAGTATATTAAATTTTCAATTTGAAAAATAACACTTTTTTTTGGAGTTATAGCTGATCAAAATTTGATCAGTTTTTTTATTAAAACGAAATTTGTGATATATGACTTGACAATCTGCTCGAAATCTTTATTGAGGCCTAAATCTTTGAATATTTATGTAGGCCTAATTCTTTAAATCTTTATGCAGGCCTATTTCTTTTAATCTTTATGTGAGCCTAATTCTTTGAATCTACATGTAGGCCCGGCTTCTTTTAAACTTTATGGAGGCCTATCTTTTTTTAATCTTGATTTAAGCCTAATTCTTTTAATCTTTATGTAAGCTTAAATCTTTTCATCTTTATGCAGGCCTAATTCTTTGAATCTTCATGTGGGCCTAAATCTTTATGTAGGCCTAATTCTTTGAATCTTTATGTAGGCCTAATTCTTTGAATCTTCATGTGGGCCTAAATCTTTATGTAGGCCTAATTCTTTGAATCTTTATGTGGGCCTAATTCTTTGAATCTTTATGTAGGCCTAATTCTTTGAATCTTTATGTAGGCCTAATTCTTTTAATCTTTATGTAGGCCTAATTTTTTGAATCTTTATGTAGGCCTAATTCTTTTAATCTTTATGTAGGCCTAATTCTTTGAACCTTTATGTAGGCCTAATTCTTTGAATCGTTATGTGGGCTCACTGAATTCTTTTAATCTTTATGTAGGCCTAATTCTTTGATTCTTTATGTAGGCCTAATTCTTTG
This sequence comes from Chiridota heheva, assembly GCA_020152595.1. Taxonomy (NCBI): domain Eukaryota; kingdom Metazoa; phylum Echinodermata; class Holothuroidea; order Apodida; family Chiridotidae; genus Chiridota; species Chiridota heheva. The sequence goes on from JAIGNY010004520.1 coordinate 271,958, forward strand.
AAACTTTTTGTAGGCCTTATTCTTTGAATCTTTATGTGGGCCTAATTCTTTGAATCTTTATGTGGGCCTAATTCTTTGAATCTTTATGTAGGCCTAATTCTTTGAATCTTTATGCAGGCCCAATTCTTTGAATCTTAATGTAGGCCTAATTCTTTTAATCTTTATGTGGGCCTAAATCTTTATGTAGGCCTAATTCTTTGAATCTTTATGTAAGCCTAGTAATTATTTGAAACTTTGTGTCGGCCTAATTCTTTGAATCTTTATGTAGGCCTAATTCTTTTAATCTTTTTGTAAGCCTAAATCTTTTAATCTTTTTGTAGGCCTAATTCTTTGAATCTTTGTGTAGGGCTAAATCTTTGAATCTTTTTGTTCGCTTAATTCTTTGAATCTTAATGTAGGCCTAATTCTTTGAATCTTTATGTAGGCCTAATTCTTTGAATCGTTATGTAGGCTTAATTCTTTGAATCTTTATGTAGGCCTAATTCTTTGAATCTTTATGTAGGCCTAATTCTTTTAAACTTTATGTAGGCCTTATTCTTTGAATCTTTATGTGGGCCTAATTCTTTTAATCTTTATGTGGGCCTAATTCTTTTAATCTTTATGTAGGCCTAATTCTTTTAATCTTTATGTAGGCCCAATTCTTTGAATCTTTATGTAGGCCTAATTCTTTGAATCTTTATGTAGGCCTAATTCTTTTAATCTTTATGTAGGCCTAATTCTTTGAACCTTTATGTAGGCCTAATTCTTTGAATCGTTATGTGGGCTCACTGAATTCTTTTAATCTTTATGTAGGCCTAATTCTTTGATTCTTTATGTAGGCCTAATTCTTTGAAACTTTTTGTAGGCCTTATTCTTTGAATCTTTATGTGGGCCTAATTCTTTGAATCTTTATGTGGGCCTAATTCTTTGAATCTTTATGTAGGCCTAATTCTTTGAATCTTTATGCAGGCCCAATTCTTTGAATCTTTATGCAGGCCCAATTCTTTGAATCTTAATGTAGGCCTAATTCTTTTAATCTTTATGTGGGCCTAAATCTTTATGTAGGCCTAATTCTTTGAATCTTTATGTAAGCCTAGTAATTATTTGAAACTTTGTGTCGGCCTAATTCTTTGAATCTTTATGTAGGCCTAATTCTTTTAATCTTTTTGTAAGCCTAAATCTTTTAATCTTTTTGTAGGCCTAATTCTTTGAATCTTTGTGTAGGGCTAAATCTTTGAATCTTTTTGTTCGCTTAATTCTTTGAATCTTAATGTAGGCCTAATTCTTTGAATCTTTATGTAGGCCTAATTCTTTGAATCGTTATGTAGGCTTAATTCTTTGAATCTTTATGTAGGCCTAATTCTTTGAATCTTTATGTAAGCCTAATTCTTTTAAACTTTATGTAGGCCTTATTCTTTGAATCTTTATGTGGGCCTAATTCTTTTAATCTTTATGTGGGCCTAATTCTTTGAATCTTTATGTAGGCCTAATTCTTTGAATCTTTATGTAGGCCCAATTCTTTGAATCTTTATGTAGGCCTAATTCTTTGAATCTTTATGTAGGCCTAAATCTTTATGTAGGCCTAATTCTTTGAATCTTTATGTAAGCCTAGTAATTATTTAAAACTTTGTGTCGGCCTAATTCTTTGAATCTTTATGTAGGCTTAATTCTTTTAATCTTTTTGTAAGCCTAAATCTTTGAACCTTTTTGTAAGCCTAAATCTTTGAATCTTTATGTAGGCCTAATGATTCTTTTATTCTTTATGTAGACCTATTTCTTTTAATCTTTTTGTAGGCCTAATTCTTTTAAACTTTATGTAGGGCTAAATCTTTGAATCTTTTTGTTCGCTTAATTCTTTGAATCTTTATGTAGGCCTTATTCTTTAAATCTTTATGTAAGCTTAATTCTTTTAATCTTCATGCAGGCCTAATTCTTTTAATCTTTATGTAGGGCTAAATTTTTAAATCTTTTTGTTTGCTTAAATTTGAATCTTTTTGTAGGCCTAATTCTTTTAAGTTTTATGTAGGCCTAATTCTTTGAATCTTTATGTAGGCCCAATTCTTTGAATCTTTATGTAGGCCTAATTCTTTAAATCTTTATGCAGGCCTAAGTCTTTGAATCTTTATTGCAGGCCTAATTCTTTGAATCTTTATGTAGGCCTAAATCTTTGAATCTGTAAGCAGGCCTTATTCTTTGAATCTTTATGCAGGCCCAATTCTTTGAATCTTTATGTAGGCCCAATTCTTTGATTCTTTATGTAAGCCTAATTCTTTGAATCTATATAGGCCTAATTCTTTGAATCTTTAAGTGGGCCTAATTCTTTTAATCTTTCCTAAATCGTATTCCCTGAAAATGATGAGAAAGTCTATCATTGCAAGAATTTTATTCGGGGCATGCATGGCAAAGATTAATCGATTTTCAGCCACACTTCATAGAATTATGATAGACATTCAAACCCAAAGAATTTGCAAAGAAACTATCAAGGTCGCCCTGGATGTCATACATTACAAAATTTGCATAAAATATGTAAATTGTACCTGAGATTTCAAATGCTTGTAAAATGGTCAATGTATAATCAAGTTTTATCAAAAAGTTTGCTATGACAGTACAATTTTGTTCAATTGTAAAGATTTTTAGCAAATGTTGCTTCCGCACCTCCACATACCTTTAAGATCGTCTTATTCGGAATATAATGCCCTTTGTGGCAGAAATTTTTTGTAGCCGCTGTTCATATATCTTAAATCAATTGTGGATCACTGGCTACACACATGCCATCGCACGGTCCCACCCCGTATCATGCTCCACGGGCCATACCGGTATGACATCAAATCCATTGAAGTCTGTTCTACGTATCACGTCAATTTACGTCATACAGATTGAATGTTACAAACGTCATTCTTTGAACTGTGTACAATTTATATTGTGATCCTTTCATGATGCCACGTCAGCGGGAGCAAGTGGACCTCTGTGCCTCGTAAACTTGTTTTATACACTGTGTGTGGACTATGCCTACATATTATCTACTTTTTAAGCTACAAGTGTTTTACATGATGGATACCAACATTCCGGAGCTGAACAATTTATCTGTTTATTATATAGTGGTCAGATACTCCAAAGCAAGGTTCGGGTCCCTTGCCAAGTGTTGTTGGTGGCAGGACAAGGTTTAAGCATTGAGGTTGTTGATGTGTTTGCGTGCGATCTTTGGATCATTACACATGAACCAAAACGAGACATGATGGACCATGGAGCTTTCAATAGCTTCATGGATGGACTAAGAATTATTCGCCTCGATTAACAATTCTGATTTATTGATTTCATAGTGTGCACATAAGTATGAAAGATATGAAACAGTTCCTTAACTTAAAAGAAGGCTCTATGACATCTGCGTTTCGGATGCTGACGACATCGTCATTGTTTAGGTGTTAACATCGCTATAATATACGTTACCAGATATGGAAAAAACGATATCTTTTTTTTAAGGAAAAAGTGTGTGAAAATTACTATCATTGCTGCAAAAATGTATAGATAATCTTTTCTAACATATGTTCAATAAAGTTATAAGAACAAATGCATTTATATCGAGCCCAACTGTGGGAGGCACTAGCCCCCGAACTATACCCCACATCCCCAATAACTATGCTATACTTGTCAATGCATCGTTTGTGTCTCAATTGAATGCAATACCGAATCCAGTGCCAGTGACATAGCTACTCTTTGTCAGTAAGGGAAAAGACCTTCAATTTTTCAGGAATCCTTTATTTTCTCGGATCATGATCTGATCAGATTAAAATCTTCCAACAGTCTGACAACGCAACTTTCAACATCCACAACGCCATGTAGCTCACAACATCCACAACGCTGCTTATCAAGCAGTCAAATCAATGAAATTAAATGAATGAATCATGATCAGATGATACTGCTATGCCATTATACGAAAAACGTACAGATTTATCGACTGATCTAAATGTATGTCTCGCAGTCAAAGTAACGGCCTCTTGTTTAAATACACTTAAACTTTAAGGCTATATTGGCAGATTGGTAGCCCAAAAGAATTACTTAGTCGGTCCATAAAGCGATGTTTGTCCAAATTTAATAAGTTAATCGATGAAATAAGAGAAATATATACTCTTGCAGTGTGACAGGATTTTTAAATGGATGGAGGGGTAGGTATGGAAGCCAGTGCTTCGTCAGAATGTTAAACATGTGTTGTTTTTTTCTCCGATAGTCCAGTTGTGCCAAACCCCGTTGGTGTATTTGAACAAACTTCGAAATGGTAAATGCTCAAATTGGTGAGATCTGACAGTCGTAGGGGCTTTTTCTCAATAGGGTTCGACGAACGATCTCTGGCTACGAGCTATAAGACCGCCTTTTACTCCTGAAAAAATCATGTTCTCACCCACCAATCTGCCAATGATTTAAATCTCTTCCGCTGCCATATGATGTTTATGCTTTTGGGTCAGTTGTTAATTATGGACAGGTGAACTGCACTGTTATTATGTCAAGTGCAATTGCGCAACACGGAATACAAATACCATGGGTAGTTCTTGGAAATAGATATTCGTCTCATCATGAAACTGTAATTTCAAAGGTGCCAAATAAAAAACCCTCAATCATTAGAACATATTTCAGATACCTTTCGCAAATAAAAACAACCATAACCTGTCATAGTCTAACTAAGGAATTCACCTGGATACGGACGAGCGCGCTGCTGGCGTATGACTCGACAGGCAGACAAGCTGTCACTTTCTTGTCACTATTTGAAGTATTTTTAATTCTAAAACGGAAAGTAACATTTTTAATGTAGCATTTATTAAAATTTAATATACTTCGGAATCTGAACAAGTTAAGGCAAATGTCACGTTTTTGTTCAACTTTCTTACCTTTACATTCCTGGCGAACCGGAGGTACTTAAAATGTCAAAAATGTTTTAACAGACATCACATGACATCGGATTAAGAGACCTTCTGACAACTCGTAACCTTTGAGATACAATCCTGTCGTAATCCCAAAAAAATGATCTAGCCGTATTTTGGACACATTTTCATGTTTATTTAAGCATTTTTGATCGCTTATTATCAACAATTCGCGTTTGTCGTTGCCAGCCCAAAAATAGAAACAATTTTTAATAATGATAATAAACATTTTTAACAATGACAAGAGCGTAGTAAAATAGCAAATATTCTTTAAATTATGAAATTATACGATTCATGGTCTTCAGGGTTGTAGAAAACGAGTCCCATTTTGTTCGACTCGGCACTCAGGGACGCGGATGGAATGGACCAGCGACGCCGGAAACTTAATATATATATATATATATATATATATATATATATATATATATATATATATATATATATATATATATATATATATATATATATATATATATATATATATATATATATATATATATATATATATATATATATATATATATATATATATATATATATATATATATATATATATATATATATATATATATATATATATATATATATATATATATATATATATATATATATATATATATATATATATATATATATATATATATATATATA
>JAIGNY010004520.1:280000-435000 GCA_020152595.1 Chiridota heheva
AGCAAACAGCCACACTTTCAAATAGATATTGAAAATAATAACAGCACCTACAACACAAAGCTTTCCACTATTTGTCCTTTCTATAAGTGTGGGGTGATGATGCAAGCGAATTCTCGTTAAAAAAGGGAACCGATATTTAGGAAATCTATTTCACCAAAAAAAAAAAGAGAACAAAAAAGAAGCTTAACTGACATAAAAGCTGAAAAGTAGGCAAACAAAAGGGTTTCCTTGTTCAATGCCTCAACCTCAAGTTCAAAATCACTCAAGCAGGGGGCTGAGACTGCATGTTATAAATAAGTAATCCTTTTAGTTGAGTTACAACTCTTTTCTTTTGTTGAGACCGAATGGGTGTAATGTGTGTTACTGGGAGATCTATTATCCAGATTTTGATGAGTGATAGTTTTGTATTTGTTTGTTCGAAGTGTATATATATACCAAAGCCTTCAATAGAGGTTGTAGGCTTTGGAGCTGAGAATTTCTGGTTGTAGTCATATCCAGGGAGTTGTTAAGACTCCATGTTATATCGTTGAAAAGGTGTGCCAGTGTACAGACTTAGGTTTAGTGTTTAAATGTGGGTAGTGAGACGTGTGATGTTGATAGTTCCTTGGGTGAGGAAGTTGATAGGGTTTCTGTTCGGGTAGATGGTCTTGGATCAGATTATGTGGACAGGCCTCCTGTTGAATTGTTTGTAGTTGATGATTGTACAGGTGCCATTGGTAGTGAGGCTTTTGATTCGTCTGGTACATTGCCTGCGGATTCTGTTAGGGATAAGGTGTTGTGGATAAAGGATCCACTTGTTAGCTATGTTGTTGTTAGTTTTGTGGAGTAGATCGTAGCAGGGAGTTGTTAAGAACTCCCTGGTTTTTCAGGGGCTAGATTTGATGACGTGAGTTCTCGTGTTGAGACAACTCCCTGATCGTAGTAGCAGGATTAGGGTGTATCTTCCAGGGGCTAGAGTTGATGACGTGAGTTCTCGTGTTGAGACTTTATATAATGGTGAAGATTCTGTCGTAGTTTCAATAGGTACAAATAATATTTCAAGGAGAAATGTTTATTTTGTTAGGTGTAGTTTCATGGATTTGTTATTCAATTCAAAGGACACGGGTTATAAGGCTCTAGTTGTTGGCCTGTTGCCTGGTAGAGACAGTTTCTTCATGGTAGATAAGATGATGTTGATCAATAGTTGGCTAGAGAGTATTTGTCGTGTGTTTAAGTTCGGTTTTGTAAATTTCTGTTATAAGTTTGAATCTCGGGTTTATTGGTTAATAAGAGATGGTTTGCATTTAACTAGGAACGGTGCTTGTGTTCTTGCTAGGGGTGTCAATAGGGCAATTAAGGATCTGAGTCCTTTAAACTAGTCACGGGGGGTAAGAGTTTAAACCCACCTGTCAAGTATGTTTCTGGGGATAGGGATTGTTCTTCTACTGGTACAATTAAGGTAGGTTTTCAAATGTTCGTAGCATTTTGAATAAACGTGACGAGCTGCTGGCTGAAGTTTCAATGAGTAGACCTGATAAAATTGGTATTACTGAGAATTGGATTTATAGTGAAATTAGTGATTCAGAGATACATATTCCAGGCTACTCAGTTTTTAGACAAGACAGATTAGATACTCTCAATGGTAGAGGAGGTAGTGTTCAATTGTTTGTAAATGACAGTTTTAATTGCATAAATAGGACTGCTCAGTTTTCTTTTGGTTTTTCGAATTGCCTATGGTGTGAGCTTATTGTTGATGGCGATGTTGGTAGTTCAGTGGGTGTTGGTGGTGTATCTAGATCACCAAATTATATTCCTGAGAACAATAAGAAATTGCTTGACTGCTTTAGGAAACTTGCTTCTAGGAGGGTTATTGTTTTTAGGGACTTTAATTTTCCTGACATTGATTGGAATCTTTATACTAGTGGTCTACATGGAAAAGATTTTATGGAAGTTGTATCCGACTGCTTTTTCACCCAGCATGTGTTGTTTTCCACGCGTGGTAGTAATTGTCTTGATTTAATTTTTAGTAGTGAAGAAGCTATGGTTAGAAATGTGATAAGTAGCGGTAAGGTAGGGTGTAATGATCATGACCTCATTAGTTCTGATCTGTATTGCATCACAAAGGTTTCTCCAGCTAATAAACTGGTTTTAGATTTTAAGAATGCTGACTTTGCTGCATTTCAGAATAAATTGTCATTCGATTGGACTTCTTTGCTCTGACTTAAATCCTTCTAAATTATGGGTTGTTTTCCGAACTAAAGTTTGGGAGGGTGTAAATAGCTTTGTTCCTTTAAAGAAAGTATGTAGGCATACTAATTATTGGAGTTTCTTGATGATGTCACTAAACTAGTTGATCCTGGTCATATATATATATATATATATATATATATATATATATATATATATATATATATATATATATATATATATATATATATATATATATATATATATATATATATATATATATATATATATATATATATATATATATATATATATATATATATATATATATATATATATATATATATATATATATATATATATATATACTTATATATATATATACATATATACATATATATATATATATATATATATATATATATATATATATATATATATATATATATATATTATATATATATACATATATATATATATATATATATATATATATATATATATATATATATATATATATATATATATATATATATATATAAATATATATATATATATATATATATATATATATATATATATATATATATATATATATATATATATATATATATATATATATATATATATATATATATATATATATATATATATATATATATATATATATATATGCTAAACGTGTGAGTAATGGGGGTCCACTATAACATTGCCATCTGCCAGTTACCTTTATACATGGTTCAGCCATTGTTCTAATGTCTGGATGTGTGAACGAACGGAAAGTGATTGATGGCAGGTTTGCCATAAATACCCCACGACACCGCTGGTCAACTCACTGACCAACAGATCGTCACTTTGCTGCCTCATGAGATCTAAACATCGACACATAGTCTAGAATCACTTGTCTAGAATCACGACGGAAAGGGAAGAAGGTGACCTGAACGAGGGTAGTGAGCAGTGGCGCAACAATAGGATGGGCAGGGTGGATTAACCCCACGGGCCCCGAGTTGTGCCAGTAATAGTAAGATAAACCTCTCACATAATATGGCTGTAGTACTCAATCAGATATTATCTGACTAGCATGGGGTGCGCTGGGTTTGGATTTACGGATCTGCATCTTGGTTAAAACCGTTGTGTTTTGGGGCTCCCTTCCAGTACCCCTCTTTATGGGTAAAAACTGCACCGCCCAAATTATTTATAAACGATATATAATAATGACGGCACCAGGATTTTGTTCATGAGAGGCGGAGGGGGAAGTGAGGGGAATTTTGGGGGAAAACCCAAATTTGTCACTTTACAATTTTTTTTGAGGAAAAGTGGAGGACAAAGTGTTTTTGTGGGGTTAAAATACCCCCATAGCCCTCGTAGGGCTATGGGGGTTATTAGGAACAGATTAGGAACAGATCAGTCCACTCGGTCTAAATATAGCCAATGGTTAAGAGGATTACATTGATGGGGATAAAAAAAAAACTAATTTTAGGGATTAAAATCCAATTAGAAGGATTCTATGTGATTATTCAGATGCGGTAAATCTGAACGGTAACATACAGTAATCAGAATGGAGTGAGGTAGGGTGGGTGGGTGTGTGAGACAGGGGAAATTTTGTGCTGCTCACAGAAAAAAGTGGATTTTTGTCCTACTGCTATTTGTATCATATTACTTTTGCTCTACAATATAAACAAGTGCCCAGGCATACATAATACAACATAAAAAAGAAGATGTTATTTTCCAAAATGTCTTCAAAAGTTTTTTGTCTTTATTCGAAGAAACAAAAACAAAAAGGTGTAACCACATTTAATTTCTTATTCCACATCTCTTCCATTTCATTTTTTCCCCAATGAAATAGTTAACAAAAAACACAGGTTCCCTCACTCACACCCTCTCAGCGTTTGCCATACTCTCACCTTTCCCTACATGCCCTAACGGGATACCTAAATCGTACATTTAAACCATGCAGGGTTCAGAAAATGCGATATACTTCGACGGCGAAACTCTCCCTCCGTAGCAAGGACGTAGAGGAGGAGAGAGAAGGTAAAGGAGCAGTAAAGTGATACATTGGAAGTACAGATATTATTAGATTGAATCATTTTCGTGAAATCTGTTTCAATTTCTAACAATTTCCTTCGTTTTTGGACAATTTTCTTCGACTTTTGGGAAATTTCGTTCAATTTACGGGAAATTTCTTTCATATTTCATATTGAGGAATTTTCTTTCAATTTTCGAAAAATTTCATCATTTTCGGACAATTTTCTTCAATTTTTGGGAAATTTCTTTCATTTCCGTGAAATTTTCTTCAATTTATGGGAAATGTTGCTAAAATTGTGTATAATTTAACCACATTTTTCTTTAATTTTAACAATTTTGGGGGGTTTTACCTACTTTTTAATTTTATGCTAGGAATTTCCCAATTTTACCTCCCAACCGGGAGGAAAGTATACGTTTCAAGTTACATCCAAATATCGTGTGGTTGATGGTACCATTGCTAACGTCCAAAACAAGTTTAATACTTCATTATATTTGTGCTCCCCAAATCAACGTCAGAGTTGTAACCAAGTCATGTTTTTGCAAGTCAAGTCACAAGTCACTTTTTCGCCAGTCTAGTCAAGGTAAGTCAAGTCACAAGTCATTTATTCGCAAGTCAAGTCAAAAATAATGTAACTCGAGTCCAAGTATGAAACTCGAGTCAACTCTGCAAATCGTCAGGTCTGGCTACGTGCCTGCGAGTGCCCTAGGACTGTAGGACGTGATATATACCTGCAAAGAAAAATTCACCAAATGTTACCGCCATTTTGGAAGTCTTTTTCTTTATTACATCAGACATACGCAAAGGAGTTTATATAATATATGAATATCTTTACAAATCAGTTTTCTGTATTTGTTGTGAATATGGTCAAGCCAATAACGAAGAGCGCCACACAGTATTATCGCAATGACAATGGTATAAAAAACATTTCGGCAACTCGGTTGGAATATGGAGATAAAATATCCATGTACCATGGGTGGAACATAAAATTTGTTACATTAGCTAAAGTAACATCATATTCCTGGTTGGTACTTCTTAACTAATGATAAGTTTTTACAGTCGCTTATTTTCATTCCACTGGAATGGGCTCAAGTAAGCTTTAAATCTTCAAACATTTTGGGGTAAAAAAGGTTTTTGAATTCCCTGAATCCCCAGACCATATTTTTCCAGTCACTCCATTTTGTATTACTTCATTGTATTTTTTTAAATACGTCTCTGATCATTGTTGATATAACTTTAATTTGGAGCTAGAATTTTACGTTAATTTGTGGTATATCAATGGCCAGAAATCACTATTTTCTAATGCTTTTTTTGTATTGTTCTCATATTCAACAGTACTTTGAAGGTTAAAAGACCTTTAATACTATAAGCAATTAATTAAGTATAACACGAATCGCACCCCCTCCCTCCCCCTCTCCCCCTCCCCGTCTCCGCGATAAAAGCAGTGAAAATCATTTATACCTTTTAAAATTGTCAGACCTGATAATTGAAATATACCGTTTTGGCAAATCGATTATTTTCATTCCTTTTTCGCAATAGCTCAAAAGGATGAACATGATAATAAATTTTGATCAGCAAAATATTTTGCCAGTTATGAATGGGTGAATCTTAAAGAAAACTCATATATGATAGTCGCATACGCTTTGATCAATCATAGCTCGAAAGTGCAATCCGATACTAAACAGAAAGTAAAATACCGATTTATCAATAATTTAAAGCTCTTTCTAAACTGAGACATACATTCAAATTTACTCAAATGCTCGACCCCTCACATACTTACACAGTTACGTGTCACCAATGACGGCGTCCGTGGCAGTAGAAGCAATGAAACAGTGTTTCATCTTCAGGCTTCATAGCATGATGCAAAAAGGTAACTTTTATGGTAGATAATATAGTATGGATTGACAATGCGTCTAGATCATGTTTGTTTCGTTTCTGATTCTGGGCGATGTCTGACTGGCCGCCGCTGGAATAGTTTCAAGCAGGGAAAACAGCCATCACATATTTGACATACCGAGGGATTTTGCCAAAACTTATTTTATACTCCAACATATATTTAATCACAGCACGTTTTTCAAATATTAGAATCAAGTTTCAAAAGAAAAAATACAAATATGACATAAAAGGATTCCGCAGAAAGTCGAATTAAAAATAGTCAAGAAACATTAACAAACAACTTTAAAAATAATGAATGTTTACTCGTGAATCCTTTCTCGCAGGGTGTGTTAAAATCAACGAGTGAATTGGAAGGGTGTCGATCAACTTGTCAGCAACGTCATGCATGCGTGTCTGTTTGATAATTATTTGAAAATGTCATATTACTCATCAGCTCATTGCCTTATTTTTGATATTTAACTGCAGAATTCAACAAGTAAAACTTTCTTTTCTGGGAGCTGTCGTTTAAAATAAAGCATCGGCTTGAACGCTCCTCTGATTATACATTGCGTTCAGAAAGTCAACTATCTGATTATTTAAATTAGTTGCAGGATTCAGAGGTCAAGAAAGTCCATCTTGTATGAAATAGGACTTCAAGAGATGTCACAGCCTCAGGCTCCTCAGTCTTTATGTATTGTATCGTATTTTGTCCTGCAATTTTGTGGCGTAAAAACCTTCGGATCTATCAGAGAAGTAATAACACAGAATCTAGTAAGGGTAATTATAATTTACGACATGAAGAACTTCGAGGAAAACTAATTCAAGTAGTAAAAAACGTTAAACAAATTTTCTTTAAAATACATTAACCATTATTAAGAATGTGATGATGAGGGCATCAACCACAGACTTACTACACCAGTCATTTTCACACAAATGAGACACGAGCTCTAAACCTGGCTATTTCCTTAAGCAGTTAATGAAATGGATTTTTGTTAATATTTGTTGTAAATGTTCGGAAAAACGGAACCTTTTTTGTCAAATGATTTGTACGAACATTTGCTATCACTGCGTATTCGAACTGATCAAAATGGAAGAAAAAGACGTTTTAAATCAACTTATGTGATAAGAAGTTTTTGCAAAGAGCGGTGCAAACTCCTCGTTAAGAACTTAAGTATGGCTTGTTTTTCTTTGCTTTGAAAGCTTTCAGGACTCACTACAATTTGCCCGAATGTATATAAACATCAAATTTACCTGAAATGTCTTAATTTTAAGTGTTGTCTTTAACACCGCGGAAACATAAAGCTTTTTTTTTTTAATCTTTAGGGCCTATCTGACAAACATGATTTTATCTTGTTTTGCACCCTCTCAAACCCACATTGTTCATGCCGTTGCAGTTGGGCACGCTACTTGAAATTAAGAAAAAAGAGGGCGTACTCACATTTGTAAGAACAGTAAAAAGATTACGTCTATCTGAAGTTCCGTACACAGTTATATCTTTTATTTTGCATACATGGTTTAAAACTTAAGGATGAAAAACATGTATCAGACTATGTAGCGTGACTATAGTAGACAAATCTTCCAGTTCAGTTAGGGATACCTGAAAATTGTGTAACATGGGTGTTTCCTAGAAGGTATAGAGACATAAGAAACTTGCGAGAGGCATAAATAACATGATACATAACTTATCTTCATTCGTCCATGAAATTGTTTCTACTCTCTGGTTAATTAATGGAGATTCCCCATACCATGACAACACCTCATCGAGTGACAGATATTATGAAAATATCGTGAAGTAGTAGACAGGTCCGTAGCTAGCCCAAATGTTGCGGTGGGGGAAGGGCGGGGGGAATATAATAAAAAATACATCTGCAGCCTATTTTGGGGAAACTTTCCTCATGGCCCCTCCCCCCCACCCTACTTACGGCCCTTTAAGTAGGCCTCCTCTGTAAACGAACTTCAATCGGAAAACAGGAATTCTGAATCTCATATGGAAACAAATTTCAGTCTAATTAGTTTTATATGAACTGATTAAGGCCTCTTGACTTTCATTTTAAGTAGTGCAAGCGACTTCCTACATACACGCGGCTCAGGTTAGATACCAAGTGTTTTAATCCAGAAGTGTTTTAGTCCAGTTAGGAAAGAGCACAATTAATAATCAATTATTGATTATTATTCATTTTTCATTCATTTTTGGTTCCGATGCGATAGCATTAGGAACCTATGCGTTCATAATGGCGTATGTATGTATGTATGTATGTATGTATGTATGTATGTATGTATGTATGTATGTATGTATGTATGTATGTATGTATGTATGCATGCATGCATGTATGTATGTATGTATGTATGCATGCATGTATGTATGTATGTATGTATGTATGTATGTATGTATGTATGTATGTATGTATGTATGCATATGCATGTATGCATGCATGTATGCATGTATGCATGTATGTATGTATGTATGTATGTATGTATGTATATATGTGTGTATGTATGTGTGTATGTATGTATGTATGCATGCATGCATGCATGTATGTATGTATGTATGTATGTATGTATGTGTGTATGTGTGTGTGTGTGTATGTGTGTATGTATGTATGTCTGTCTGTATGTATGTATGTATGTATGTATGTATGTATGTATGTATGTATGTATGTATGTATGTATGTATGTATGTATGTATGTATGTATGTATGTATGTATGTATGTATTACTATTGTTTTTAATGGTGATCTTATGCATATTAATAAGTAGGCGGGGCTTAATGTACAAATCTTAAAGAGTTTATATTTTAACAAACGCATTTCTGTTTTATTTCATATTTGGTGTAATTTTGATGTTAGCTAGTGTACATGTTCATGACGTTAAAACGTTGAATTTCATTAATAGGCATAGTGGGCGGGGCTTAATATAATTTTGCTAAAAAAAGCTTGTAAACACGGTATCTCAAAAACGGTAGACTGGATTCATGCCATATTTAGTACACAGATAGTCCATGATCTGTAGATATGCCCTGTTGTTTTTGGTATTTATATCTTGCATATTAATGAGTAGGCGAGGCTTAATGTAAAAATCTTTAAATGAATATATTTTAAGAACCGCATGTCTGTTTTGTTTAATATTTGGTGTAATTATGATGTTAGCTAGTGTACTATTCATGATGTAAAAACGTTGAATTTCATTAATATGCATAGTGGGCGGGGCTTAATATGATTTTGCTGAAAAAACCTGTAAACACGGTATCTCAAGGACAGTAAACTGGAAACTGGATTCATGTCATATTTGTTACACAGATAGCCCATGGTCTGTAGATGTGCCCTATTGTTTTTGGTGGTGATATCATGCATATTAATTAATGGGAGAGGCTTAAAGTGAAAATTTGGAAAAAGTGATAATTGAGCAACTGTATGTCCGTTTTGCGTCATATTGGGCATGGTAATTTTGTTGGTTATTGTGTACATGCTTATATTATCAGCAGATGTCATTAATATGCATGGTGGGCGCGGCTTAATGTGAAAGTGCTGAATGATGTAAACACCATAATGCACCCCATGAACGATACATTAGATGTATGCTATATCAGGTACACAGATGGGTCATGGTCTGTACATATGTTCTAATGTAATGTTAGTGAATATAAATGAGTAGGCGGGGCTTACTGACAAATTTTTGAAATAAGATAAATGTGCAACCTTTTTGCATCATACTTGCTATGTTGTTAAATATTTTGGAAATTGCTAATGTTGTCAACATTTTTTTTTTATTGATCTGCATGGTGGGTGTGGTTTATGAATAAATACCATTGAACAAATATTATACAATGACATGACAGTAAGGATGACATGACAGTAAGTAAACATTTTGCAAATCAATCAGCCTATGAAAAAGAAGCATTGGAACCGCAACCTTTTGATTCTGGTTATGGGTTAGAGTAAGGGTTAGGTTAGCTATACTTGGACCGAAACACTCGAAAGATCTAGAGATTTATGGACCAAAACACTTGGGACCTAACAATAGCCGCATAAATGCACTGTCGATCGGATTAAATCTGTGATGAACAGTGAAAGATATTAAGCAAAATTGTTGTTTAACCTAAAAAAGAAAAAGAAGAAAGAAAAAAAAGAACAAAAGACACTTTTTGTTTAACCAAAAAAGTAAATAACACCAATACAACGGATAGACAAGAAGCTTTACATGGGGTGCTTTTGTTTGATGAACTATTTATAATATAATTAAAAGTGCCCTCCAATGTGAAATGGGACTGGGCATGCGACGAACCAGGTCTGAAACACTATTTTTGACATAATGAATATTCATATCTGCATATAGTACGCAGAACATGCACTGTTATTTGTGCTATGTACGTCGCATCGTACGCACCATGCATGTCCGGAGCTTGTACGTACATGCATACCGTACCTGAGAATATAGAAAGCATGAGCACGTGAAAAGTTTTGTCAGATTGGACCTAGACTGTTGGAGTAAATAGTAGATTATTTAGTGTTGACTGTATTTGTTAGTGGAAAATATTGTGGAAATGGCAACTAAGCTTAAATTTTTCTCTTCGTGCCTTTTAATTGTGGTAATTTTTAGTCGGTTAAGAACTTGTAATGGACAAAATTGTGAAGAGGATATAGGCCTAGATCTTAAAGCTTACAAATCGCCAGTGGTGCTAGAAGGAAAGTTTGGTGAAATTTCGGAGAGTGGACGGCCGGCAAAAGTATCTAGAGTTATTCGAGGTTCAAAGAAATTAAAGAATAAAAACATTCAATTAACAGGTTTCGGATTACAAGAAGCATGTATAATGGATATTACTTCTTTTGATGAGGAAAAAGCGTATATTATATTTTTAGATGATATTAATTCTGAGGACTTTTACCCAATTTCAGCAAATCCTGTGGAATTTGACAAATCAAAAAGGAAAGCGGTCACCAAAGCTATCAAGACTGGTAAGTAATCAAACCTGTTGTAGGCTAGCCTGCTGTAATTTACACTGAGTGAGTTGGTATGTAGGCCCAATGCAATGCTTTCAAAAGTTTCATCAGATCCAAATTTAATGAGGTTTTCAGAGAGGAGAAATTTTGGGGAGAAGTTTTTATTTGTGTTATTGTATTGTTTATTTTCAGAAAAGAAACAATAACTTTTTGTACATTTCACTGAATATACTCCCATAACTTAAGTCTTTGGAATAAGCCTTTGTAGCCCAAACAATTATAATTATAAAAAAAAAAAATATGAAATTCTAAATAAATTCTTGTACGCTGCAAATGTTGCATTGATATTTTACAAATTGAATCAGAGGCCTAGACCTTTCTTCATTTCATTGTGTTTATATGTGTTGAATGGGAATATGAAACCTAATTAGGGCTGCCAAATTCCCATGGGTGAATTATTTACAAGCATTATTTTTATGGTCTGTTGGAAAAGGCCCTTACCATGAATGCTAGTGTTAGTGTATTTATTTTTTGTCATTTTTAAGGAAAATAGATTATTTGTATGCCTTCTATAGGGCTCACCTGAAATAAAAATCCATAGGGGCACTATCGTTACAGTCGATAGGAGAAAGCACTAAGAGATGACATTTTTGCCTAATATTTACTTTCATAGCGTATGCGCAGTAGGTACTTTCATAGCGTAACGTTAAGGCCTAAGTTTTTCCACAAAAATACCTCGTTTTCAGCCATTTCAGGGTGTGGATTTTTTTTTTTTGCGGAAATATGACAATTTAGATAATAATTAGATTTCTGTGAGTTTTCAGTTGAGTTATGTGCAATTTTTTTCGAAATCACAAAAAATCGTGTTTTTTTTTTATTGACTGTAATGACAGTGCCCCTATGGATTTTTAAATTGGGTGAGCCCTATAGATAACAGCATTAAAGTTGTGACACCAGTTTTGCAGCAATGCATGGCAGTATGGTGTCAAAGCTATACATTTTCCCCTTTTTTGAGATGCATAATTGAAATCATGATATATCATTTTCTGATTTGTGTTTTTTCTAAAAAAAATTGTAAAATTGTACCACCTATTTCTTCAGTTATATTACAAGAACTGCTTCACAAATTTTATGATGTTCTTATTTTTCCACCTCGCAAATAGGCCTGAGTTAAATTTTCATCTGCTCCTTATATTTGTGAAGATTCCAAGTATCTCCACAGTAGGCCTATTTTTGTCAATTACTGTACATTGCACAAAATTAGAAAAAAGAAAGAAAAACAAAACAGGTTGTAAATATTGCATTTTACCATCAATTTATGCACTTGTCAGTTGCATGGCTCACCCCTACTACCCCCGGCAATGTCAGTCAAAGGTGAGTCAATAAAATAAGATAATGACTCACATGTGCGTCATTGTACCAAATTGTCAGTCACCAGAGTGACTCTGGGTGGGTCAATTTACTTCAGACCCATTGACTTTGTACAAAGGTGATTGATTTGGGGTAAGTCATTTCACAAAAAATGTCAGTTACCTAAGTGACTGAGGGATGCATCAATGTACATGATTTGTCCACCCACTTTGGTGCAATGACTCACCTTGTCCGGGGGGTGTGAGGGGAAGTCACACAATTGACAAGTGCATTTCTGTGAACGTATGTTAATTAATTCATGATGTTACGTGCAGGGAAAAGTGTTTATGAAGCTCTTTGTCAAGGACTTGATAAAGCAGCGAAGAATATACAGTACTGTACTGGGCATACTAGAGTAAAGTATGTCGAACATCTTCCAGAAACATTTATGCATGTCAAGTGTTTCGAGGTACTGCCTCTTGCACCCTGGGGATGCTTGAAATTTGTTTTGATGTGCTTAAAATTTTGATGGAATACAGTGTACTTATTAGCTCATCAAAGCCTTTATTACATCTTTTATGTAAACTTCAAGAAATACATGTACTGTACACTGTATGTTGTACTGTACACACTGCATGCTGTACTGTATAAGTGTGAAGTTGTTTACTTCTTTTGATTACCCAGATTTGATCCAAATGTTTTGATTCTAATAAAGTAAATGTTTTTTAACCTGTGTTGCGGAAAATAACAAAAATATTCTCAGTTCTTCCAATATTTATTGACCCGATTTTTCTCTTCAGTTTGAAAATACCATATTGGTGGTCATGTATAGAAGAAGTAAAATGAAATAAAAAGGTTAATTGAATGCAAATGAATCATTTTCCTGTAATTTAACGCCATCTAGCATTTGATTGGTTGGCGAGAGCCTTCACTTACTGTGTTTAAACATCAATGCTGTAGTGCAGTACCTGCTGGTGAAAGTTTCCCTTTGACGTTTTTTTAGGAAGTATTTGGTACAGGAAATAGATAAACCAAATGGTCTTATTCTCCTGGTATTTCCTGATTGATACAAAGAATTAGAATTGCAATAAAGATTGTCCTGTGTTTACTTGAATGCAAAGAAGTGTAAATTATTGAGCATTCCAAAACCATTTAGAATTTGGGTGTGAGGCCTCAATTTAGGTTTTTTGAAACTCCTGATGACTTTCAAATATAGTATAATAAAGTGGATGTACTAGAATATTACTTTAAAATCTTAAATTGTGACCGTTGCTGTACTACTAGTTTGCAGCACCTGTAGTCAGATATTAAATCAAAAAGAACAAAAAAGTTATTTCTGGAGATGTACCACAAATACACAACAAGCAATAATGTGCATATATATACTGTACATCAACAGATCTACAGTATTGATTTTGATGTTGTGAAAATTTTGTCTCCTTCTTTAAACATTGTTTAAGTGAAAAGTTTGACTTATACCCTAATTGTAAGGACACAATGTATAAATGGAATTATTTGATGCACCTTGTTGCATTATATCTACAGTATGACTATGCTCCCAACCAGAACAGTATTTGCTGTACATTACAGCTGTACCAGAAATTGATGCTGTTTTTGCATTACTGAAAAATCCCTCTCTGTTATTTGACAAAATAAAGAAATATCTTGCAAATATTCACAGGAGACAAGTTTGGTCATGAAATTTGGAACATACAGCACTTTATTTAAGTGTTTGTCGTATAGTACATGCACTGGTAGCAGTGAATTACATGTACACGTAGAATACCCATTCTGAAAAAATTGTGGTACATATGACCAAATGTATTAATATATTATATATTATATATATATATATGTATATGTATATATATATACTGTAAATATATATATATATATATATATATATATATATATATATATATATATATATATATATATATATATATATTACGTGCAAATATTCCACTTGTCACCCGGAATTTTTTGGGATTTCCCCCCTCCCCTGAGAGGTGAATCTTCTCCCTCTCCTGAGAGGTGACCCTTCCTACCCCCTCCCCATGAGAGGAGACCTCTCCTACTCCCTCCCCATGAAAGGTGACCCTTCCCCTCTCATGAGAGGTGACCCTTCCCCCTCTCCTGAGAGGTGACCCTCCTACCCCCTCCCCATGAGAGGTGACCCCTCCTACTCCCTCCCCATGAGAGGTGACCATTCCCCCTCTCCTGAGAGGTGACCCTTCCCCCTCTCCTGAGAGGTGACCCCTCCTACCCCCTCCCCATGAGAGGTGACCCTTTCTACCCCCTACGTAGAGTACAGTAGGTTCATTACTGTGAGCTTTATTAAAAAGGATCATCCCTTTGGTTGTTGCTTGAAGCAGGTGATTTACTGCATTTTACTGCTTTAAGATTGGTTGAAAAATTATAACCACCCCAAGGTTGAAAATGATGCAGCAATCTTGACATAAATTTTATCCAAGTTTTTATCCAAGGCGAGAGTTGATAGCCTGACCTACTTCTTGCTTGTGGTGTAGGATGTAATAATTTTGTACTTCTGATTTGCTTGGAGCATTAGCAAGCATACTGATCTATAACAGTATCCCTGCTATTGTGCTTCGCTCAAGTGGTACCTCCTTGCTTGGCTATTTGGCTATGGTTCTACTGTAATAATTACATTGATATAACTCAGCATAGGTGGAAACTGGTTGAGTAATTGTATTTGTAATTACACTGACATGCATAATACAGTAGTAGGTAGTGTATGCATACATATACAGTAACATCCAAAATAATCTTTCATGTGTGCTAGAACTTTGTTTCTTTTCTAATAATATAAAATGTTAGGTGGAACCAAAAAATTACAATCTCAAGAAATGACCCACATGTTTCAGACATTTTGAAAAAGTTTTCTATGGCGATGCCATATTGGCATAACAGGTACTCTATCACTGTGTCTAATCTAATTGCAAGAAAGACAATTTCTCGCATGACATAAAAAAAATGCAGTAAAACTTCCCATTCAGTAAATGAAGTATTTATGAAGCTATGAAGTGAAAATACTCAAAGACGCACTTGACATTCAAGACAAATTATTTGAAGTAGCAGAAGAAAAATGCAGCTTTGTTAAAATGACCGTTTCTATCTTTGAATGTATCATCAGTGTTGATTGGTCAGTGCTAAGTGGATTATCACAACCGATGTTATGGTCTGCCGTATAACACAGTCAAACTCATTTTCCCTTCGTCATCCCAATTTTCTGAACATGTAAAAATTACCTTTAAGTTATACAGTAGTGTGTATTGTATTAAGTTATAAATACAATAGTGTGTATTACATGTGTATTAAGTTATACAGTATTGTGTATTACAGCATATTCTCTGCACCAGGCCCTGCTACAGTATATGGGCACTTTCACAAGAAATGGAATGTGGGGAAAGAAGGCTGAAATATTTTGTCTCGTGTTACCATGTAATATTGCTTAAGCATAGTGTACTGTATATCTATGCTTAAAATTGTATCAGTATCATCTAATTAGCGTCACATCCATAAAATACCTTGGCACAAATCCTGTTCATCTGAAGCTGTCAAGAAACAGTACATACAGTATATATTAAATCAAATTTTTTGGGTAAACAGACAAAAAAACCTGTTTTTAATTGAATTTTTTTAAACACTGGATACTGTGAATTCTTATTACAAATGTGATTTCTGTTAAACAGGGCCGTAATTTCTGGGGACAGGGGGCATATTCCCCTCGCGACTGTCTGGCAGAATTTTAGAAGAATATATAAGGCTTTGAAAAACACTGTCCCCACCCCCAACTTATAAGTTGTGGTGGAAAGTACTGTATGTCTCTCTACTTGTGGAGGAAACTATGTCCCCCCCCTCTTCCCCACCACTCTTGTCTGATACCTGCTGTTAAAGTGGAGAATATTTTGTAACTGCTCAGCTGGATAGGTACTGCAGGGTGTATAGGGCCTTTAACTCATTGATTTAATTATGACAGAATTCATTCTTGCACTGTCAACTGATAGCATTCCAACACTAAATACAATGTCTTATTGTTTGTGGTGATGAGTTACCACGTGTTACCCTCCTAAAGTACCTCTTAGCTTAATGAATTAAGTTTTGGTTTTTTTTCTCAATTATGTTGCAGCATAATAATTTATTTTCATTTCATATTATTTGAAATCTTAAGTGATCTAAATCTCATTTTGGAAGGTGTGGCTACTATCTGATGCATGACAAGTAATCAAGATAACAGCAGAAATTAATTTCTGTTGAGGATAAAAAGGGCAAAAGCCACGAAGTGGGATCTGAATTTAGTTCTTGTATCTTAAAATACACTTGAAGAAAAAAGGACTTATTTAATATGAAATAATGGAGTGCTTTTTACAATTTTTTATTATTTGTATGGTTTTCAATCATTTTGAAAATAAATAATGTATCTAAAATCATGTACATGTGTGATAAGTTTTGTGTGATATAATTTGTAGTTGTCACCAATTCTTCAATTAAAATATCTTGCAGCCTAAATTGAGTTGAGTTTCTCAAAATGAAAAGTGCGGACAAATATGGCCTGGAGGAGTATTTTGGATCAGTTGTCCTCTAATGTAAGGCGAGGGTTATAGATTGGCAAGTTTGATGATAGGTCAGAAGTTGAAAGCAGCCGTGAGTATAGCACTTATCTGTGATAGGACAGCTCCCTGCTCCTAGTACTGCATCTCCTTGCTTTTTGCAATAATACTGCTTGAATTTGGAATCCATTGGCATGAAGATACTTTTCTCATAATTTGCACAGAGCATACATATACAATACAATAGCCAAGTGATGTACAGTAGTATGTCTTTTATTTTTGTGGTGGAGGGGGTGTAGTCAGACCCCTAGCTTGATTTAGAAAGGGGCAGGGTGCTAGACTTGTTAAGGGGGAAAATGCACATGCGAAGCGCTGCATCTTTAACGGCGTGGAGTCCAGGGGCCCCCTTAAGGCTTAATACCATGGTGAAGAAGCTCTGGGATTTTAGCTATGATCATACCTCAGAATGAAACTATTCTGACTGATATTGATAAGGACCATTCATGAACCAAACAGGACAAGTGCTATGATTTTGTGTTCTGTATCCATGTAAGGTATTTTATTTATGAGGTTAATTAAGATTAAGTTAAAAAAACAAAAATCAAAAACAAATCTATACAAAAAAAACTCATGAGGGGCAGGGCGGACCCCAGGATGGCGGGGAGGGTCACCCCTGTAAAAACAGCAAAGCTAGTGGTCTGGTAGTTGATAGGAAATTGGGAATAGATAGTGGTTGTTTTTATCTTAATGCACAACATTTGCCTTAATGCCGATGAAGTGCTTTAAGGTAAATTTAAGTAATTAAGTGTAATTCAAATCATTTTCTATATAGTTTGGAATTTTTTCAATGGAAATCAATTGAGTCACTGTATACTTTTCATTCATACATTTGTCAGTTTGTAATTAAAGATTAATGTTGAGGGAGAGTGCTTATATACATATTTAATGCACGAGTCAAAGAATTTTGGCCCGAGTAGAGTGGTTCAACTTTAGGAGGGTCATTCACAAGTGCAAAATCCTTTGACCAGTTAATAAATACACATATAAACACAATGCCAAAAACATTCATCTTTTTATAAAATTTCCCAGTTAGATTGTTTAAAATGCATAAAAACAACAAAAAAGAATGAAAACTGAGAAAAGTTTGCAAACATTTTTTAGCTTTGTTAAGAAATTCACCTGTTTGTAAAAATGGACTAAACCAATTACTGAAAGACGCGCATTAAGGAAATTTAATGCATGGTTCGCTCATGACAACGCCAATAGTTTATAGAAATTCTATAATGTATCTTTAATCACTTCTTTACGTTTCTAATGTGCTGAGAATGTATCCCAGATCACATTAATTGCCTCATTTGTGTCTGAGTAATTGCAAATGATTTAATTCAACCTTTTTTTTACATCCTAGGGGTTAAGGACTTGAAAAGAAACTTTTGTAACGATTTTGTTACTTATACACCTATAGTCTGACATAATACTTAAGTTATCAATCATGCTATACTACTCATTAAAATGACTCCTATTGAACCTAGCGACATTTCTGACTCGAAGGTGTGCATCATTAAGGAAGACAAACAGCCTTGGGTGATCATTAGGAAAATATCAGTGGGTCCTCGCATTCAGATCTTTGAATTGTCCCCCCTAAAAAATCAATACATTCTATCAGCAAACAGGACCCTGAATGATGTAGGTGCATTGTGATGGTCATCAATTTTAGATCAAGTGCCCGGTATGAGCCCAGACCAGTAGTACTTAAAGGAAAACAGAGTGGATAATCAGATTTTTTTAAAAATAGAGATTACTAAAAGATAATATAATGGTGGAGAAAGGTTTTAAAAATCTTATTCCACTAAGGAGAAATGTAAGAGATTTGTGGCAAAATGACTAGTGATGTACATTTCCCAACACTTTTTTGTGGGTACTGAAATGTTTTTTCACAAATCTGACAATTTTTGTCCTCTCCCATATAAGTCTGTCCTCTAAGGCAGGAACTCCAGGAACTGCTCAAGTCACAAACACTCTGTGAAGTGTGGACTAAATTCAATTTCTCCAAAAGAGAAAAGATATCGTACTTCTAAGAGGGTTAAAGTCCTTGGCAATATATCTGAGATTTCTTTATTTAACCAAGCATAGGTTGTGTAAACCCACCCACAGTCTTCAATTGTTAGTGGAGACAAAGATTTTGTTTGCTCAGCACATTCCAGTACAGGGTTAAGCCTGTCTAATATATTATTAGTGTGAGAAGTTGTAAACCTGCAGGCTTTAAAAAAAAATCACCTCAATTTTTAAGGATTGCATGACTTTTAGGAACAATTTTGCAATACTTACTGTACTTACTGTATATGATGCTGCAATGTTTTGAAGATTTTACTGTGTATCAAAGTGCTGCACAATTTGTGATTTCTAACAAATTGTATTTTTTCTGCAACTTGTTCAATATTTGATGATATGCATTACAACATGATTGGTGCGTACTGTTTTTATGCACTATTAAACATGAAGCTCATTGTCTCATGATATTCACTCTTGATAGAATTCTTGGTAGTTCAGAATTTGAATTCTATCCATTTGCCACATCTTTTTGAGAGTATTCAGGGACATTTTTCATAAAATTATAAATGAACATTTTGGCAATTTTTGAAGCACTTTCAAAACTTGCTGATGGACCCCTGAACTCCTGGTGGTACATAATTCTTAAATTTGATCCCTTTCGTGTGTTTGCTTCACTAGGATTTCTTGCCCATCTTCCAAGGTATTCTAACCAGGGTGTTGCCATGGCAACCTGGCGCTAAGCAGGCTCACAATAGGACTTTCAGAAGGATACCCGTATTCCACAAATAATTTCATCCACTTCTTATCATTATTGAAAAGTTTGATGAAAATTTGAGAGAAAAAATTAATTTCAATTTATTTGAAATAATTTGATTTTACTTCTTTACTGTCAGGCTGGAGGTTGAATTGTTGTTTAACTGTTGATTAAGTAAACAAAATTTTTGTCTAAAAATCTGTAGATCATTCATTCTGTACGTGTAGTAGGAAAGCAAGGTGTGCATTAGAGAGTGATAGCAACCTACTGTAAACAGAAATAAGTTCAGCTTTAAGATGTATTGATTTTTAGATCTTATGTTTGAAAGCAACCCCCAACATAGCATTCAATGTATAATGCTTTGTGTTGTACATGTAGTTATGAGGTGAGTCAGATCGGGTTACATTAATGTTTGATTGGTGTCTCTAAGAGACCGCTCTAACAATTAGATTCTTCAGTATTTTAAGCCACAATTGATGCAATTACTTTACCTGTTGTAACTAACCTTGGGTCAATTATGAGTTTGAATACCCTTCAATCAAGAAATAGATCAGTTGTAAGTGTATAGCTGTAAACAATTACCAGATTGATTGCTATTTTAGGGATTGCTTGATCGTGAGAACATCGGCCGAGCACAGTCTTAAAGTCAATCATAACATGTAATTTTGTAATATCCGTTGTGAATATGAGCTTTGAATCAGGAAAATAGGATGAATAAAATTACTCCTTTGAAACTTAAATACCCAATATATTGTATTGAAAGATATGCCGTATTTGTTGTGTTGGACTTTATAATATTTTTTTTTCACAATCGTAACTTAATCTTTCTGAGTGAATGGAAATCAAGGGACTTTGAGATGGCAAAGCAAAAAGAACTTTCAAGATTTTTTTTTTTTAAAGTTAACATTTTTTGGGGATGTTTACAACTTATTAAAAAAGCACAGAATAAATCCAAATTTGTTGTAAGCACTTGTTTAATATTTTGTGTTAAAAGGTCCATGGAAAGCTGTGAGAAAAGTCATTAGTCTATTTACCTTTATTTCTCTTATATTTCAATAATCTTGGTCAAAATTGAGTTGGCTGTAAAAGCGTGTTTTTTTTTTTTTTGACTTAATAATTATGAATTTCCATGAACGTGGATATGACTGCTAATCCATACATTACACAGCTAGTCTGATTTCAGTTGCTTCTACACAAATGATACCAACTTTAAACTTAAATATCTCCTGAATGAAATAATATTTTTGAATGTTTTCTCCACCATTTTGTTTCTTTTGAAATCTTCTTTCATATAAGATGGACCCACTTGACCTCTGATCTTATCCTTTAAAATGTTCTAGGTCCTGCTGACCCCTGTTCTAGGTCCTGCTGACCCCTGTTGCCTCTTTGAATAGTTTAATCTTTTTTAATGTCAAAACAGTATCAGACCCCTAGCTTGATTTAAAAAAGGGCAGGGTGCTAGACATGTTGAGGGTCACATTAATACGTGCGCGAAGTGCTGCGTCTTCTTGGCGTGGAGTCCAAGGGCCCCCTTATGGCTTTCTTCCATGGTGAAGAAGCTCTGGGATTTTAGCTATAATCATACCTCAGAATAAAACTATTCTGACTGATAAATACCATTCGTGAGCCAAACAGGACAATTACTTACTATGCTATCATTCTGTGTTC
Organism: Chiridota heheva; assembly: GCA_020152595.1. NCBI lineage: Eukaryota > Metazoa > Echinodermata > Holothuroidea > Apodida > Chiridotidae > Chiridota > Chiridota heheva. The sequence goes on from JAIGNY010004520.1 coordinate 301,397, forward strand.
TGTATCTATGTAAGGTATTTCATTTATGAGGTTAATTAAGATTATTAAGTTTCAAAAAAAAAAAAAAAAATCTAAAAAAAAATTCTCATAAGGGGCAGGGTGGACCGGGCAGGGCGGGTCCCCCTTGTGAAAAAGCAAAGCTAGGGGTCTGAATATAAAGCAGTTACTGTATATTCGTAATCTGTGTGTAAAGGGAATTGCATCTTTACATGAATGTCTCTGTGGGCAGGAGAGCAACTGAAGCCCTTTTTGTAAATAATAAAACAGCCTTTGTTTATGAAACTGTCAAATTCATAGTTCTCTGGGTTTTTTAAAACACCTGTGTCTTTTAAATGCATTAAAAATATCAATTTATTTGTAGGTAGGATATGGTTTTGTATAGTAGCAAAATGTAAGAGATAAAAAATGAGAATTAACTTTCTTGGAAATAATGTGATATTTGTGGGAATTTTGTTTATAACACCGAGCATACTGTAACTGTTGGGAGAACAACCTGCTTATGATTGATAGGGTTTCAGGCATTCTTTGTATAAAAAGTTTTTTAAGTCAACAACATTAAAACAAAGAATAATATGACTTGCTGTTTGAATCTGAAAAACAAAATTTGGTAATGTTTATTTTTGAAAGTGACTTTTGGTTGTTGCTGCATTCTTCAGCATAGTTGGTTCAGTCTCATGCAATGATCTTAACTCAGCAAAAGAAACCTCTGACCCTATGGTATATTTTTTTAGTCAAAATCATGAACTTATTCCGGTGCCAATTTGATGCCTAAAATAGCCTTCTCCACAGTTTACAAGAGTCGTAAATTTATTTCCTTTGGCAATGATCATGAGGCATAGTGGAAACAAGGATATGTTACTTTGGCATGCCAACTAAACATGTTAAAGAGGGAGGCTCGTCTCAGTAAAATTCGGTAAAAATGGGGGATACTTTATTTTGACGTCACTTCCGGTTGTGGAGGCAAGATCCAATCCTCTGTCTGTTTGTACCACACAGTGGAGCCAGACACTAGCATGTATGTTGTGTGTGCAGAATTACATACACAGCGCATTACGTTACTGTAACGAGAAACTTATTTGTTTTTTTTAATGCTTTTTTGTCAGAAAGCGAAAGTGAAATTTTAGTATTATAATACTACAATGATAGTCACCAAATGGAAATTGCTGAGAAAAAAAAGAAGAAGATGAAAGCAAAAAGTCAAAATAAACGATTCTACTGGGGCTTGAACTCACGGCATGATTTGAAAAACAAAGGTAACATGCGATCGCCGCAAGCATCTGGGCTATCTCGTGTGGTGCCCTTGGGGGCGTTTTAAATAGCTATATACCTTGCAGTACGAGACAACGAATCGCGCAGCAAAATTTTAACCAATCAACAAATTTGAAAGGAATTCTAAATATTGTGCACATATGATGATATCGCCTCTTTAAATCCATGTTCTACCAGGGTAAAAGATTAATAGGTGTTATAGAGAGCATTTCAAGTTCTTTCAAATAACCATTTTCTCTTTATCATTGCAATTTTTTTTTTAATGGTAGTCTCTTTATCATTAGAATATGTGAACAGAACAATTGTCAAATTTCATTTTTAAGGATCACTGTGATAAAAAAAGTTTTAACATTTTTCTGTTTAAAATTTGAATCTTGAATAAAAGAAATAGCCATGCTGGATTAGAATGGTTCAGGAGTGGTATTAATGGTACAGAGTGACATCAAATTTTAATTGAACTTGACCTTTCATATACTTTGAATATTCATGTATTGGTGATTCAAGATGTTGCAACATCTACTAATAATCTCCATCTTGCCAGTATTTAATGCTGTCTTCCTTAAATCACAATTTGAACAGTTTTTCTAAGAAAATTGCTATTATTGGTATGATTAAAGACAACATTATCAGACCTCTAGCTTGATTTAAAAAAAGGGCATGGTGCTATACTTGTTGAGGGGCACATTAATGCGCTGCACCTTTGAAGTGCTGCGTCTTTTCTGCGTGGAGTACAGGGGCCTCTTTTGATAAGGACCATTCATGAGCCAAATAGGACAATTGCTTACTATGTTATCGTTCTGTATTCAGTTAAGTTATTCATTTCAGAGGTTCATTTAAGATTATTAAGCTTAAAAAAAACTAAATCTAAAAAAAATATAAGAAAATAAACTAAATAAATACAATAAATAAATAAAAAGTTACATTTTTTTTCTGATGAGGGGCAGGGAGGACCCAGGGGGTGGGCAGACCCACAGAGGGGTGTGGCTGGTCGCCTCTGTGAAACAGCAAAGCTAGGGTTCTGATTATCATCAGTAGTGTTGATATCTTTGTGATAGTAATCAAGCGCATGCTTGTAGCGCGTTGTACACTCATTAGTTTGGTGCCATAATGGTCTGTGGTGCCATGATGGTCTGTGGTGTGTAATTAGGTTGTTGTTGGCTAAGTTTATTGACTGTTCATCTTTTCCAGTTCATGGGAACACAAATTTATTCTCATTCCCCTGAATGGATTGAACTCTTGATGAAGGTTGTACTGTATGCATCGGAAGTGCATTAACAATATCCTACTTGCATTAGGCCTAACTCGCATTAATCACTAACTTTTGTTACTTTTTTGACCAGATGACCTCTGATAACCTTGTTAAGTGCTTTTATCTTTAGAGGATAATGCACATAATGCAACAAGCATCATTAATAATACGTTGGTTGAAAATAATAATAATAATGTTATTTTGCTTTGATTTGGCAAAGTTCAAATAAAATTAGGAAATATTTGCTGTTATTCCAATTTTTCATTATGTAGAGAACATAATTACAGAATTGCAATTAGGATTTCACTTCGTACAGACTCTAGAAGGTGGAGAGCCAACACAGTTTACTGGCCAGATAACAAAGAGCTGCAGTTACAGACTAAATACAGATTTAAATACATTATGATACATACAGTACTTAAGGTGCACAAGGGTAACATGAAGATGATATACATAGGCCATCCCTAGATACAGCATGTGAGAATTAGCTTATGCAATGATTGATGGCTAGTTTACATCTGTGGATAACCTTTGTGATATCCCTTAAACTTGCAGTGTAATGCTTGATGAGAATTGTGCATGTTAAATTGTAGTGGAGCCAAATGCATAAGAAAGTAACAAGTTTCATCATGGTACAGTACATTGTGAACAATGGCCCAGACCAAAATGCTTCATGCATGAGCCTGTTGCACACCTTGCTCAAAAGACATTCAACCTTTGGTAAACAGAAGTTAAAATACAGTTTTCACAATATGATGGATTACAAATTATAAGAAGTTCAAAATACCTTACCAACAGTACACAATTTAGGTATGGATTTTATACTTGCTAAAATTGATAGTAGTATAGTCAAAAGTTACTAAGCCCTCCAAGAGGAGGGTGCTAGGGACAATTGGATATGGGCCCAATTTTGTGGAGACCAGAAAAATGTAAATGCTTGAAAAATATTGCAAAACTAATATTTTTGTTTTTGTGTATGTTGCAATCCAAACTACAGTATAGTATCTTGATTTCATATTTTCTTGTAAACAGTCATTCTAGAAATATGTTATACCCAGTTTCACATACTTATGCCAAAAAAAAAGGTGATTACTCAGTGGCTAGGAATTTCACAAGGAAAGTCGATGAAAATCATTATTAGGCCGTCAGTAAAAAACGTGTACATGTAACGTTCCCTTTATGATGTCACATATGATACTCTATTTATCTCAATCTGAGGGTTATATTCCATGTTTTAGTAATGGATACTTTACTTCACGCCTATCGGGCTGTTACCAAAACAAACAAGACATTTTAATTGATATTCTGCCAGAATTGTAAATGTGGATCAAATCGCCCCGGATTCTTAAAAGGAACCACCTGCACAATTTCGTCAGCACAACAGCCCATACTCCCACTAAGGCCAAAGAGCTGTTAAAATTGACCACATTTAGATTATAACTCAGGAAATTGTTATATTTAGCTACATGTAACTTATGAAATTTGAAGGGGGTGGGTCACAATTTGAAGTTTGGACAATCGGAAAGAAAAGAGTAATATAGATTTTTTGGCATTGGTGTGTCACGGAATTCAAACATTTGTATTCACATTTTTTAAAAAGAGGGTCAATGATTAGGTGTGGAAGAACACACAGTGTTAAAAGGGCTTAAAGTTTTGCTTACATATGCATTTTCTGTTGAACATTTTCCAGATTTAAAATTTAAAGTTAGGATATTCTAGGGTCAAACCAAATTTTAGGTATTTATGAGACCCACAAAACTCTTGCGACGACGACGAGTGAACACACAATTACAATGACGGGGTCGACGCCTGTGTAATCGGTTACGATAGTAACAATGCTATCACGAAAGCTTAATACGACCCGGATGAGAACACAGGTACGACGTACGGACAGACATAACATCGACAACCAAGTCAATGTCCACGGCCTTTGATTACCAGTTGTGGTGCACTGGCGTGTCTACCCAACCCAGGCTTGAACCCAGGGCCTCGTTATCTGTAGACAGGTATGATAACCGCTACACCACAGTAGGTAGATAAAACTCTTGCCATTTTACTGTGCCTTTTAAGGGCCAACACGCAGTGCCTTTGATTAAATACCCAAGTAACTGAATTTATTGGACTTGTAAATGGCACATACAGTACTCGAGTTGAAGAGAATAATTTGGGGTTCTGATTTCCTGAAGTGAGAAAATGAATTCTTCCTTTAAGTGAGAATGATTTTTGGTATTAAGAAAGAGTTTCCATGTCTAAGGGAAATTTCCTTGTCTGTGAATGAATGATTTGAAAGGCTTCCTGATTTACAGCAAAGTGATCTGTACACCTGCATTCTTTCGGCTTTGCTTTTTTGAGCATTAAAAGCTGAATGTAAGATTTTGACATACTGTAGGTGACATACTAATGGTTTTATAGTGTGTCCAACACTGTCCTTATGTTTCCAGTTCAGACTTTAAGGATTAGTTCAAGTGGTCAAGCATGTTCATCTTACAGTATATGAAAGAGGACTTCAAAAGAACAAAATGGTGAAGAAAGCTTTCAAAAATCTAATTCCGTTAAGGAGATATTCAAGTTTATAAGTTTGGTATCAATTCTGTAGAAACGACTGAAATCAGACTAGTTGTGATGTCACAGCCTCAGACTCTAATGTCTTTATTTATTTTGAAGAAAGTTTATTTAATTTTTTCAGTATTTTTTTTTTATTTTTAAACCTTCTTCAGGTGGTATATTATAAATACCCTTCCTAGATTCAGTTTTACTACTTTTTTGACATATCCCATGGTTTAAAAACCACAACATTTCAGGACAAAATATGATAGAATACATAAAGACTGAGGAATCTGAGGGTATGACATCACAACTAGTCTGATGTCAGTCATTTTTTCTATACAAATGATACCAAACTTTAAACTTAAATATCTCCTTAACGGAATAAGATTTTTGAGTGCTTTCTTCACTATTTTGTTTCTTTTGAAGTCTTTTTTGATATAAGAAAGACTTGCTTGACCCCTGAACTAATCCTTTAAGGTAAAAATCACAATATTGTTTGGGAAATTGGGACATTGCTGTGGGCATCTGAATGGTGAATATCGGTTTTCAAAAGGAAAATTGGGATGGTGTGAAATTGTCTGAAGTATCTGAAAATGTACTTGTCATGGATCTGTCATGATTTAACTGCTAGATTGGAGAAAGCATTCTGTAATCACTGGATGTAAAGAAGATAATTCACAGAGCATAGTTAATACTTTAGGTTGTCCTAAAATTACTATCAAAAATGTATTGTATTTAAAAATAGATGTTTTAGCCTTAAGCAACTTTTGTTCAGAATTTATTAACAGAATAAGCCATAGTCCAATTCAGAGACCATAATTCTTCTCAAAATACAATGCATTTTATGTAGGCAGGATTTGATAGTAAAATAGTCCTAAGTCTTTCATTATAAATATGCAATATAGCTGCAATAACAACTTCAAATCTTAGTAACGTGGTTTATGAGCATACTACATATTTAAACTGCATATCAACTTGATAATTAAAGCATGTTTATGAAATGAAAACCCATCACTCGTCATCACGACTATAAACTCGCTTTTGCTGACCCAGATTTCTTATCCTTTACTGTTTGCTTTCAGTTGATCCATATTTATATTTAATTGAGTGATACAGATATTAACAGTGCTGTGGACTCGCTGCTGTATCATGGATCAATGAAACAAAGCCAAGGGCATAAGCATCGTTTGCAAATTAATAGCCATAAATATTGTCATCCAATTGGATTAATCTGAGTGTTATAACTCTGTGTATAATCTCACTAGCTTGTAGCAGAACAAGTATTTAGGTAGATATGAATTTTGAAAGTATGAGGCTTTGGAGAGAGCAAGGCAGCAACAAGGCTCGTCAATAATCCTCGTTTGATTGGAGTAATTGATAATACATATTTTTGTTTAATTTTGTTTTATGGGTCATTTAGATTTACAACATTAAATGTCATCAGGTTGAATTATTGAGCTTGTCGCCGAGATGTTTCCTGTGCGGTGTGTACAAGGCATGTTTCCTTTTCCCAATTGTGGTAATGCAATGCGAACAAGTCTCCTAATGCTATACAGCCATTCTAATCTTGGCTACACAGCGAAAAATGAAATGTATGACCATAATAAAAGGATTGGGAATAGTGAGGTGAGTGTTATAAATGCCAATAAATGAATAGGAAAAGGCTCAGTATGACATCACAGCAACACATTCTCCCACAAAGTTGATGTATTTTATTCAAATCTATCATCCTTTTTTATTAGTAAAACCTGCTAGAAAAATAAATTGATGAAAGTTAGGTTTTTTTTATACATTGCCAAATATACCCCATTCAATAACTTTTGGAAAATTGTTTCTAATCATACAGAAACAACCAATTATGTTCAAAGAAATACATAAACATTTGCAATGGATTTGCCTCTATGACATCATCAAACACGAATTCATCATACTGTACAAAACTTTAAAATGCAATTAAGAAATCTTTAAAAATCTATATCCCTTGAATGGAATGTGATATCAACCTGATTTTAGGTTTTACAAAAAAACCATGGGAATTTTCTTCTAGAGCCATTTAAAGTGGTTCTGCCATGGGGGTCGGAACTTATGTTAATTATGTTAATTTATTTGCAAAAGTATAACTTTTTCTGCACAAAACCCAATTGATTGCGAGAAAATTGTAAAAGAAAAATGCGTTTTTCTTCACCTTGACCAAAAAAATGCCAGAATAAGGCTCATTACGCAATGACGTCATTTTGGGATGCCTGTATGTAAATATAAACAATGCATCGATGTCACGTTTAACATGTGTCCGCAGTTAGAATTTCACAATATCGATAGCATCTTTGTTTGTTCTTCTAAAATATTATTACATTTTTCAAGCAAATATTAAACAAAATGCCACAGCGTTGTGTAGTTGGAGGATGCAGTAATATAAATGCTCAAACTAAAAGTCGTTTATCAATGGTAAAGGGCAACAAAACGAGACAATTCTGGATGTGTTTTGTGCACTGGACATAAACCAAGTTTTCGGGGATCTTACCGGGCACAGAGTCATATTCAGGTCATGCCAGGTTGTTACCCCTGTTCTGTTTGATTTAAACAGTAACTTGTCTCTGACATCGAATTTTTACTGTTTCGCGAATAATACAAATTCAAGTGAAAGAAACAGAAGAAAAAAAAGACTCAGTGAGATTAAAACTCATAATCTCTCGCTCAAAAGATGAAGTCGTAACTGACTGGGCTACTTAATCAGTTGAAAATTTGTATTATTTATTTGATAGATTGTGTGGAATAAGATCGAAGGAAGAAAAAATTGATAAGATAGAACTGAATTGTAATTATTGTGTCCATATGCCTGTATGCCAAGCCGTTAAAAAGTAAACTAACAAACTTTTCACAATTTCTTAAGAGCTTTCAATTCAAATGCAAAAAGGCAAACAGATTGCAGGAATGAACTATTCATATTCAGTTTACGTAGGCCTGTTGACTAAACGACAAGCGATAGAGACTTGAACATTGATAAATAAAACTTTATATTTCTATTAGATGTAAAAAAATAAATAAAAAAAGAGTAGATATTGTTGCAAACACTTCAATTTGATTATGTTTAACAAAATTTTACTTGCGAAACGGTAAGAATTTTATGCCAACTATGCAAGCTTTGTACTGTAGGACCGTGTGAGGGCCCGTGTAAGGGTTGTAAGCCTGATCCTTTTTTCTTGTCTGCAAGCGGTTCAAATTAAAAAGGAAAGACATCCCTTTATTATGAGAATGTTCTTCATTTATTTCTAAATCATTTTTATCATAGCTTGAACTTGAAGATGACAAATTAAGATCTGAACAGCCCGAAAAACTTTCGCAATCAGACGCTATTTGTATGTGGTTAATATGTGTGTGATGCATTGTTTACGATCAGCAGTCCCTGAAATGACGTAGCAGACTTATGACGTCACAAATCCTTTCAACTTTTGTTTTAAAGCAAGCAATAAATGATCAATTTTTAAAATGAAAATGGACTTATTTCCAGGCTTTCTTGATGGATTATTGAATTTAGTGATATGAAAAACCTATAACAGGTTCAATCTCAATAATTTTAGAAGGCATGGCAGAACTACATTAAAGGATCAATTTAAGTAGAGAGGATATAATGAATAGATTGGCCTGTGATATTTCCTCTATAACCTTTCCGTGGTGAAAAGCATTGTTTAGCATTTACTGTAGCAGTGACCTCGACATTCAGATAGGGATGTTGTCATAGAGGGTTTAAATGAGGGATATTAGCGATGGGTAATGTGAGGTGGGGAGTGGGAATTAAATAACTCTTAGAATCTTGTTAGTCGTTTAGTAAAATTTAAAATCTTTTAGTGGGTGAAACGCTTTGAAGCAGCTGCATCATTTCCAGTCCTTGGTTGTCTGGAAACAATCCATTTCAATTTAGTTCTGATAAGTTAATCATATGAATGTTCCTTGGCTAACTACCATCTATGCAAAAATGGACAAAGCTTTAAATGTTCCTCAAATGTTCCTCTAAACATATTCTAAATATGTTATTCTAAGCATATTTCCACTTCTAATAAGACCTCTACCAAAATCACTTGACCATTTTTTACATGGCTGAACCCATTTTTTGTTTGCATTCCAACTATCAGATTTCTTACTGTACATACAGTATAGCATTGATCTTTCAGGTTTTCTTGGCAGAAGTTTTCAAACTATCATATAATTGCTTTTATACTCACTAGCTATGGATAGCATATCATATTTATAACAAGCAGGTGATAGAATAATCACCTGTTTCTTACTCTACCTACCATCAGGTCAACAGTCCTCCCATAAAATGTACATTCTTAACCTTTCAAGTTAATCAATTTTGACCCAAATTTGAACACAATAACTTGAATGTAAAACCTATAGCCCACCATTGCACTTTATACAAAAAAGATCTTCAAACACATTTAATGATTAAAATGTTTCAGTTTTTTAGGTCATCTTATAGTTTTTCCATATTTGGTCATGTAGGCCAACTATTTAATTTCTCAAAGGAAAAACAAAAACATAAAAATGTTGAAGCAGCTCATGAGTTACTCCTGGTGCTTCTGTAGGTCCCTGTGTTCAGGGCTTGTCTGGTTGTCATACCTGTATGTGGCGACGACGAGTGAACACACAATTACAATGACAGGGTCGTCACCTGTGTAATCGGTTATGATAGTAACAATGCTATCACGAAACATTCAATACGACCCGGATGAGAACACAGGTACGACGACGTACGGACAGACATAACATCGACAATTAAGACAATGTCCACGGCCTTTGATAACCAGTTGTGGTGCACTGGAGTGTCTACCCAACCCAGGCTTGAACCCAGGACCTCGTGGTCTGTAGACATGTATGATATCCGCTACACCACAGTAGGTAGATAATCTGTATGTGGGAGATATTCATTCTATTTATCTGAGCTCTTGTTTTGACATGTTGGTTGAGCTACAACATCACTGATGTCTAGCTTGAGTCCTATTCTATAGGGTAGCTGTTTTACTTATTTGGATGCTGCTATGGGTGGAAGGGGGGGGGGGGGGGAGGTCAATAAGAGCTACAGTCATTACAAAATGCTTTCAGGGTCACAAAAAGTTAACTAGGTTCATGTGCAAAGTTTTGTAGCTGTGACAAAGACTGAATATTACCTTCATGCAGTAGTAAACCTGCTAATAGTACCATAGCAAGTGGCGAAGCCAGCATTAAAAATGTGATGGGGTCCGAGAAGGTTCTAAACCCCCCTTCCAAGACAAAGAGATCAGATTTTGCCCACTTTTGAAGTAAATTTGGTTTTTTAAAAGCAAAAAAGATATAAAAAACAAAGATTATTCCAATTTTTGACAATTTCCTCAAAAAAGAATGTGTGTGTGTGATCCGGACCCCAATTTACTGACCATAACTCCTTCCATACAGTTTTTTTACCACTTTTTGTCAAACATTTCACTCCGCAAATGTTTCATGTAAGATTTCATCCCTTGTGAGTGATGCAGCGTAAGATGATTGCATGTTCTGTCAATTTAATTGTTTTCTGCATAATTTAATTTTAGAGTTAGCGCTCCTGGCAATATCTTACATTATAAATTGAGTTTTTTACCTGATGGGTTATACACAAAACATGATCGACGTTCAGTATGCAGCTGGTTCATAGTAACTATAATAATGACCTAGTTAGCTAACAGTGCTTCCTGTTCCACGTATATAAGAAGAATTTGCTTTTTGCAAACTTATACAGAGATCAGAATATGAATATATTAATCAACTATTGGTAAATAAGATGAGATTATGATAAATTAAGGAAAGTTTTGAATGTAGTTTCACATTTTACATTTCTTTGGAGAGAATTGAATTGCTTATTGAACTGTGGGACATTACTTACAAAGTTTGTAAGTTTTGTTGAGTGAACCTTGTTGCTTTTGGTCTTTCTCATCATGCATATTCATTAGGGGTGGGGCTAGGCAAAAATAAAGGAAAGACACACCTGAATAGTATACATTACCCTGTTTAAGGTGAATCACAGTGATTGATGCATGGAAATACTGTATGATCAGTTCATGAGTGAAGCATCAGATCAAATAGACAGACTAGCTGTATTGTCCATCTTTAAACCATGATACCCATTTGGGCTCAGCAGTGCTATATGTACCTATGACCCTTTATGGTAAATGGTATTAAGGCTCTGATTCTCTTATATCCCCGAAAAGGAGATACTGCTAAAGAAAAGTCAGATGTCGATAGCAGATGCCAGAAAGGATACTGTGCCACACTCACATGCAATTGTTAAGTTGATTTGGAATTTTTTAAAGAAATAAAAACAAAATAGAATAAATGGTACTTGTCACAAAGTCAGGGTGAAGTATCGATTTCAAGCAAACACGCAAATTGACAAATTTAGCAAAAATAACCCGAGGCTGTTTCCATTTTTGAAGTCTGATAAGAAAATTGTTTGCGTGAACTTGCAAGTTCTATCTCTCGCGACCTGACAGTGCTCAGTTTGTGATGTCCTTCTCCACCCACTGCCCTGAGAAAAAGTAAAGAAACAACATTTGAGTGCAAAGAATCATTTCTTGTAGTCTTGATATGTGAACTTATGAATATGATATTAAAACTTTTGTAGACACTTTGGAAGTAGTAAAATACACAGAATCGTGTTAATCCTTAGAAACATGGTGGAAGTCTTTATGCTAAGCCCTGTAACCCTCTATCACCCATTGGGGAAATAGTTGTGTGATCTGAAATAGTCCCCTCAGGCTATGAGATTGCAGTGAAAAGTTTTAAATGACCTACTGGCCTAGTCTGCGGATATTAATACCTCATTATGTGTCAAAACAAGTTTGTTTTTTGCATAAATATGACAGGATACTCACTAAAAATTTTGATCAAAAACTGAAAACAGTTGAGAGAAAGCCCCCTGGATTGGTCGGAAATGATAGAATATATTGTGTTTTGTTAACAATTTTTACAGATGATAACATTTTTGAATAAAAGGAGTTGGAATATGCGATTGGTTTACTTTAAGGGGAATGAGGTGGTTGGAGAGGTTGTGTCCCTTGAGAATAATTACAAGTTCTCTGGAATTTCATCCTACCAAGTGAACTGGATTTCCGAAGTGGAATTTTTGGTGCGTGACAGCAGTATTCTGTGTGCACTGTACCAGTTTAAAAGATGCGGAAGCACAGCAAGCATCTGGCATTCGAGTTTGGTTTGTTCGCAGAAACATGTTTCTTCTCTTTAGGTCTCAGTAAAAGAGAATATATTTTTTGTGCTACCCTTACATGGATGTATTTATTCTAGATGTATTTATGCAATTTTGTGGAAGAAAAATATGAAATTATGATCCATTTGGTTTTGATATAATATGTGTATAAAATATTTTGTTCTTCTTTGATTTAGGTGTATCATTTTGTCTTTCTTTCAGTATAATCCAGAAGGGACAATTAATCTAAAGAGGATTTTAGGACCAAGTATTTCAGGAGCCAAGGCACAACACTTGCACAAAATACTTATAAATAATGTAAATAACAAAAAACATGTAGATAGGAAAAAAAGTATGATAAAATATTTTTCATATTTTTGGAGAAGGGGAACATTTTTGGGGTGAGGATTGGAGTAGAGCATTGGGATGAGGACCCAAAATGTTTATTATATGCTCAAAATCCACAAATCCATTGCTGCCCATGACTGTCTATTTGAAAGAAACAGAAAATAGTATTTTGTTTAGGAAAAAGATAAATCAATACAGCTTTACACAATTATCTCAAAACTTTATACTCCTGTAGGAATGAATAAGAATCAGCTTTGTTTTTCACCAATTGTTTTCAAGTTTGAAAGGCTGTGGGCACATGGCCGGTCACAGGAAGGAATATTCCTGCGAATCAAGAGTTCAAAGTTGGGTTTGTCTAACTTGTGACTTTTACCTTCCGAGATAAAGTTTAAGACATGTCCAGATGGCTGTTATACATACAAATCTGTACTTCCTTTTCAAATTTCCTTTCAAAGCCAAACTTGTGACATTATTCAGATTATGAAATGTAATTAATTGTGTTGTAAGTTTCCACAAGGTAGCATGGAACTAATACAGTATCACTCCACCATCCAAAAATAAGAACCCTCAGAGATAAGGCTAATAAAAATATTTTCGAGAGGTCCCATTTCATGGGGCAGGAAACTGAGAAGTTAAAAATTTTAGGAATGGTAGAGAAAGGATAGGACTTGACTGCATATCCAAAGTTGACGAGATTTGTTTTAGTTGAAGTTTCATGGGGAACTATTTTACCATGGACCCACACCAAAATTTCAGTGATTTGGTAAGGGTGTATAACACCTCTTCACTTCAGCCTTAAAAAAGGGCCAAAACTTCTGGTGACCCCCTATTGAAAGAACCCTCATGCGAGAGATATTAGATGGTACTTTTTGTAAAACATCGCAAAAGATATAACATTCTGGTACAAAAAGGCCTCCGAACTTGACTCTTTCATCATATGCTTCAATGGGGCAAAAAATTAGTTCTGTGCTACCACAAGGGGCCAAGCACAGAGGTATGGGTGGTGATTTATCTGCTAGTTAAAGGCACTAAGGCACTTTTGGGGCTGGATTTGTAAGCACTGGTAAAACGTCAAAAGCTGAAGCTCTGACAATTAAGTGTCAATTTCCAGTCCATTCTGAAAGAAAAAAGATGAAATCTTAATACGTTTTGTATTTCTTACTAAGTCAGCAGCGTATGATAAGATGAATTTAGAAAATATTTCCTTTTTATTTGATGTTATTTGATTAAATTTGTCTTAGTCAATTACTGTAATTGTGATCATGTTTACATTTCTTAACTTTCTTAACATTTTTCTTGTTCATTTCATAAAGCAGTCAACTCTCATGAATAATTTTGTAATATTAAAGACACTAATCAGTGATTAATGATGAAGTTCAGATACAGATGTACAGGCATTTGTATACTGAAGGATTGAAATTGCATTGTTTGTATGTATCTAGGATACATATTTGTGCAATTTCCAGGTATTAAGTTTTGACGACAAATTTCATGTGCATTCACGGTCAGATACTGTGAACAAATTGACTCCTTTTGTTCCTTCAAGAAGAGACTAGAATAAAATTCTGGCGACTTCAAGCATGAATGTCCAAAAATAGCAGGTATCATAATCAAAGTCATTTTCATACAAGGAGGTAATTATTATGTCAACATAACACTGAAATACAGTTCATATGAATTGTCATTTCTACAGTAATATATTATGCCCTTATTATAGGAAGTGAGCAATGTACTATTATTATTAGTGTTTACTAGAGTAATACTTCAAATATTTACTGATGATGAAATTGGATGCCTTTGTAAGGTTTCATTGGAAGCTAATGATTGAAGTCAATGGTATTTTTGTTTTTCATGTGTTGAAAAGCAAATTGAGAATGGATTAATAATTGTGGGAATGTTTAGAACTACTGACAGGAAATTAAAGGTTTTGCAAGAATCAGTACTTATTGGTACTGTACATGCACAGTGAGATTGAAACGCGACATATTGTTTAAGTACCTCTCCTAATGATTATTGTACTTGGCATTGACAGATTTACCTACTGAAAGTGGAGGCAAAGTCAAGTATGGGGGTGGGTGGGGTGATGGGGTGATGGGGGGTGATGGGGTGGTGGGGGGTGGTGGGGGTTGGGGTTGATGGGGTGATGGGGGGTTGATGGGGTGATGGAGAGGGGACCACAAAATAATGCCAAGATGCAAAAATCTTCAGTGCTGATTTTGTCATGTTTAGTGATTCTGAGTATTTCATCGTTAGATATTACATATGGCCACCTGTCCTGTAGCATTTGAACATAAATGTATCCAGCTTTTTATTATCTGCTACATTAACTCTCCATTTCTTGCAACCATACAAGAGTACAGACTTAACAAGAGAGTTAAACAGTCATATTTTTGTATATATTGAGAATGTGCTTGAGTTCCTTATCTTATTTAACTTCATAAATGCTACTCTTGCTTTTGGATATCATCCTCGCCACCACCTTGTAAGCTTACTGTTGCACCAAGGTATCTGAACTTGTTTACTTCATTTAGTTGTTGGTTATCAATATAAACTTTGTTTGCACATTTGCTGTTAACTATCATGAGATCTGTTTTATCCTTATTAATTCTTAGCCCAGTTTGTGCAGCATACTGATTGAGCATACTGATTGAGCCTGGTCACTTTGGTTTGCATGTGTTGATATGTAGATGAAAGTAGAGCGATATCATCAGCTTTTAAAATCTTAAGTCCTCATGGGTTGACATGAAATTCTTCCATCTAATTCTAATCCTGTTATCACATCAATTGTTCTGCTCCTTAGAGTTTCAAACAGTCATACCGGACCTGATACATAACCAGGTCGGGTCAGATTTTTCCTCTTTATTTTCTTTATTCTGAAAACCTTAGTTGTTGTGGAAGTTGGTGCTGAGTATCATATTAGCAATGGATGAAGTCCTTATTGTGTGGTTATTTTGATTAAGATAAAGTGGTCTCACCATTTGCTACAGTAAGTTTGTGGTTATGATTTGCTGGAACAAATTTTTAAGGAGAAGGACAAGTCATGATCAGTGGTTTTCCTCCTCACCCGGTTGATTACTTAGGTCGATATAATCGTACCACCATTGTAAAAAGTGTAATAATTCAGGGACGGATCCAGGATTTTCAAAAAGGGAGAAGGGGGAGGGAGGGGTGGAGGGGGAGGGGGGTGGGGTGGTCCAAGCCTTGGAATCCAACATCAAGTCATGAAAATGTATGGCTTTAGTGCCAGAAGTATATTGGTGACCCCCCTCAGGATCCGCCCTTGTAGTTTCATAAAATGACAAAAATTGCTCACATTAACTCCTACAATTAGTGGCTTTATTATGATTGTTCCTATTTGTATGCGCTGTACCTATTTAGCTACTGGAGATAAAGCTGTCATGAAGTGCCAGATGAATTAGGGTGAAATATCACTATTTTGGCAATTAGCACAACAATTAACCATTACCACCGAGTTCATGTACTTCGCATTCCTGTATCAAATCCCTGTGGGTTTCTTTTTGGTAACTACACACCATAAATTTCCTGTCTTGAGGTGTTGAAATTTGAAGGGGAAAATGTTGATTTCAGTAAAGCTCTTTAATTGGTCGTTGTGTTGGTTTATGTAAACATAAAAGTGATGAAAGTGTTTTTTTGTGTGTGTAAACAACAAATAAATCAGAACAAAGTTTTTTCTGCCTCAGTCCCAGGGATGTAGCATTGAAAACTTGTTTATTGTATAATTGTGGAGATTTCTAGGAAGTGAAGAATTCTTGTTGCAGTGAAGCATGTTCCTTTGGTGTTTAACTCAAGGACACTGGTGCTTTAGTATGAGAGAAAAAAGGGTAGAATATGAAATTTTCGTTTTTAAAGAGATACATGCACACACAAGAGTAACGTTCTTAAAAAATATGGTAAATTATCTTTGAACCATCACACAATGAACAACATAAAGATGAATGGATGTTAATGGCTTTTGAGTTATGTTGGTGATTTTGGTAAAATATTGAAAATTCCTTTATGATTATTTAATTACAGCAAGTCTGAATCTCCTCAAGTACATGTATGGTAAATCAAGGACTCACTTCTTCACCCCTCACCAGATATCCTTACCAGCTTGAGCCTTCTACATGTATGGTAAATCAAGGACTCACTTCTTCACCCCTCACCAGATATCCTTACCAGCTTGAGCCTTCTACATGTATGGTAAATCAAGGACTCACTTCTTCACCCCTCACCAGATATCCTTACCAGCTTGAGCCTTCTACATGTATGGTAAATCAAGGACTCACTTCTTCACCCCCTCACCAGATATCCTTACCAGCTTGAGCCTTCTACATGTATGGTAAATCAAGGACTCACTTCTTCACCCCTCACCAGATATCCTTACCAGCTTGAGCCTTCTACATGTATGGTAAATCAAGGACTCACTTCTTCACCCCTCACCAGATATCCTTACCAGCTTGAGCCTTCTACATGTATGGTAAATCAGGACTCACTTCTTCACCCCTCACCAGATATCCTTACCAGCTTGAGCCTTCTACATGTATGGTAAATCAAGGACTCACTTCTTCACCCCTCACCAGATATCCTTACCAGCTTGAGCCTTCTACATGTATGGTAAATCAAGGACTCACTTCTTCACCCCTCACCAGATATCCTTACCAGCTTGAGCCTTCTACATGTATGGTAAATCAAGGACTCACTTCTTCACCCCTCACCAGATATCCTTACCAGCTTGAGCCTTCTACATGTATGGTAAATCAAGGACTCACTTCTTCACCCCTCACCAGATATCCTTACCAGCTTGAGCCTTCTACATGTATGGTAAATCAAGGACTCACTTCTTCACCCCTCACCAGATATCCTTACCAGCTTGAGCCTTCTACATGTATGGTAAATCAAGGACTCACTTCTTCACCCCTCACCAGATATCCTTACCAGCTTGAGCCTTCTACATGTATGGTAAATCAAGGACTCACTTCTTCACCCCTCACCAGATATCCTTACCAGCTTGAGCCTTCTACATGTATGGTAAATCAAGGACTCACTTCTTCACCCCTCACCAGATATCCTTACCAGCTTGAGCCTTCTACATGTATGGTAAATCAAGGACTCACTTCTTCACCCCTCACCAGATATCCTTACCAGCTTGAGCCTTCTACATGTATGGTAAATCAAGGACTCACTTCTTCACCCCTCACCAGATATCCTTACCAGCTTGAGCCTTCTACATGTATTGTAAATCAAAGACTTCCTGCTTCACCCCTCACCAAATATCCTTGCCAGCTTGAGCTTTCTAGATTGAGGCCTTTGAATTGTACAGATATTTAGGCTAAATTTGCACAAATCCAGAAAGAGAAAAATGGTTCATAAGTTATTTCAACTTTTGATACTCTAGGTTATTTAGTGGATTATGACAATTTTACAAATTTAGTTGTAGAAAACAGTTGTACTAAATGAGACAGGAATTTCTGTTTTTCAAATGAAGAAATGATTGAAAATTTTGAAATACTGATACACAAATAAAGGATGGCCAAGAAGCTGCACCTTCCCAAATTATCATGGTCGATATATATAGATAAAGTTTTTTGGGAGACTTGTTTTTTGTAATTATTTGATCTTTAATTGACCCCTTTTCCCCTCTCAGTAGTTGTGAAATGAGGGGTTTCTTTTACTGCAGGTCTTCCAACACACACCCAACCACCACATACACCCACGAACCCACCACACCCACCCACCCACCCACCACGTACACCCACCCACCCACCTCGTACACCCACCCACCCACCACGTACACCCACCCACCCACCCACCACGTACACCCACCCACCCACCACATACACCCACCCACCCGCATACACCTTACAAAGAAAAGATGTCCATACAAGCTCCATCCCTGAAGAAGAGTGCCACCATATGTCCATCCAAAATCAATGCTGTTATAATCACTTCAACACACATCCTACCAGCATCCATGAGGACCGTTGATATTGCAAATTAGATACGTTGCTCTCGTAATTAAGCAAATGAGGATTTTGATCATAACGTACACGGGTTTAATTAAACATATTTCACCATTGAACAAAAGATGAAATTTAAATCAATATTTTGACACTGGTTGTGACAGGTGCTCTTAAAACCATCACTGAATGTGTAGTTGAGGTCAATGGTAGTGTGTGTGTGTGCTCTATGACAGCCTGTTGCTTCCGAGAGATGTAGAAAGGTCATTAATCTGAAGGCAAGCACTCTTATCAAATAAAAACTGGAACTCTGTTGTGTGTGTGTGTGGGAGGGGGGGTGGGGGGGTTCCACCCTTTCAACTAGGTTTTGTCAGATTATATATCTACTAAAACAAATAGTAAAAGATTAATCTGAAGGCAAGCACTCTTATCCATCTACCTACTAAAACAAATAGTCAAATTGAGAAATCAATAGTCAGTCCAGTTTTTTGGAAAAGCTGTTTCAACAATGACAATCAATTTTGTATTCAGTGTGATCTTAGTGATAATAAACACAAGAACTTTGTAGCCTAGAGATTGTTCATAATGTATGAACTATTAATTATCAATTTGTGGAAGATGTTACATACTGCAGAATAGATGGATTCATAAATTCAGAAAATATTTGAGGAAGATTAGATAAAACAAACGCCTACTGTAAGTGAATAAATATGTAGTGTCAGGCAAACTATTTCCAATGGTTTGTTGTTCAATGTGTACAGAGTTTACAGACAAAGTACAATAAAAAAATAAAAAAATAAAAATAAATAAAGATATATATATATAAAAATAAAAATAGAAATGAAAATAAATTTAAAAATAAATCTAACATAAATCATAGAAATAGTTGTTCTCCCAAAACATAAAATGGGCAAAGTAGTAATTTTTGTAATTTCCCAATCAGTGGAGTACAGTATAACCAGACACATTTTATGTCAGTATGCTTTTAATAATTGGCAGTCACAATTGTAAGACTGTGAGCAGCCAATTCTGATGAAAAGATTCTTAATCTTTCTCATACTCAATGGCACAGTAGAATAAATTCTTATCATTTTTAATATCTGAAAGAAATTCAAAGAACAAAGATTTTAGAAGATGATCAAAATTCTCACATTGAATTTTATCTTTAAGTTGAAGTTTATTATGATGTGAAGATGCTCTGGAGGTGGGCGTCGCGCCTCACCCCAAACCACAAGTTCTCTGGAGGGGCGCATTGCACCTTACCCCAAACCACAAGTTTCTTCTACCTTTGCCAATCACCCTCTCATCGGATTTCACAACCATGCTTGTGCATACCCAACTTTAATTTTTTTGGATTTTCTTATAACCTTCTTGTGTGTTGATTGTTGATTTTAACGTTTGTCCTCCGCCGAAATGGCGGCGGTATACAAACAAACTAAAGCTGTGTTGCCTAAAAAACTGTGAACCATAAAAAACTAACTGCATAAGCACCGAGCAAAGGCAAAGAAACCGAGTCTAGCCACAACATAATTAGAATACTACTTTATACAAAATTGATATGCTTCAAAATATAGAACAGCAATACTGAAATGGGTCTCTTGAGAGTCACCCCCAACTAGGAGCTATCAGCTACAGACACATAAACTGGAATACCAAATGGAAACACTTGATGCAAAAACATAAAAAATAGATAAAAGTCTCCTAGCCGGGAAATTTTAAATGGGCATGATCCTAATGCAGTAATGGTCAAAAGTGGCTCTTAGTCACAATTTACTCTTTGGATTAGGTTACAATCTTTAATGTACAGCTGTGGCTACCAGAGATGAAACAAAAGAGTTCAATTACCTCCTCAAAGGAACTGAAAGGGAAATATTCTTGACCCTCTTGTAATTATCATGCAGCTCATTAACTTATTGATTTTCTATTCATTAACAAAAGTTTCTTTGAAAATTACTGATGTCCAGTCATTCAATGTCACACTGACATATTTGGAGCATCTCATCTGATAAAAATCAATATCGTCCATGGTTGGTGATTGGACAGGATTTTGAAGTTCTTAACTTATTTTATGTAATTTAATCATCTATGTATATATCTGTTTTAAGTTGTTTCGCATTGTAAAATCTTTTTCATAGAATTGTAGTTGCTTCTACACTTTAGTGGTCCTTGATGCTCAGGCAAATCGCACGCAATTAATGCTGGATATTGTTTGTGTCTTTCATTGGTAGTATTCATCATTATTGATGGATGTTACATATTCCAGTGGTTCGTACCCACCTGCCCAAGGTGTTATAGCTTCAGATGAGTATTTACTCAACGCATGCCTCACATTCTCGCATTGAAATTGGCCTTGATACTAGGAGATGAACAACAAGAAGATGATGGAGCTCAAAGATGATGATAGAGCTCCAGAAATCAGCTTCATCTTATTTAAGTTTTACATTCTCTTAGTGAGCAATGTCTGATATATTTGAAAAAGTATTTCCCTCAAAAAATTTTAAGAAATTTTTGCTTTTACTCTACTTTTGCATTCTTTCAAATAATACCTATTGAATGATTATCTATGTAATAATACCTATTGAATAATTATTTATGTAATAATACCAGTTGAATGATTACCTATGTAATAATAACTATTGAAAAATTATCTTTGTAATATTCATTGAATAATTATCTATGTGATAATATCATTGAATAATTATCTATGTAATAATACCCATTGAATAATTATCTATGTAATAACACCCATTGAATAATTATCTATGTAATATACCTATTGAATAATCATCTATGTAATAATACCTATTGAATAATTATCTGTGTATTAATACCTCTTGAATAATTATCTATGTAATTATACCCATTCAATAATTATCTATGTAATAATACCTTTGATTAATTATCTATGTGTTTATACCCATTGAATAATTATCTATGTAATAATACCTATTGAATAATTATCTATGTAATAATACCATTGAATAATTATCTATGTAATAATACCCACTGAATAATCAATCTCCTGCAGCTTATAATTGACCCTGAAAATAATTTTAAAGGGGGTTTCCTTTCAATAATTTTCAAGACTTTTATGCGGATTTCGAATTAATTATAAAAATTCCCACAGTTCTAAATAGAGGTATTCAAAATCTTCCTACAAAAAATTATGACAAATAATATTAATGTAGTGAATACATCTTTATATTTTTTTCTTCCTGTGAATTTCCGATTTTCTCGGGGTCATAACTGCCAGAACCATAGATGTTCTTTATTACAAAAGTGTGAGGAGATTTTATATATCGGATATTTCTGCTTTTGTTGTCCGAGGTCTTGTGTCGTCATCAGAAGGATCTCCTCATATCCATGTCTGTCCTTGCCTGTTCTCCGAACTGTGTGACCATGTACACTATTTTGCTGAATGGTTGGTAAGGATTCTAATATTACAGGTGGAAGAATGCATTTGTTATCACCTTGGATGGTTTTTACTCCGATTAGGTACTGTATGTCAAATTGTATATCAATTGACATTGTGCAATGTAAGTCTGGTAGCAATTTAATATGTGTAATAGCAATGTATTATTGTGGTCAAATTAAAGGATTAGTTCAAAGTCAAGCATGTTCATCTTCTACGAAAGAGGACTTCAAAGGAAACAAAATAGTGAAGAAAGCATTCAGAGATATTCAAGTTTAAAAATTGGTATTATTTCTGTAGAAACGACTGAAATCAGACTAGTTGTGACATAAGAGTCTCAGATTCTTCAAAGTCTTTATGTATTTTAATGAAAGATTATTTAATCTTTCATTATTCAAATTATTTATTCTCAAACTTTCTTCAGGTGGTATATTATAAATACGCATCCCAGATTCAGTTTTACTACTTCTTTAACATATCTCATGGTTTTTAGACCACAGAATCGCAGGACAAAATATGATAGAATACATAAAAACTTTGGGGAATCTTACATCACATTTACACTAGTCTTGATTTCAGTCGTTTCTACACAAATGATACCAAACTTTAAACTTGAATATCTCCTTAATGGAATAAGATTTTTGAATGCTTTCTTCACCATTTTGTTTTTTTGAAATCCTCTTTCATATAAAATAGACTAGCTTGACCTCTGAACTAATCCTTCAAATAAGCATCAAGAAATTCTTGAACTGGACTGTAAGTTTCCATAATCCATGTTTCTCACTAGATCTTGACATATATGCATTGCTTAAAATTTTCATTTAAATACATGGCCTTATCCTTCTTGTCTTGATTTAAAGAAACACTTTGATTTCATCCAGAACAATTGTTTTCTTTTAAAGATCTGTAGACAAGTTAAACAGCTTTCTGTTAAAAGAAAGCAAAAGATTCTTCTAATTGCCTTTGAATTTCAGAAATAGCATATTTCCTACAGTTTTTGAGTTAAAGAGGAGAAATCGTCATATGGACTCAGCAATGTTTAGAACTCAATTCAAATCGATTGATGGGTTAAAATTTCAACCAATTGTTGCACAATTTGTTGGCCCTCATTTCACAGTATATTTTAATTAAAACTCGAAGGTCAACTAACGCATGATGAGGCCTAGTCGGTAAGGAGATGGAATTTTAATTTTTTTGAACCAACAGTTGTAGGTTCAAATCCCACCAGAACCAGTTTTCTCAATTTTGCTTTATCTTTTTTGCGCATAGTAACTTAACCTCCACCTCCAGCTCCTCCGCATCCCTAAAGTTGACCACACTAACTTCCTTGGTTTAACCCTAGACCCCAAGCTCTCCTACAAGCAACACATCACCAACCTGAAACAAGAAATTCTACAGCTCCCTCAACATTCTTCGCCTCCTCTCCAACACTACGTGGGTGCGAACCCCATGCTCTCCTCAAAATCTTCAGGCTCACCATTCGTGCCAAGCTCGACTACAGCAATATAGTCTAATGTGCCGCTCACAACTCTTACCTCAACCACGTCAATACCATCCAAAATAAAGCCCACAGGCTTTGCTTGGGTGCTTACAGGACCTTTTCCATCATCAGCCTTCACGTTGAAACCAACGAACCCCCCCCACCTCCTTCTGCTAAGGTGTAAAAAGCTTAGCCTTTCGTACGCTTTTAGAGCCCTCACCAACACCCACAACTATGTATACAACCTCACTAGGTACCCCAATTTTTCCACCCTCTTTGATAGGATAAAACCCTATCCCCTCCCTTCAGCTTATGCATCAAACCCGACTTCCACTATCTCAGTATCAATCCCACCACTCTTGGCACCTTCTCCTGGCCTACTTTTACTCCTTGGGTCACCCCCTCCCATCCACCAGGGCTTCTCCACTCATCACAAAACTCAAACCCACCCCAAACCTCTTCATCAACCTTCACAACCAAATCAAAGACCAACTCTCAAACTACACCTCCATATAATCTGATGGCTCCAACAAAGGTGATAAGACAGCTGCTGCTGCCGTCATCCAAGACATCTCTCTTAGTAGGCTTTCCAGGCTTTCCAACTACTCGTCCATCTTCTCGTCCAAAGCCAAGGCCATCCTACTCTCCCTCAACTACATTGAGTACTCCCCGCTTAGCCACTTTGCCGTCTTCTGTGACACCAAGTCTGTCCTTACTTCTTAAGTAGGATAACCCCACGTTCCACCTCCTCTTCTGTAAACTCCTTTTGTCCCCCTCTTCTGGAAAAGTATTCTTTTCTTCTGCATACCCAGCCATGTTGGCATCCCCGTTCCTGGCAATGACAGAGCTGATTCAGCCGCTCAGCTTGACCTCAACCTCCCCCTACCCCCTTTCCCAAAGCCCTTTCTGACATCAAACCGCTTATCGCTTCCCTTGTTCGTAACCGCTGGCAAACCTCATGGAAATCCCAAATTGATAACAAATTCCACGACATCAGCCCACCATTCCGACCAAATCCACCATCCACAATTTCTTCCGTATCAACAACGTCCACAACACCTGCCTTAGTATAGGTCACACCCATCTTACTCACTCCCACCTCCTTACTGGCTCCTCCACCCCTCTGCAACAATTGCCATTGCCCCCTCATATTCCACCATGTCCTCTTTGCCTGCCCCCTGTACAACCTTCCCAGAGCCCTCACCCCTCACAACTCCATAGCAGAGCTCTTCCAGAAAAACCCTCCTGATAAAATTATCTCTTTCATTGTGCCTCTTTCTACAACCATATTTAGTCCTCCTCTCCCACCCCCTCTACCAACTTTTACATTTTTTTGCACCCCTGCACTTTCTATTCGATCCCAGCTTCCTAGCTATTAGCTCCCATACTTCTCTCAGACTCCTCCTGTTTTCTTTCCTTCCTACCTCTGGAATGATCTAACCTCTCAGGCACAATTTGACCATAGCTGTCATGGTGCCATTAAGCCTTCATCAAAGAAACAAACAGACATAATCTTTTTTATTCCATGATTTTAATCACTGAAACTTATCTATTCTTCTAACATATTGACTGAATTGCATGATGAAGATTTAAAAAAATATCACAAGTGGGATTCAGTGCTCTCTGTCAAAGAATTGTTGTGTACAAGGATTTAAAAGAAAAATATAGTTTTACACAAGCGAGTAAAAGAGGCTTAAACATTCATATTCTACATCAGAAATTTGTACATTGGTGCGTTATTGATCTGAAAATGTTAAAAGTTATCAAATGGAAAATTGTGCTCCAGTTTTAACAATGAAAAAAAAAAGTTGCTTGTTTCTGTTCATAGACCTTAGAAGAACTTATATTGATGTCAAATAATGATTATTTACATATTGTACTTTGATAGTAAAATCTCTCTGATGCTGAACAATGTTCTTGTATCAAGCAAAAAATATGATTGCTTGTCAGCAGCAGAAGAATAAAAATATAACATTGTTTTACATTGTGCTATGTGTATCAGTTGGGAAACCACTGAGATTGAAGGCATCTCTTGTTCTGGTATTTGATGAAGTAAATATTATTGATTGATGACATGTTAAAAGCAATTAGTTATTATTAGTTATAAGGCATGAAACCACCATCTAATTCTGTTTTGATGAAGTCAAAGTCTTTCAAACATTTTGACTTTGAGTTGAGAATTCTTTAACGGTATTTATGCAAGGAAAATAATCAACACCTTTTAAGAGGTCTATGCTTGAGGCATCGAACGGATTATCGTGTGTCAGTTTCTGGCACGTCACGCATTCGACTTACTTCTTCCTTCCAAAGCCCCTTGACCAAACACGAGAGTTAGTTAAACTCACTGCCCGAGGGGGAGTGTTCTATGTACTCCTTGGACATTTTGATTATCGTCTTACTCTCTAGAGTTGGAATATTTATTTGTATTGATTAGCACCCTATTGTGAGATACAAGCTTCATAAAGTGCCGCTCTTAACGACATGCAACTGTAGGGAAGTCATGCCATAGGAATGAGTACAATCAAGGCCACTATTATTCCCGAATGCATTCTGCACTTGGTCTCGATGCAGGGGATGTTCATTGCAAGAAATATCTTCCACCTCCGTATGTACTAATGGGACATGTGCGCCCATTACCGATGAACAAGTAAGGGTTATTTTTAGAAAAGTGAACATTTACGAAGACATCTCATTTGTTCAGAATCATTTCAGCAAACACCCATATCCAGGTGTACGCCGTGCCTCAGGTAATTAAGACAATAGTGAAGAAATGTTAAAGTTCATTGTTTGGGTCCGAGGAGGCACTAATTAATCATTTACGTCATACCACACACATGGAGAGTAAGCACATGGGAACCAGCTGCCTGTAAAAGGCAAAGCAGATAAGAGTACAGAAGGGTCTGTCATATGAACTTACATCACAGGGATACTGTCAAGTTCATCCTGGATATACACTGTACTTTCTGCAAAGTCAAGGCAGGAATGTGCTTGTCAAAAAATTCAAAGAATAATTAAAGCAAATTGGAGAGTAGTGTTTTATTATGAATTATAAATTCAGTCTTATTGGGTTAAAAGTAGTAGTAAAATTGTTAAGAGTAAGTTTTCATGTTTTGAAAAAAAAAGTAAACCAAGTTTTTGAGTTACATATACATGTAGATAAAGATTCCAAGATTTTTTTACATATGCAAAATTTACAGTAGCTTGTTATTTATTGTAGCAACAAATGCTATAAAAAAAATATATAGCAAAAAATTGCTTGAAAATTGACCATTTGACCAAATATGTTTTTAGTGAATTTCAGAAAGATTTTTTTCTTGCAAGCTTTTTCATCAACCACACATTTTGCATGTAAAAAAGTTTGTGAATATAATCAGTCAATTCTTAAAAACAAAGTGTGCTATTATCAACATTTCAAAATGTTTTTCGTAGAAATACTCATTTGAATATTTAATCACCTAAATAAGGAAACTGTTGAAGCTGTCCATAGCACATTGAGAGTTATCATTCTTGGCAAACTTCATAGGAAAAGATTGCTTAACTTTATCTGCTACAAGCTACAACAATGGGTGGTTGATAGCTGTGATGGCACAAAAGAACAACAGCATTTTAGGAACAGGATAAAGGAGGTTTTCTTTGCTTCCGAGACCCTGGGAAATAAACCTCAATAGGACTTAGTCTATATGCTTGATTTCCTTTCTTATCTCTGATTAGTTCAGGGGTCAAGCAAGTTGATCTTATATGAACCTTACCTTAACCATAATTCTCTCCATACCAGGAGGCGTATAAGGCCTGGACATCAACTCTCCATTCACTTATTTCATCTGCTCTCCTTCTTACATCAGTCCACGATCTCCGCCCTACTCTCGTCTGTCTACTTTTCAACCTTTCTCCTCCAGGTCTTCCCACTTTCCGACTTATATGAAAGAGGACTTCAAAAGAACCAGAAGAAAGCATTCAAAAATCTTATTCCATTGAGGAGATACCCAAGTTTAAAGTTTGGTATCATTAGTGTAGAAACGACTGAAATCAGACTCAAAAAATGACGCCTGATTTCAAAAAATGACGCCTGATTTCTGAAAATGACGTCTGATTTCAGACTGAAACGACTGAAATCAGGCGTCATAGCCTTAGATTCCTCAATCTTTGTGTATTCTATCATGTTTTTTCCTGCTATTTTGTAGATTAAAAACCATAGGATATGTCCAAAAAGTAGAAAAACTGAATCTATTAAAAGTATTTGTAATATATCACCTGAAGAAAGTTTGAGGAAAATTAATTTAAATAGTGAACATTTTAAATAAACTTTATTCAAAATACATTAACAATTGTTAAGAATGTGAGGATGAAGAAGCCAACTTTCCATAGTAGTAGACTAACTACACCAGTCATTTCTACACTGATACTGTAAGATGGCTTTATACTTGAATTTCTCTTTAACGGAATACAAATTTTGAATGCTTTCTTCACCATTTCGTTTCTTTTGAAGTCTTCTTTCATATCAGATGGACATGCTTGACCACTGACCTAATCCTTTTACTTTCATATCAGATGGACATGCTTGACCACTGACCTAATCCTTTTACTTTCATATCAGATGGACATGCTTGACCCCTGACCTAATTCTTTTAGAATTGATTCCTGTCTCACCATTGTGTTCTTGATAGTAAATTTATTCTACCGTATATATTTGAAAGCTTGTGTTTTTTTTGCCTTTTCGATATGCACTTAATACTTGCAAGAAAATGGTTTCACCCCATTGTCACTTCCGGAATACTTTTTTTTTTTTTATTGTCGCCATTATTTTTAGATCATATTTTAATTATCTGGAGTCACTTTATTTAGTTCGGAGTTGATCATTCTTTGAACTGCAGAAATGATTTCCTTTGCAATTTCCGTTTCTGCAATATCATCTATGAACTGCATTACATCAGTAGCAAAAGCCAAGAAGCATTTTGGAGTTTACAGAAACAAGATTCATTAACATGACAACGATAAAAAGACAATTTTCATTCTGTATGTTCCAGATAGTTTTGTTTCGGTTTCGAAATTAGCTTTTGGAAGACCTTGCAGATGGTAATTGCCACAAATCAGGTGCATCAGTTGTTCATCTCATGAAGACGTCTTCAGGGTCGATGTAGATGTGTGGATGATCAAATTTGTTCTGGCTGAAAGCTTTATGAAGCTGCTTGCATGAATGTGCTGCATGTATGAATGTGTCCGGAGGCCATTTGGAACAGTGCAAAGTTCAAGAACAATACTTGAGAAAATTTCTCCAGTCAATATTTTGTCAGTTTTTTACATTTGTTAAAAGATGTGAATTTTTGATGGTGTAGGGATGATGTGTATGAATCTATATGAAATCTTTCTGTTGAAAGTTGGTAATTCTTGGGGGTGGTTTTATTTTACAATTTCCCAGGGTACCAGAGTTAAGTTTTATGTTATGTACAGTATACGTAAAAGGGATGCTGGGAATCTGGGATTATTTAAACATGTTTGTATTTCTTGTGCTCTGTTATGACCAGGGAAAACAAATTGAAAGGCTGTAAGAAGAATATGATTTGATTTATTTGTAGTCTTACTGTAATAAAGATACTAAATAAAGTGTGTGTGATTAGTATAGGTTTGTTAGATGTCATTAGCAAATACTGCAGTGCTATTCATTCAGTAATGTGACAAAATTTTCTTTCAATTTCCATAGACAAAAACACAATAAAGTAGCTTAGTTATCATACCTTACTACCTTAGCATTTTTTCAGCCAGAGCTATGAATTATTGACTTGGCAATTCCTTTGCATTTTAGTGTACAACAATTTGAAATGTTGTAAGTCATATAAATCTCAGGATACTTTGTTCAAATTGACCAATCAAATCCCTCTGGGGGTGACATCCCTAATTTACTACCGTGTCCTTATGACTCCAGGTGATCTGTGATACCTTCATTGGGGACAACCAACCGCAGAATTCTCCCAATTGACCCCAACGCCCAATTTAGTATCCTCAGAATGTTTACAGATGACCAAAAGGACTGTAATTTTACACAATACAGACAGTTACCTGCAGCAGGATGATAGCTGTATAAACAATCCAGCTTGCATTGGTCAGTTTAATGTCCATTGACATTGTATATATTAGGTCAACTTCAGGTAAGAGACAAGAAGTTGAGGCTTTGGGAAGTTCTCTGGCATCTATGTTGTGAGTTACCAAAATTTGTAAGTTAAAAACAATTCTTTTATGGACAGTCTGGTAGCATGCCTATTAATGGGAACATAAGTGTTCCTATTAATGGGAATATTTTGCTACACGGACGCCACCATTTTGTGATATTTCCCATGATCCTTTGCTATCCTAACATTAAAGCCTTATGCAATGTTACATTTTTCAAATTTGAAATATGTTTAGGAAAAATATCTTTGCTTGGGGAAACTTGAAACTTATAAAAATACCTTCATTACTGTCATGGCTAAAACTTTTCCACTCCCATTTGATATGTTCACCACACTGTTTTCAAAATATTAGAAATAATACACAATAGAGCTGGGTTGTTAGGCGCGAAACAGTTATAAAATTTAAATGTTTTTCAAACCAATGATTTTTAATATTTAAAGTACATGAATTATAATCTTTGCCATTTTATCGCAATATCTGAACAATCGGGCTGCGTGACTTCAATATTCTCATGGGTGATACATGTTCCTATTAATAGGCATCCTCCCTGACTGCTGGGTTTAAGTATGGCATGAAGAAGACCAAACTTTTTTTTGTGAATGTATTATTTAGCTTGAAGCTAGCTGCTTGGTGCATTGTTGGAAGTTATTCTGTTCTTCCTTATTTTCTACTTCCCTTTCAATTGTAAAACAGCAGCGTTTATACTACCAAATTAAGTTACTTTGGTGGTTGATAGTTATCTTATATTGAAAAGACTTTAAATGCTGAGTACAGCTTGTCTCATCATGCTTCACAACCATATTTAGTCCTCCTCTCCCATCCCCTTCTCTCTACTTTTTTTTTTTACCGTTCACCCATGCACCTCCTCTCTCGATCCCAGCTTTCCGAATTTTAGTTCTTGTGTTTCTCTCATTCTCCCCCGGTTTTCTTTTCTTCCTACCTCTAGAATAATCTAACCTCTCAGGCACAATTTGACCCTCCCTGTCGGGTGCCGTTGAGCCCTCATCAAACAAACAAACAAACAGCTTGTCTAAAAATGAGCAAAATTTAAAAAAAAAATCAAGGATATCTTGAGCTGCTTATCTCACAAACTCCATCATTTGCTCTAAAAATGGCTGAGAATCACCATCTGTTTCTTTTTATACCACTCTGTGAGTGTAGCTTGCTTGGAAATGTTTGATATCAGCACATGCTAAAGAAACATATCCCTGATCACTCTAAGGATTACCTGTGAGTGTTTGTGCTCTAGTAGACAGAAATAAACCCCAACCTACATTCCAAAGGCAGCTAATATAGTCCTATTTTGTGACTATTTTGCCCAAATTAACCCAAATGATGCATTGAAACCATAACAAGTGCACAATACTGTTAATCCAGGTTGTTTGCTTTTGTATTTAGTGCCCATCCATGTATGAAAGTAATGTTTCCTTTGGCCATAACCACTTCAGAGGTTTCGGAAGTAGAGCATTTGCAATTAAATCATTGCCAAGCCCTGAACCATGTAAATTCCTCTGCTGATAGGTTGGAAGAATATTTTCATGTTTATTCAATCTGGATAACATATCATTGTTTTTGATGGGTTTGTCTAAAGTAGGTTAAATTGATAATGACAAGTGTCGTCCTTGACAAAATAACTAAACGTTTCCACCACATCGTCCAATCAGAATTACAGAAATTTATTATACTTAGTGTGAAAGTGGAATTTGCATAAAATGAAGAGGAATGGATTGAGGAGTTTAAAGATTGGATATTGTTTTAATATTTATTCCCTTAAATACAATCACAGACAGGCAAACCATTTGGTGACAAATTTATTGAGCACCTGCTCTAATGGACGTATTGGACATCTGATACTTGCTTTTGACTTTTAAAGATATCAAGATTCAGGGCACAATAAAAGGTGTGCAGAATGCCCCAGGTCCTCCCTGGTCCATTAATCTCCCCAATAAGTACCAAGGACCTATTTCTGGAGTTCCTGATTGATAGTTGTCTTCATTCATGTGTTTTCTGATCTACTTTTTCGCATCACATTATCTCCAGAGAAGCAAAGTCATTCCATGAGGTCTCGGTAGTTGTCATTTAAGATGGCAAGTTTGAGATCTCTTGGGAGCTTAATGAAAGTAGGGCAGCAGTCATAATGACACTGGCACCCACTGCGTCACCCAGACTAATCATTCTACCGACAGTTTTATCACCCCCTTTGGGTTAAAATTTGGGTGCAAATTGGTGCTGTCAGTTACAGTTACCTAGGTTTTAAAGAAATTTTCTGTTGTGTGCCAATTCCTTTACTTTCACTGAAACAAAGAATGTGATACACTGTATATGGGGTATAGGAATACCCATAGATTTTTCTGCCTTGGCCGTCAGGACGCGACAGGACTAGTATTGTAAATTCCATGCTCAAAATCTGCCATCTTTGCTACCCTATACTTGAAAAGTTAAGAATAATTACAAACATCTGTAAATCAAACTAAAGATTTTGATATACTTATAAAAAACCAGAAAATTAATACTGCATGATTAATTTTTCAAAGCAGCAATCAGAAAAAAAGTGAAAATTTAAGATTTATGGAATTTTATTTAAAGCCCTAATTACAAAATAAGTTGGGCACTATCATTATAGCAAAAGGGTGGACAATATGTGTTGTCAGGTTTCGGTTGTTTACATTGTAATATAATGCGACGAATATCGAACTCCTGGATTGAGGTATACTTAAATGCGTCAAAACAATAATATTATTTATAATCTTTGTGATTGCGTAGCCCTGCGTACACCTGATAAAATTTTAGGACTGGGAAGGAAGTGGATTAAATCTGAACTAACGTGGACAAAATCTGGAGTTAAACTGTATTCGCTTTTCGAGTCCCGAAACACTTTATTCATTTGGCAAAACCAAAATTGTATCATTGTAAAATGGGGATGGAATTGAATGAAACTTATTTGCAGTTTTTATTTGGACCTCGCTAACAGAGTGTCTTTATTTTAAAATCGACGGCCACGACCAGCCCTTTTGAAAGGACTGCTTGTGAATTTGGTGAAACAGGTAGGCATAAATTTGATAGTTGTTGATCAAAATTCATCCAAAAAACAAATACAAACCTATCATTAGGACATGCAGTGAGTGGCCTTCAACAAGTGACATTATTGAGGTACTTTGACAGTAAGAGGTTCCCATTGTCAGTAGAAATATCACAAATTTTAAAGACAAAACTAATATATTACATATTATTTGCTATCTATAGTACTGTAATATTATATATTCTACATCATGCTGTTATCATCCTTGTTTAGTTCAAGTTTAGGGAAGTAAACCTTTTGAAGGACAAAATGAGAACGTAATCGTTTTTGAGTTATCATAATATTGTCTTTTCATTGGGCATTGGGCACTATGATCTCTCCTACATTGTTTAGTACTTCCATTTATTTTGTTTTTAACGTTGGGGATTAGGTCCTATTTTTTTAATACTCCAGGATGGGGGTGGGTCAAGGTCATTATGGGTGCTAGCCCTAGGATGTTTATTCCTGGCATCTTGAGGTATGGGTGTGAGTTCCAAGAATAAACTATGAAGCCCGAGAGGCATATTTGAATATTTATATACAGATAAACAATATCTAGTCATTAAATTTTGACCTCTACACTTCAGCTCTGTAAATTTGCACCTTGAAAATATTTTATAAATGCAATTTGTATTGTTTTGCTTTAGTTTTTTTAAATTTAGGAGTTGTAAATACTAAAACATTGCTCATTTTTTTTTTTTTTTATAGCACTGGGAGGTGTACATTGCTTCATATGCTAATCAGTGTCTTGAAATCTGTGTTTGCTGTTTTATCAAAGAGTATGTTCACCTTCACACAAATACTAGACATTGCTGTAGCATTTTGTCCATCATATGTTTCCTTCAAAGCAAAAACAAATCATGAAAAAACCCTTCCAGATTTTAGCAGGGGTAATATCAATTATTTAAATGATGGAAATTGTCTTTGCCATGACCATTGAGTCCACACTTAATAGATTGGAGATGTCATGTACAATGAAAAAAATCAAACTGAGTGGAACTTTTGTCCAAGAACTGAACAGTGAAATTACATACATACATACACATACCTTCTAGATAGAGCATTGGTGTAAATTATTGCAGAGACATCAAATAAGTTTAAAAACAATCAGACATTTTTGGTTCAAAGATTCCCTTTCTGTGATAGAATCTGTGATGGGTTATTTATGAAAGATACGTGACATCTGTTTGCGTGGTACACAAGTTTTACAGCAATCTAAAGGCTGCAAACAAACAAGGTCTTCATAAATATTTCATCTTTTAAAGCAAGTTCTGAACTGCTGAACCTTACGTTTGTTATCTTAAAAGGTCTGGAATTTCATTTGCAATGCTGTGTGTGGCACTAGTGGGGATAAATAAAAGGGAGAAAGGTTAGGAAGCCCAGAAATATTAGCTGTTTTGTTTCTGGAATTTCAGGCTGTATAAACTTCATTTAATAAGAAACCTCTAAATATCTGGATGGCAAACTAAGCTCTTGGCCTGATTGGATACAATTATTATCTTCATTTCGTGAATATCTATTCTGAAAAACTTGAAAAAAGATTTTTGAAAATACTTTTCCAAGTAAAACTGTCATATGAATGTTTAAATGAAATCTTAGTTAATATTAAAGTATATGCTGTGAGTTAATTGGTTGATTGATTTGATGACGGTAAAAAACTTGAGGACAGTATTGTACCTAGTTCTTTCAAGAGTGCTTCCAACATGGTGAGAACCTCACGTTTGTCAGGAATTCGCATTTTGTCCATTATACATTTTGAAAAATGTTTCGGAAGATAAATTTTCACAAACCAGCAAAGTTATTTAATGTTGTGGTAGATGTCTGGGTCACAAAAAATAAGATTAATTGATTTAATCATCTTTAATCAACTTCTTTTTTTTTGGGGAGGGAAGGGTAGTCACACACTTCCAACCCCACTTACTGCCATACTTTTAAATGGTACTAAATGATGATAAATGAGCAATTGTACGTCAGCTTTGCGTCATATTGGGCATGATAATTTTGTAGGTTATTGTGTACATGCTTATGTTATCAGCAGATGTCATTAATATGCATGGTGGGCGTGGCTTAATGTAAAAGTGCTAAATGATGTAAACACCAAACATATCAGATTTATGCTATATCAGGTACACAGAAGGGTCATGGTCTGTACATATGTTCTAATGTTGTGGTAGTGATATCACGAATATTTCTGAATAGGTGGGGCTTACTGACAAATTCTTGAAATATGATAAATGGGCAATCGTTTTTGCATCATACTTGCTATGATAATGTTGTTGATTATTGTGCAAATGCTAATATAGTCAACATTTTTATTGATCTGCATGGTGGGTGTGGCTTATAAATAAATATCATGGAAACAAAGTTTCATGATATGCAATGAAATGACAGTTAATACAAATTTTGCAAATCAATCAGCTTATGAAAAAAAACAAAAAAAACATCGGATCCACAAAACCTTTTGGTTCTGATTATAACTTAAAGGAATTGTGGCATTAGTCACAAGTTAACACGTTTGGTGGCACACCATGATTGATGGATTTTACCAATAAAGTCAAAAGTCACATTCATGTCATCTCTCTTCCTGGAAACCTGAATACTTATTTACTTATTTGTTACTGTGTGTATACTACTGATATAATAACCCTGACTTTTCCTGACTGAAACCTCTCAAAATAATTTTAGAGAATCATTCCCTTATTTGAGGGTTAAGTACATTTTAAAAGGATAGTAAAGATGAAAATGTACCTCCGAAATGGTTATCTTAGCAGTCATTGTTTGGGTTTTGAAGGTGGCCCTGTCTTTTATTGGACATGATAAAAGAATAGCAGGAGAGTACAAAGACCAGCTCTGTCTTTGCTAAGCTTCTCTAAAGTTTGACTGAGTTTAATGCTGGTTTTCCCCTTTAGTGAGAGTGAGGTTAAATCAGATCGGAAGTCTGTTTTGCTTGTAAAGTGTCTTTGAGGGATTAAATGGGTTAAAATGCTTTCAACCAAAAATAAAGCAAATTGAATATGTGAATCTGTGGTTAGTGTGGTTAGGTCCTGTATGAGAAGTGGCTTTATAAAGTGAGAAATTCACAATAAGAAAAATAATTTTTGGTTTATTGATTGTAAACAATTAGATTTGTATGGAATTTGATCACTCTTAATATGTACAAAGTTTGATTGTCTGAGGTGAGAATGACATGAAAAACAAAAGTTAGCTTATCATCAGGGTGTGCTAGGCCCTAAGGTTCAATGTACTTGTAAGAGGTACTAAACAAAATCCTTATCGGAGAGGTACTGAACAAAATCCTTATTGGAGAGGTACTGAACAAAATCCTTATCGGTGATGTACTGAACAAAATCCTTATCGGATAGGTACTGAACAAAATCCTTATCGGAGAGGTACTGAACAAAATCCTTATCGGAGAGGTACTGAACAAAATCCTTATCGGAGAGGCACTGAACAAAATCCTTATCGGAGAGGTACTGAACAAAATCCTTATCTGAGAGTTACTGAACAAAATCCTTATCTGAGAGTTACTGAACAAAATCTTTATCGGAGAGGTACTGAACGAAATCCTTATCGGAGAGGCACTGAAGGAAATCCTTATCAGAGAGGTATTGAACAAAATCCTTATCGGAGAGAGAATGTGACTTGTTTAACACCTTTTTCTTCCAAGCTTGGTTATTGATGCTGGAGGACACAGATTTGAGTCCAATGGCAATTTAACCAGTGATTTTTCCACAGATATACAGAACGAAATATGCTGACATCAAGCATAGTGGTTTGTCTTCTGTATCACACCTTCCCCACCCAACCTTATGGAAAAGTGGCTAATGGTCAGCGCTCACCATCCTTTGGAGGGGACATAAATCATCTCCTGCCTGATTCTCTGAACATTTCTCAAAAAGGGTGTGTCAACCTAGTGTCCATCCATGTTCAGTCCTGGCAAATTTCTTGGGTGCTTACTGTTAACAAGTGAAAGGTGACTTACATGTGCTTTCCCTTGCATTTGCCTAAAAGTGTAAAACATAACACATTATTATTATTGTTATTGTTATTTTTAGATCCAAGCAGAAGGAATAGTATTTCTTGAATTATATTTCTATCAGCAGGTCACAGGGGTACAGAGAGCCTCTAGGGAGCCCACCACTTCCCTGTATGTAGCCAAAAAAAACTTAACTTGCCTTTGCCCAAATCAAGAGTTTATTTATATACAGTACTTAATGGTGTATTTACAAGTTGGTTCTTCCAACTTAATGAACACACCAACCTCACTGTTGCCTGCTTTTAATTGAGGTTAATGTCAGGTGAGGTGAAACCCATTGCCATCCTGTTTGTTTGCTTCACCATTCAACCCCAAACAGCAAGATTGAAATACATGATATAACGGAAGGATTGGTCATGTGGGTTTCATGCCCTCAAATGAAGTGGAACATAATCCCGGTGGGTCTGCAACCAGTGAGTTCACAACTGGTTATCAAAGGCTACGGCCATCTTGATATAATGTCCAGCACTGGATGCTTTTGGGATGTTTAACCTTGCTATAATACTATGCTATAAAGTAACAAAAGTTTAAACCTTGCTATACTGTACTTTAAAGTAATAAAAGTACAAGAAATCAAAATAAGGGGAAATTAACAATAATATCACAGAAATGGATTTTTTGTCAACAATTTGTGTTAGCCAAGTAACATTTTGATTGGAGAAACTGTGGTTGTCATGAGATGGTTGAATATTTCTGTCATGTTGTTAGGTATCACCGACCATTTATCACATCAGATGAGTAAAACTCATCATAGTTTTAAGTAGGACTTTTTATGCATTAATAAAATAAAATTCCAACCCCATTGCCCACTTCTACACTCCAATGTAACAAATATCAGCTTTGAATGCAACCTGATACTTGTTTCCAAAGTGATATTTATGAACTATCAAACTAAATGTGATTTAACATGGTATAAATAATATTATTTTACCAAGCTGGTTCATTTTTTGTTCTCAGAAGTTTTAATACAGGCACGTCTCTTCTCTGACAATAAAATAGTTTGTATGGTTGCTTCCTTGTTAGGATTGGTTTTGAAGGGTTGGTTGGTGCAAGAATCACCTTGAGGAATGCTTTGTGGGACTTTTTTTTTTATTAGCCATGACTTTTGGGTAATAAGCGGGTAATGAAAGGTCTAGCTTCATGGGAGAGACATGGGAGCACAGAGAGGCTGAGTACAGGTGTGTAAGTTGAATTACAAAGCAGTAAATCAAATCTCTTTTGGCTTGGGAATATCAGGCAGTCAAAAAGTCACTCTCGGAAAAGTACATTGACAGCCTGACGCTTTCAAACTATTCTTGAAATAACAGGCTTGGATACGTCCGTGCCTTCTTTTTATGGGACAAGAATCTGCTGTGGGAAATAGTTAGCATCCCAGTAAATTTTTATTTGCACATATATTCCTTTAAGTGTAGGAATGTGATCAATTAAGGATTTGTCATTTTTTGCCAGAAAAAATAATTGTTTTTGATCTTTAGGTCAAGAGTTGGTTTTGTTGTCTGTGATTTTTAGAGGAAGTGGAAATAGGAACAGAGAACATGAAAAGATGTAATGTTGTTCAGAAAATGCTTTTAAACCCCCAAAGTGGTATGATCAGATATCACGATTAGATGCAGAGAGATGAATTACCATGGGAGGGTGTATGTACTTAAATCTGTTTTGATTATATTTCTTGAAATGGTTTTGTTTGTTCTTGGTGACCAAGGATCAAATAAGTAGGCGACCAGGATTAAATGTGTAGGTGACCAGGATCAAATGTTTATGTGACCAGGATCAAATGTTTAGGTGATCAGGATCAAATGTGTAGGTGACCAGGATCAAATGTGTAGATGACCAGGATCAAATGTGTAGGTGACCAGGATCAAATGTGTAGATGACCAGGATCAAATGTGTAGGTGACCAGGATCAAATGTGTAGGTGACCAGGATCAAATGTGTAGGTGACCAGGATCAAATATGTAGGTGTCCAGGATCAAATGTGTAGGTGACCAGGATCAAATGTGTAGATGACCAGGATCAAATGTGTAGGTGACCAGGATCAAATGTGTAGATGACCAGGATCAAATGTGTAGGTAACCAGGATCAAATGTGAAGGTGACCAGGATCAAATGTGTAGGTGACCAGGATCAAATATGTAGGTGTCCAGGATCAAATGTGTAGGTGACTAGGATCAAATGTATAGGTGACCAGGATCAAATGTTTAGGTGACCAGGATCAAATGTGAAGGTGATCAGGATCAAATGTGTAGATTACACTTGCTCTTATTGCTTTTATAGTATAAACCCATCTGTTGTGTTGTGAAGTATTTTTAACTTTTTGGTGTTTTGTGTTTCATTATGGAATTTGGGCAATGTTGATTTTATCATCTTATACAACACTTCAAGAGAGTTTGTGGAATACCTACTTGTCACTCACCTTTAAAAAGTATTTTGTATAATACAAATTTAACTTTTGCTTTTTGAGAAGTTAAAATGTCTGTAATCGATAACACTACAAATGAAGATTATAATGGCAATTGATTTGTGAAATTCGTCATCAGAAGTTTTCAAAAGCAAGGCCCTAACTTTTCGGTTGAGTGTTGTTTACATAAAGAAAAAAAATTCCTCTAAAAATATATGGGCATTTTTGAGGGGTAACTGTTTGTTTACATCATGGTCTGTCTCATACTCTCATCCCACTTGGCCGCCCCCACATGTTGATATATTGTGGAATGTATGGTCAGAAGTCCTTCCTGTTGAGGTGAACAAACCGGGCAAACATTCTGCCATGGATATGAGAAGTATTTCATTAAGTACTATTTGGAGGAATTTATATCCTGAGGAGCAGTCACTGAAATTTGAATTTGTGACAGTTTTTGACTAAGTAACTATGTAATGAGATTCTTCACCTTTTAGGTGATCGATCAGCAATGATTGACAAGAGACTCACTTTCTTTTAAAGAAAATGATTGGTTAGGTTCGGATTTTGTATAATTGTATATCAAAAGGCACCATTTTGCAACCAACCATTTCCCCTGGGGGTTGGAAGAGGGGGTAAGGTAGTCCAGTCAACAGAGTATAAGCACCATGACGTTTAGAGGGGAAGGGGTCCTGGGTGTTTTATGTAATTAAGATTGGCTGAAGGATAGTTATTCAGATAGAATTTACACCAACACCCCACCCCGCTTATCACTTCAGGGGTTGTAATATTGATGTGATTCATTTCAAGCTTAGGGCCTCTAACTGTCTTCTAATTCTGCATCTCTTTGATTATTTGACGCTGGGTGGTTGCTGTGGTTACTGCAAAAATGAAAGTAAAAAGACTAATAATCACAGATTAAGTCGAGGGAGTTGTGGCAAATCCCTGTAAAGATGCAGGAACATAATGGTTTTGTCATTTCCACACATTCCAAATAAATGGTCCCTGGTTTGTATCTGTTTGCTTCCTGTGACGAGAAGTGGGTCATGTGACTCTTGAATCCCAAAATTGTATTTTAGAAAACAGCCAGTCAACTGCTTTTGAAAGCATCCTTGGAAGGTAAATCAAATGTTGATTACAATGCTGGAAAAAGGAGACAACAATCGCCTGGGAGGGAAAATCAACCTGAGATAATCGCTATGCCTGGTGGACATTAATTTGTACACCTACTTCAAATTATGTCTCCTTCTGTGCTAGTGATAGAAAAATGGTTGGAATAGTACAGTCGTGCATTTTCTGAATATTTATTACTTTTTGCCCTTTATTGCAGCTGAGACTAAAGGTGTTTTCTCCGGAGGAATTTATCCTGGAGAGTGAAATATGGGATGGTGCTTTTTGATTGATAAATTGTATGGGGTTTGTGTGTTTGGGAAAGAGGAGAGAAACGGTTGGGTTGCAGATGATTGGGAAGTACCAATTTTTATTTAATGCAGTCAAAAGTTCACTGAAAATTGTTACTTTATTGTTAGGTATTTCTATACTTCAGGAGATATCAAGGGTATTAAAACCAGGCTTGTAACAAGGTTTTTAAACTAGGCTTGTAACAGGGTTTTCAAACCAAGCTTGTAACAGGGTTTATAAACCAGGCTTGTAACAGGGTTTTCAAACCAGGCTTGTAACAGGGGTTTTCAAACCAGGCTTGTAGCAAGGGTTTTTAAACCAGGCTTGTAGCAGGGGTTTTCAAACCAGGCTTGTAGCAGGGGCTTTTAAACCAGGCTTGTAGCAGGGGTTTTCAAACTAGCCTTGTAGCAGGGGTTTTCAAACCAGCCTTGTAGCAGAGGTTTTCAAACTAGCCTTGTAGCAGAGGTTTTCAAACCAGGCTTGTAGCAGGGGTTTTCAAACCAGGCTTGTAGCAGGGCTTTTCAAACCAGCCTTGTGGCAGGGGTTTTCAAACCAGGCTTGTAGCAGGGGTTTTCAAACCAGCCTTTTAGCAGGGGTTTTCAAACCGGGCTTGTAGCAGGGGTTTTCCCTTAACG
This sequence comes from Chiridota heheva, assembly GCA_020152595.1. Taxonomy (NCBI): domain Eukaryota; kingdom Metazoa; phylum Echinodermata; class Holothuroidea; order Apodida; family Chiridotidae; genus Chiridota; species Chiridota heheva. The sequence continues at coordinate 342,560 of JAIGNY010004520.1, forward strand.
GGAGGCGGGACCGAAGTGTTAAGAAGTGGATCTAATTTTCTGTCCCATGTATGATCAGTTTTGTAAAGTCAGTCAAGGTAGGGCATATAGATATATTGGCATAGGAAGATTAGCTTGTTGAATAAACAAAGTTACGGGTGAAAATTGGGTGATCTATTTAAGATTTTTTGATGGGGTCCATTTTTTTGTAAATGTTAAAGCTTTTTACAGCGTGACAGTAATTCAGTACAGATTGATATCAGGTTTATTCAGAACTGCAAGTACTAAAAATTGAAACCAGAATTGTCATGACAGGTTGGGCCAGTGCTGCATTCATTCATGCTATACATGATACAATAAATTCTTTCTTTTATCTCTAAACAAGTTATCCGAGTTAAACAAACAAGTTATCCGTGTTAAACATAGATTGCCAAATGCAATTTCTAATATGAATATCTCAGCTCTTTGGTATTACTGTAGCTAAAGATATGTAGCTGCCTGCCGCCAGTGACTAGAAAAGGCTATCATCTCACCAGCCAGGATGCATAAATGTCACTTCCAGACCTAGACAATAGTGAGGATGGTAACACCAATCTGGGAAAAAGCTAGAGGCAAGCTAGAGGTCCCAGGTTTGCTTCCCGGTGGGTGCTGCACAACCAGTTTAACAAACGGCTGTGAACATCTTTTTATATAACCTTTTTTGAGAAAAGGATGTAAAGTGCCCTTTCTACTTAAACACTTACTTAAATCAGTGCATGTTTCTACCAGACACATAGCATTGGAGATACATTTTCTATAAAGATTTTCAAAGCACTCAATCCCATTGTTAGTAGGATAAAGCCTGAATTATGCCAAAAATTTAGCTCCTTTGTAACTAAGTAGCATAAACTATTTCAGCTATTGAACAGTTGAACACAAGGTCTCTAATTCCTTTGATCTTTTCATGCAGGAATGAGAAGCTGATTTCTTTTCCTTACTTTATCTGTTTAAAACTAAAATCGAAACACCTGAGCTTTTGAAAGGTGAAATAAATATCTTTTTTTTACAACCGTACATGACTCACAGGAATTATCTGGTTTGGGCGTGAGGGTGGTAGCTCTCTAAATCTTGGTATCGTGTCATTTTACAGAGGAATTATATAGAAATAAGATATGTGCCTTATCTATTTTCGTCATTATTGATGCTCATGGGTAAATACTTATTTTAATAGGGCTTGATGGGCTGTCAGGTGATAGTTGCGTTTCATCTTATTTATGTTCTTTGGATAAAGGAAAACATATCTTCTCGGAAGAATTTGTAATAATTGACGAAAATGTTGGTAGGTATTAGGTATTGTGGTTGAAATGGAGATTGCATATTGGCGCGTTTCAATCATAGTATTTCTCATTAAGGATTGGATAATAAGTGAACTTGACATTTCAAATAGTTTGTGCTTTTTGTTGGGAAGGATGGTATGAAGGAGCAAATGTTGGGGGCTGTTTAACAAGAAAATTAACGCTTTTTCATAAATAAAACTGAAACCTATGCTCTGGTCACGTTTACATTAATTTCAGCACCATGATTTTATAATACCCTCTAGGCACATTTTACTATGACTGTCGCAGTGCTGTTGAATTGCACCAAACAAACAAATATTCTCTTTACATGAACAAAGTTGCCCTTAAAGAATGTGATAATAAGCTGATAAGTAGTTTAAGAGCTTGTGCCTCCTGTCCTTCTTCTCTGTGACCCTTGAACGAGCAAAATCCACCTACAGTAACAATTAAGTTTAAAGATAATCATTGGGATTCAACAGAAGAACAAGATGGGAAAGAAGAGTTCAGTTATAAGCAGCAAGATAAAACTAAAATCATTTTGTAAGGGAAATACTCATTGAAAACAGCAATTGTGGTCACCCTTGTGTTTGTATGTAAAGGTTCCACCAAAAAATTTCTCTGTAAAAATGGATACAGCTTAAAAGTGTAATCAAAATTAAGACAATTTTCCTGAAGGAATTACTGATTTTAATTTATTAAATAGATGTGGGTCAAAGAAGAATGCCTGAAGAATATTGTATGTGCAATTTTCCATCATAGTTTATTTTGATAGGAGTGTATATACCATTAAACCATGAAACTGTTAGGTGTTTTGCTGTCAGTAGAGAATAGCTTGTTCTAGATTATGTCTCATACTAAGTAGGATTTATAAAGAGATTAATAGGTTAGCAGAAGTGTGGTATTGAGGAAAGAATCCCAATTTAAAAAAAAATTCCCTCAGAAAAAGTACGTGATGATAGATTTGCAAGTGAGGAACAAATGTCTAACAGTGTTAATTGTAAACTTCTTTTATTAATGAATGTTTTTATTCAGGTTGACTTCTGTCCCCTGATTTCACATTTTGAGAAAAAAAAAAGTTGACCCCTCTACAAACAGCTTAGGTTGTCTGTCATCAAAAACAAGTTGAAGATTGTTCTAAAGTTGTTCTGCCATTGTGCTCCAGTTTTACCTGGAGTTAAAACTGAGACCACCAAAGTGCTGGCCTAGTGCAAACCAGTTGAGTGATTGTTAGGTGCGGAGTTAAAATGGGAGTTCTGGGTCGATGAAAAGATCATGGCAGATGATCAGGGTGATTTCTTACATTGCAGAAACGGGACAAAAAGTTAAGCCTAAGAAAAATATTTCCTCGAAAGCACATGTGGGGTCGTTTTTTTTACCTGCAAAGGTTTAAATACCAGCGGAAGATAATTTATCATCAGTATCATTTTATATTCTCTATGGAAGATGGTTTTATTGACAGATTGAAGTGATAGTTTCATATGATTGGTTTATGAATTGATAATTAAAGGAGTAGGGCTATGGTGTTTGTGCATAAGTTGATTGAACATTCTTTACATTCTGAGCCACTGAAATAAGGGTTCAATGTGGCACTTATTGGGCTTATATTGTGTATACTTCAAACAAATTGCAATGATTATTTTGAAAAACTGTAAAAATGTAGTTACCAATAATTTCTTTAAGCTACAATACAAATTTGAAGAGCAAACCCACCCTGTATGCATCTGCAATATTATGGACACCAGCGTAGTGTACTATCTTGTTTCTGCATTCTTCTATTATCATCATTATTGCAATTGATAAAAAGATAACTTCATATATGGAAGTTTCATTTTTCAGTAAGATTGGACTGGACCAGGACCAGTGTGCAAATATTCTTGCATTCTTTGAATATTTCCTGATGTTATTTTTGATTTTTTTTTTGGATAACAAAACTTAATCAAATTCTTCAGTACAAAATTTGTTTGCAAACTATAGAAATATATATGAAATTATTGCATTAGTAAACAAAGTTGACAAACACACCTATAGAGAAATGAGATAAATAACAGGGGAAACTATGACTCAATGAGTATAGTATGTCATTAGATAGTGAAACTGAAGTTAGGTATGCAAATACATACTTTAGCCTACATTAGTCAATAGTGCTGACAAACACTCATATTTTAGAGGAATATTCTCATGGATTTTCATTTTTCATATATGATAGAGAATGCCTACATTAGTCAATAGTGCTGACAAACACTCATATTTTAGAGGAATATTCTCATGGATTTTCATTTTTCATATATGATAGAGAATTTTTTTAGAAACAAAGGGTGAAAAAACTATGTTAATATCTTATTCCGTTTAGAAGTTACAAAATTTTTTTTTTTTTGAATTTGAACAAAAGTGACTGATTGGCAACATCTGTGATGTCATAGAGACAATTTCAGCAAAACGTCTTTTGTAATTCTTTAAAAATGTTTTGGATTTTTTTCTCATTGTAAATTGATGTACACCAAGAAAAAACAAAATGTTTTCTTGTAAATTATATATTCCACCCTGTATCTCTATAATGAACCAAAATGCTGTTCGATAATGTAAAAAAAAAGTGATTAGATTTTATAAGAAATAAATAAAGAACTGCTGGATTTGCCTTGATGACACCACCAAGCTGAAGGACATACTATATGGGGTGTTTTTAAAAACATTTTCCTTCTCTTTAAATTGTTATAACTTCTAAATGGAATAAGATATTAATATAGTTTTTTCACCACTTTGTTTCTACAAGTTTTCTCTATCATATATGAAAAAATGAAAATTCATGGGAATATTCCTTTAAGTGCAGGAAATGAAATCGAAAATATTTGAATATCATTGAGTTTTGTGATTGGCTTATTTTAATCTGCATTGATGAAATCCCATTGGTGACACCATGGAGTTCCATAGTGTCAATGATATGACACCCTAAACCCACAATGCTAATAGCAATCACCTCTAGTTTAGATTCAATGATAGGGCACCCTTATCACACAATGCTAATAGCAATCACCTCCAGTTTAGAGTCAATGATATGATGCCCTAACCCCACAATGCTAATAACAATCACCTTCAGTTTAGATTCAATGATATGACACCCTAATACCACAATGCTAATAGCAATCACCTCCAGTTTAGAGTCAATGATATGATGCCCTAACCCCACAATGCTAATAACAATCACCTTCAGTTTAGATTCAATGATATGACACCCTAATACCACAATGCTAATAGCAATCACCTCCAGTTTAGAGTCAATGATATGACGCCCTAATCCCACAATGCTAATAGCAATCACCTCCAGTTTAGAGTCAATGATATGACACCATAACCCCACTATGCTAATAACAATCACCTCCAGTTTAGAGTCGATGATATGACACCCTGACCCCACAATGCTAATAACAATCACCTCCAGTTTAGAGTCACTGATATGACACCCTAACTCCACAATGCTAACAACAATCACCTCCAGTTTAGATTAAATGATATGACACCCTGACCCCACAATGCTAATAACAATCACCTCCAGTTTAGAGTCACTGATATGACACCCTAACTCCACAATGCTAACAACAATCACCTCCAGTTTAGATTAAATGATATGACACCCTAATGCCACAATGCTAATAGCAATCACCTCCAGTTTAGAGTCAATGATATGACTAACACTAAGCTAATAGCAATCACCTTCAGTTTAGAGTCAATGATATGACACCCTAACTCCACAATGCTAACAACAATCACCTCCAGTTTAGATTAAATGATATGACACCCTAATGCCACAATGCTAATAGCAATCACCTCCAGTTTAGAGTCAATGATATGACGCCCTAACCCCACTAAGCTAATAGCAATCACCTTCAGTTTAGAGTCAATGATATGACACCCTAACTCCACAATGCTAATAGCAATCACCTCCAGTTTAGAGTGGATAATATGGCACCCTGACCCCACAATGCTAATAGCAATCACCTCCAGTTTAGAGTGGATAATATGGCACCCTGACCCCACAATGCTAATAGCAATCACCTCTAGTTTTGATGCCCCTTTTTATCTATAAAATATCAATGTATATTTTGAAGATGCAATTGTTTTACCACAGAGGAAGAATCCTCAACATGTCATTGCTTTGTAGTTACAAGTGGTCCCCCCACAAGCAAAGAAAGAGAAATAAACATTGTGGCTTCAAAAGTAGGCCATGATATCCTGCTTAACAATTCCTTAATCTATTCTAATTTCAAATAATGGATGAGACATTGTCCATGCCGACCCTCACAAGGATCTTAATTTCATATCATTTGTGTGATGATGGCCTTGAATTTGTTGTGAAAGCTGAAGGGTATGCGTGCTAGGACCCCGACCGTGCATGGAATGAGTACTAATAGATCAGTAAGTGTTTGGTACAGGTGGGCATTGCATCGCTTCAAACAGGTGCTTGGGTCAGATTACATGGACTCCTCAGATCGCAGGATGTTCCACATTCTTTTGTGCTGATGGAAAAGAGAGGAACAATTTAATTCTTTTGTGTTATTTTGTTTGTTTTTAATACTTGTAAGAATGAGTGCACTTTTGTTGGAAATGAGAGTTCCCTATTTAAGTACTTGAAAAAGTCTGAAGAACAGAAATGTTATTGTTAATGGTATTTTGATGTCCAAGCACAGCAAAACTCTCACAATATGTACAATCATTTGATTCATTCTTGTTTGCTATCTTTTGTTTTTAAAGATTTTTTGACAGGTGGTGCTATACAAATTTGATTTGGATTTTATGAAAACTTAGTGAGAAATTGACCCTTCAAATTAAAGATCTTAATATGCAAATTTTATATGCAAATATGTTAATTGTATGATTGGGTTGATCCAAGAAGTACAGTTGTCATGTCTGTAAAAATTTGGTTAGATTTTAACCCAATTTACTCCATAATATAAGTTATATATAATAATATATAAAATAAAGGTTATTTCAAAATTTTAATTTGGTTTCACTAATTATTCAATACCCCATTTAATAAGTATTATAATCAGTAGAGGTTCATAGGCCTTTAATGATAAGGTTGAGCAGTCTTTGGAATTGTAGATGGGCGTGCATAAGTGACTGTCTTCTTCACCTTAGACAAATGCTCAGACCCGTAGCTTGATTTAAATAGGAGCAGGGTGCTAGACTTGTTGATGGGCACATTAATGCGCACGCGAAGCACTGCGTCTTTTCGGCATGGAGTCCAGGATCCCCTTTACAAACAGGACAATTGCTTACTATGCTATTATTCTGTGTTCTGTATTCATTTATGAGGTTAATTAAGATTATTAAGTAAAAATTTTTTTTTTTAAATTAAAAAGAATTACCATTTTTTTTTTATAAGGGTCCGCCCTTCCCCCCTGGGCGGACCCCCAGGGGGGCAGGACGGGCCCACAGAGGGGCGGGATGGGCCGCCCCTGTAAAACAGCAAAGCTTGGGGTCTGAATGCTGATTTCAACTGATCATTTAATTCTGGCAAGGTCTGGTACACTTCAGGGAAAGTATGTATTTTATTCGCATTTTCTCTGTGAAAGTAGAGCACCCCTTCAAACACCACTGACCAGTGGGAGTGTAAGTGACCAACAATGTTAAGAAGAGTAACAACATGAACAAGGCATTTCTCACTCCAAAAAGAAGAAGCCAGATGAATGATCAAATGCTTAAAACATTTGGAACAAAATTGAAAACTTGATTTCAGTGGTTGATGCTTTGGTGAATGTAAGTTTATTCCATGTCTCTAAAGTTTGAGGAATGCATGTTTCACAAAAGATGGGAGGTATACCATGGAGCTCTCGGCTTTATCTCCACACAAAGCTTTTATAGTTGAGATGATCAAAGGATTATTACAGTCCAAAGACCTTGGTATGTTTTCATAATTGTTGCTAAGTGAGTTAAACAGGACATGTTGCAAAAGTACTGGTCAAATCTTCCAAGGACATATTCTCCTTTATTTCACCCCTAGTTAATCGGGCATTTCCTTGTATTTCCTCCTATCAATAGTGCAATCACATCTGCCTCTTCTATTGGAACATATTAAAATTCCATATATAGTGAGTGTATTTGTAGACATGTATTACTCAATAGGGGAGGGGAGGGGGGTATTTCCCCCCCAAAATTTGTTGTCTTTATAAAATCTGTAAGACCCCTAATTTCCCTATGATCTTCATGTTTTCAAGATATGATGCACTTTCTCCCAGGTCTTGATTTACTCACTCATTTTTTGACTAATCCTGGGGCATTTTGATTACAATCTATTGAGATGTGCATGTGTTCACTAAGTATCATATTGTCAATCTTTGAAAGGAAACCATTTGCAAAATTCAAAGGAAATAATCGGTTGTATGTAAACACTTCAGATGCCCTAGTTGTTTTGATTGGTTCTCATAAGTCAGGTACCTCAGAGTATAAGTTCAAGCACTTCAGATAAATTGCTTTCAATTATAATGAAAAGTATGAAAGTAATACAAACTTTCATTCAGATTGGTTTAGCCATTTTGTAACTTTTTGAATTTAAATGCCTTAATATGCATATTTCTGATGTGTGACTAGACTCATGTTAATCCTTTGGTTTTTTGGTTTCAAAGAAAACCAAAAATGGTAGTGAAATTGATTATTCTGTATAGAATATATACAAATTAGATGTTGTGTTTCTGGCTTCATCCCATTCTGCTCTTTTTTAAACTGCTGAATATGCATCAGAAAGACTTCCAGTTTAATGATTTTTTTTTTCCATGAACGGGTACTTCAGGGCACATATTTTTATTTCCGTTTATAACAATAGCTGTGAAAGAATGCCAAATCCTGTTTATGAGGTAATAAAAGCTTGTCATGCCCCAGCGACCTTTGCTAGCATTCAGTATGAGGTATTCAACCATAACTTAAAGGAATGGTGCATTTTACCAGCCACATATGACCTGTAGGTTGTTTGCATTATGAATTCATGCTTGCATAGAATGCACAGGTATTGAAACATTGTTTCATTGACTATTTCTCTGGATTCTGTTTATTCAACTGATATATATTTGATTGGTTTAGATCCTCAACAAATTGCACTGAAAATATTTTTGGGATAGTGAGCTTTTAGGGATAGTGAGCTTTAGGGGATAGTGAGCTTTTGGGGATAGTGAGCTTTAGGGGGATAGTGAGCTTTAGGGGGATAGTGAGCTTTTGGGAATAGTGAGCCTTTGGGGATAGTGAACTTTTGGGGATAGTGAGCTTTTGGGGATAGTGAGCTTTAGGGGGATAGTGAGCTTTTGGGAATAATGAGCCTTGGGGGGATAGTGAGCTTTTTAGGATAGTGAGCTTTTGGGGATAGTGAAGATTAGGGTATAGTGAGCTTGTTACAGTGTGTCATTTCTAGTCAGATATCAGTCATTTCTACTTGGCCACACAAATTTGTTATTATTTCTATTGTTGAATATCTCCATAATGGGAAAAATAGCTTTAAATATTTGACCAAGAGTGACAATGGAACAAACTGTATCATTTAAAGTTACTTTGCAGTGTTGAACTGACCATTGTGGCACAATGGCCCCTTACTCAGCACCTCCAAGGGCCAGATGCTCTGCGTCTCTGAGGACCCCTTGCTCTGCACCTTCGAGGGCCCTTACTCTGCACCTCCGAGGGCCCCTTGCTACGCGCCTCCGAGGTTTCCTTGCTCCATGCCTCCGAGGGCCCCTTGCTCTAAGGGCCCCTCTCATACCAATACTTTAGCAATAAGCTGAGCCCTCTTCAGTACCAAAGATCAGGGTCCGAGCCATACTCTGATTAAGATTCATATTTCAACATGCTGCATAATTTTTGTCCTTGTATTGAAAATTCTTGGTACCCCTTGGTGAACAATTCGTTCTTTCATTTCAAATCTTTGAAATTATCTGGTTTTCTCTTTTTTTTAAATAATATTCCTCTAAGTATGTTTTGAACACCATATATGGTAACGCTTCCATGAGTGTAAAAGGGAATGGATAGATTACAGGTTTAATGTACTGTTGTAAAATGAATATATTTTGCTTGTGATAAATGTTAGATTTATTCACTTTAATCCTATACATTTTTAACCTTTTTCGCACAGAGCAAATTTGATTTACTGGTGTTGTGCAGAAGAAATTAGAATTATGTGTCTTAAAAGAATGTGTAAAATTTTGTTAGAGGTAAAGAATTTGATGATATGGCTTCCAAGGAAAATAAACAGGTGGGACTATTTGAGGTGAATTTCTTTGAACTGTTTCAGGAATCCTTGTGCTTCAAAAGGAGTACAACAACTGATAAGACATATGCCATAACTGTGGAAGGTGATGATGAATTTATAGTTTTAACATGGCATTTTATATTGATGTGTTTTTTTTGGTATTTAATTTACTGTGAGTGATGAAGCTCTAATTTACAGCTATAAATAGAGAAATATTTGGATTTTCAACTAAGCAAAACAAAAATAGTTTAATTACCTTATACAGTTTGTCCAAATATGTGTCTGAGGTAGCCTTACCAAATGTGTGCCTGAGGTAGCACCTTACCAAATGTGTGCCTGAGCTAGACCATTACCAAATGTGTGCCTGAGGTAGCACCTTACCAAATGTGTGCATGAGGTAGCACCTTACCAAATGTGTGCCTAATGTAGCACCTTACCAAATGTGTGCCTGAGGTAGCACCTTACCAAATGTGTGCCTGAGGTAGCACTTCACCAAATGTGTGCCTGAGGTAGCACCTTACCAAATGTGTGCCTGAGGTAGCGCCTTACCAAATGTGTGCCTGAGGTAGCACCTTACCAAATGTGTGCCTGAGGTAGCACCTTACCAAATGTGTGCCTGAGGTAGCACCTTACCAAATGTGTGCCTGAGGTAGCACCTTACCAAATGTGTGCCTGAGGTAGCACCTTACCAAATGTGTGCCTACTGTAGCACCTTACTAAATGTGTGCCTGAGGTAGCACCTTACCAAATGTGTGCCTACTGTAGCACCTTACCAAATGTGTGCCTGAGGTATAACATATTATAACTCAAATTGACCAAAGTGTAAAAGCGTGTGATGATCAAATGGTAAAACCATGCATTATCTAATGGTAATTTAAAGGCATTGTGAAATGCAAAATCAACATGCGTGTTATTGACCAACTGGTAAAACCAACCAAGTAGAAAAACCATGTGTACTATTATAGACTAAGTAGCAAAGCCATGTTTAATTGACCAATAGGTCAAAACCATACATAGTTGATGAAATATTAAAACCATACATAGTCAGATATAGCCGAATGGTTCATGTGTAATTTGCCCAATGGTGGAGGAAGTTCAAGCATAAGATTTGACAGCATATTAAAAACAAATGGGAACCAATTGAAAACAAATCAGGACAAAAATTGTTTGGCACTCTGCTTCCTTGTCATTTCCAATACACTTTTTATTTTCTATTCAAACTAAATCCATTTACTAATGGCTGCATTCTAGAGAGGTTGGTAACAGCCATTGAATGAAGGGGTCATTAAACCTAAAAATTATATTCTATGCGATTAATTTTGGTCATTCCGATGTCTTGTTTATCTTATGTGTTGGAAATCGCACAGTGAGATTTTACGATATTGTTTACTAGCATGGCCACCCTCATGACATGTACACACGGTATGGTTGGCTTATTGTGACTTATTGTCTGGAGACCTGGAGCTATTGAAATGATTTAATGCCTCAGTAAAGACTAGACTCACATCAGAAAATCATACATATGGTTTTGTCATATCAAATTACTTAGTCTGAGATGTAGGTATCAAATATTGGAATAAACAAATTGTGCGGTTAACAGAGACAAAAGGAAGTGGGAGGGTCTGTGTATACTATTTAGTTAATTGATTACAAATTTGATGAGACAGATTCTGTATTTCTGATTCTTGATTTGCTGTCAGGATTTATCCGATATATATTTTTGTTGGCAATTTTAAGTTCAAATGACTAACATGAAAATTTTGAAAAAAAGTGATAAATGAGCAACAGTACATCTGTTTTGCTTCATATTTGGGCAATGGGCATGATAATTTTGTTTGTTATTGTGTACATGCTTATGTTATCAGCTGATGTCATTAATATGCATGGTGGGTGTGGCTTAATGTGAAAGTGCTAAATGATGTAAACACCACACTATACCCCTTGAATAATACATCAGATTTATGCTATGTCAGGTACACAGGTGGGTCATAGTCTACATATCTTCTAATGTTGTGGTAGTGATTTCATGAATATAAATGATACAGATTTAAGTTAAGGTCTGGGTGGGGGCTGTTTTGTTATGGAGAGAGTGGAGGTTATGGTAAAGGTTGGAATGATGAGTTGGTTAAGAGTATTTTTGGTATATGAGTGGATACAAAAGGTGGGTTGGGGTAGTAGGTGAATGGATGATGGTAGGTGAATGGATGATGGTAGGTGAATGGATGATGGTAGGTGAATGAATGATGGTAGGTGAATGGGGATGTTTGGTGAATGGGGGGTAGGTTAACGGGGAATGGTACGGTGATGGGGCATGTTGGGAAATAGAGGATGGCAGGTGAATTGTGGATTGTAGATAAAGGGGGATGGCAGTTGAAGGGGGATGGGATGAAATATGGCACAGGGTGGGATGGTATGTGGGACAGGGTGGTGTGTGGGACAGGGTACCATGGATAAGGTAGTGTCATGACATTTATGACAGGCTGGGACAAGGTGGGATGGTATAGGGGCAGTGTGTAATGACATGTGAGACAGGAAGGCATGTTGTCTGGATTTCAGGTGGGATAGGACATGGGACAGGGTGGGATAGCATGTGGGATAGGATGAAATGGCCTGTAGGACAGGGTGGGATGGCATGTGGTACAGGGAGGGATGGGATGTAGGACAAGGTGGCGTGGTATATGGGACAGGGAGGGATGACATGTGGGACAGAGTGGCATGGTATATGGGACAGATTGGCATGGTATACAGGACAGGGTGGCATGGTATATGGTGGGATGTCATCTTAATTGCAGATGTGATGGCATACATGTCATGTTGTGGAATGGTATCTGCATCTCATGTATGACTTCGTGTAGGGAGGGAAGTAGTACGGTATGATATGTGGAACAGAAGGTGGAATGGCAGGTGTGACAGAGGCTGCAAAGCATGTTATTAGCAGCGAGGGGATGTGTATCATTTGCGATGTCGGGTTCAATTGTTTTTTTTTTTTTTAAAGCATTTTTTGTTTAAATTTGTCTTACTGTAAGTACAATATGTGTCCATTGTCGTCTACATTACTTGAATTCCATTGATCAAGAAAAAGGGGATTTCCTCTGTAAACAAAAATGTTAAGTATTCCAAGTGTTTCAAAGTACATCCGGCCTCATGATGAGTGCAGTATGGCTAGTGTAGACTTGAGTTTTGATGTGATCCTAAATAGCCCAAGGATTGAAGCTTAATGTGGAAAACATGTTTCAAAGCTGCCGATGTTCCTTACAATGGTTCTAAGAGGCTTAACAATTTGTCATGTTAGCTATCACTGGGATTATTTTGTCTTAAGACTAGTCACTTCACGAATGCTGTTGTAAGTATCTGAAAAGTCAACATTTCCTTTCTAAGGAAGAAGTACTAGATTCTCTAAAAGTTCACTTTTCGGTCAATCGATCTGTTTTAGGGGAAAAATTAATTTTACCTTGAATGTTTATGTAAGTTTGAATTTTGGAGCAGTTCTTGCAAGCTGTGCCAGTTGGAATACAAACTTCATGTATAAATCATTGATCTAGCCAGGACCTCATTCCTTTTGTTTTAGTAAATTAGAGGTCAATACTTTACCTCTGCATCACCCCCATGATAATGATCTTTGTAATTTACAGTCGCATTTCAGTTGATTGTTACAAAGGAAGGGAATGCTTGGAGAGAACATCACATGGGGGAATTCTTTAGTCGAGATCTGAGCAGAAACAACTTGACCAATGGGATTCCCCCTTGAGGGTCTTGTAGCTGTAGGTCACAGAATCACCTGTCCAGATTTTCAATTTTCACATTGTCAGCTTAACAAATATATTTTTAACGGTTTGTTTTTTAAACTAAAGCAATCTACGATGACAAATGAATGGTCCCTTGTCATTAATTCTATGCCACTTTGTTGTGAGTGACCAAATTATTATTTGGGACAGGAAACAAACCCTGCACTTTGAACTAGGTCCATTGCTCACCAGAGACAGCAGTCCACGAAGAAGAAAGTACAAAGTTGTGTGATGAAGAAAAAAGAGAAAAACTTATTTAATCATAGAGAACATATTTGGATATTCTGTTGTTGTAATAGTGTTTTATAAAGTGCAATAAAGCCTGAATAGAGCTATAGTGTAATAAAGCCTGAATAGAGCTATAGTGTAATAAAGCCTGAATAGAGCTATAGTGTAATAAAGCCTGAATAGAGCTGTAGTGTAATAAAGCCTGAATAGAGCTGTAATATAATAAAGCCTGAATAGAGCTATAGTGTAATAAAGCCTGAATAGAGTTATAGTCTATTAATTCAATTTTCAATTTGAGAGTTTTGGCTGATAGGAGGATCATAAAATTGCAGAAATGATTTTCTTTTGGTCCTAAATCAAGATTTTAAAAAGAACCTAAGTAGTATTTACATAACACATTGAACTGAAATTTTACCACCCAGCGGCAAATTTACCTTTCCTTTTCCTTCCAAACAAGCAATCGGTGTCTTCCGTTCTCAGCAGGGGCTGACCGACCATCACCCTGTGGTCTTATTGATCAAACAATTAAACCAATCACATCAAACAATAGATAGGAAATGACCCTATTTCATATTTGTCCACAGACACATTCCATAGATAAGCCTTAGGCCACTTAAAGAGCGTCCCCTGGACGGTGCTACTGCTAACCTTTGACCTTAATGTGTCAATGTGGATCTTCTTCACGGTTTAATACCTACCTTTAACTTGCTTTTGTTTTATTTCCTCGTTGATTGAAGATTTTAGAGCTAAATGAGCCCTACGTGATAGTTAAATACTTCCAGTAATATTTTGAACTTTGACAAATTATATATGTTTAGTAAAAAAGCATAAATATCAAATTCCCTTATAAAATAAATCTTCATATGGAAAAAAAAAAAGGGAAAGAAAGAAAGAAAAAGAAAAAGAAAAAAAAAGCTAAAACTTTTAAAGTTTGGTGGAAAATGAAAGCATACTGAGTCTACTAGATTTTTCTAATGCCATTCCATGACCCTTCCCATTTTTTTACATTATCTTATATTGCCACAGACTCAGTTTGTTTCTTTCTCTATTTCAATTAAATGTGGAAGTTTTGGTAAGTGTGTTTGAAATAGTAATAATCTGTTTTCCAGATCATGAAAAAGTGAATAATATTTTGTTTAAGAGGGTTGCAACCCTTAGTGCTTGGGATGGATTTGGTGACAAGTGAACTTCCACAAACACTCGAGGTTTCCACTTGAAAGTGTGGCCTTGGGTCAGGGGGAACTTCAGAAACCTGTCTAAGGCAATGGGCTTTGAGGCTGTAGGCTTCATGAGTAATGATATGCCGATTGACTGCTTACTGTAAATGTTCTGTAGTTTTATGCTATGGTTGGATAACATTTTATGGATGTGATGACTGATTAGGTACCGCAGAAATGCATGGAATCAGATATTAAGTGGAATTTATGGACTATTTACAAAAGATGATGATTGATGTATTGTTAGATACGATGGGCGGAATAATTTGGAAATGAAAATATTGTCCTACAGGATTATTCTTTTGTCAAGACTACAAAGGTATGGTTGCCATTGCATTGTTTGGTTGTATTAATTTTCCCCCTGATTGCTTATCTTTGTCTTACACTGCATGGGTGTGTAAGGTGTTTCAAGTGAATGTCAATTTATGGTTACTTTGGATCAATTTTTCAGTTGGAATTGTCTAATTATTCCAGTTTTTATGATTAAGAGTGTTCACTACTTTTGAAAAATTAAAACGACAATTTTATATAGCCTTACAAATGTAGCATACTGTGCAAGCTAGACTTTAAGTTTTAGATAATCAGTTATATTATATTCTTTGGTACAATTTGTCTCGCAAACACACTATAGTCTTATTTACTACAGTGCTCAATGTCAGTGGGAAATAATTTTGTTCTAATTCCTTTATCTTTGTGTGGGAGGGGATTATGACAGGAAGAAGTAGAAGATAAATAAGACACACCCATTTGAGCAAACTTGCTGTCATATGGCATTCTCCTCAGGTCACAATGGAAAGAGCCCAATTCAACAATCCTGTCACTTAAGTATTTTATGTACTAAATTGTCACAAATGGAACTCCTCAGGAGATGTCGATATTAAGGTTCTAATTGGTAGAACAGAATGCAACTTGTTCATCAGCTCAAGATTGTCAGAGTGAGGGGTTTCGAAGTGCTGATCTTCCCAATTAAACTTGGTGCATGGACAACCCACAGCTTCATGGGAGCTGAGCTGAGGGCAACTAAATACATACCAGCAAACAAACATATTGTTTTAAACAACATCATGAAAACAATTTTTTCAAAATTGTGAAAATGTTTTTATAATATCATTTTGTGAGGTTGCAAAAATGTTTCTATAACATTAATAGTTTCTAAAAACATTAAAATGATATAATAACAACTTTTTTTGCATAATATTATATGAAAAATATTTAAAAAATGTTTTTGCTACACCACATTTTTATATTATTCAAACATAACGCAAATTTTGATAAAAACATTTTGTGTTTTCTGTTTTCTGCAATATTTAGTTTTAGGGCCAGGAAATGGTCACCTTAAGAGAATACGGTACTTTATTTTGAACAAGAACGGCCTACTTAGATGGAAAGGGTCCACCAAATGGCCCATTCTTGCTATCCTGGTTAGCCCTTGCTTTGTGTGATGTCATATTCCATTGAACTCTATCTAAGCTCTTCATCTGTAAACATACTATTGGAATGTAAGTTTGACATGAGCTCATAATTGAAACCTTTACGAGGAAAACTAAGATACTGTATGCTGCTTGAGGCTTCTGCACACAGGTGTAAGCTCATTGTGAGTGGCATGAAGCAAACATCCTATGCGGTACTGGTACAGTACAGCTGGCTAGAGGCGCCCGCTCATGCAGTCAATGCAATATACTGTACAAAACAAATTTCTGCACACACAGGTGGAGTGACGACAAAATGGTGAATAAAAATTGCGTTGCGGACTTTGTAAATCAGATTTCCATTATCCAGAATGGTAAGCAAACTAAATTTTGTTTATCCCTTTTGCTAAAAACTCCAAAGATCTGGAGAAGATGCCATAAATGGATCAAAGCTTGCGACACGCCACATGAACATCCAAAATTCAATGCGTTGGTCATGCATTATTGTGGATGTAGGTTTGTTTGCCTCACCTAGTTACCGCGTTGCTATGGTGGGCGTGGTCTATTTCCGTAATTAGAAAGGTTAATTGTTGTAACCATGTTTTCCCCTAGTTGAGTGATGATAGGTAATTTATACCATCATGCTTGATTGTTATCATTGTGTAACAGATCTCAAAATTAAAACATAAGCAGTGGAGCCATACCTGACCAAAATGTGATTTAAAAGACAAAAAGAAGAAAAAAAGGCCTGACTTGTATGGACTCATGTGTTACAACTAGGAGATTGGATTTATTGAGATAACCAACTCATCTTATGAACTATTCTAAAACATAAAAAGAACAGAAGTATTGCTTTTGCCAACCTATAGTTTATTACATAATATTTAAGATATTTCCATGGCAACTGAAGATTGGAACCATCATAGGTATTTAACAATTACTTGTGGAATAATAACTATTATTTCTTTTTTATTGGAATATTTAGAAAGGAAACAACAGCTACAGAAATGATGAGAAATTGTGAAATATTTTCCACCCACTTTCTCCAAGGGAAGCCAATTGCCAAATTATTTGGGCCTTTAAAAGGATTTAGGAAGTTTGACTTTGTGACTTTCTGTTCACAATATATGACAAAAGAATTGACATTAAAAGTAATTGTTTTTTAAGAAGAATATGAATTCACTGCTGTTCAGTCTGCCAAAGTTTCATTAACAAAGTGTGATTGGTCGGAATTGAACAAAAGGATTGAGCAGTTTGGATTGTTTTGATGTTGAAGTTTTGTGCAGTAGGGAATGAAAAGCAATTCCAATTGATTGATTTTTGTTGTTCTTGATTATAGATACAAATTGTCAAATCTGAAACTTAAGTACAGGGTGTGCCAAGATTTGCTTAATTTAAGTTTTGATTATATTTTTGCATTTTTTGTTATAGGTTTGAATTACCATCTTTGAATTAAGATGCAGAGTGCATGTGACAAGATTTGTTTAAAGTAGGTTTAGAGAAGGTAGATAGCATTAATAATTACTAATGTGGCCCAAAACCCAATCAAAAGCAGTTCAAAAGGTGACATGTTAAAGGTTTTGTTTTAAACTCAATTTTGAAGAATACATAGAAGGACTACAAATTATTGTAGCAGAGGATGTAATAGGCGTATAAACAATTTTCACTGATGATGCTACAATTTTATAGATTTTCTTCAATAAAAATAATAAAAAACTGTTAAAAGTGATTGATCATTTAAACTAGCTACTTTTGATTACATTTTTTGTCTAGATTTTATCACTACTTTATGCTGCCTGCAGGTTTAATTAATTATTGAACTATAATTGTTTAATTATTTTGATCCAGTATATCTATGAGGATTTGTTATGATACCTGTTATTCCATAAACTATATCTGTTTGTTTGTATCTTTGTTTTCTGTCTGATTGTAGGCCTGTGGTGAAGTGGGAGGGCATTGAGCAGTTTGCCCAAATCATTTGTCATAGCTATGTCTCTCTCTATTTCCTGTTTTTGGGGTGTACTATTTTCCTGATTGTGATGTGTTAGTGGTATGCCCATTCTGACATTCGGAATGCAATTTTGACCCAGTTTGTTAGAGTGAATACTTCAGAACCTATCATTTGTGACAGTATTGAAAGACTGGAAGTAACTTATTTTACAGATGAGAAACAAAGGGGGAAGAAGAGAAAGAGTTTCAAAACATTTCAGAACAGCTTTTCAGGTCATTTGAAGATTTGTCATATTTAATTGACTGGGTGGTTAGCAGATAAATGGATGGCAATGTTTAAAAAACAAAAACTATAAAAAAAAAAACTGTCAGGACTTCCTACAGGCATTCTATTAAGCATATGGCTTTGTACTTGTGGTGCTGTCTGAAGGAACTTCAAAGTGAATGTTTAAGTGCTAAAAGATTTATTTTGTTTGATTGTATACTAGAAAGAACACTGGCTGGTAGCATGTGTTACATACAGTATGTGTTAGTGAATTTTGAAAGATTTTAATTGTGTGTTTACGACAAAATCAATCCCACCATTCGGAAGCTTGGTGCAAGATTGCTGTAAGATTGTAATGAGCTTGCTGCAAGATTGTAGTGGGATTGCTGCAAGATTGTAGTGAGCTTGCTGCAAGATTGTAGTGGGATTGTTGCAAGATTGTAGTGGGCTTGCTGCAAGATTGTAATGAGCTTGCTACAAGATTGTAGTGGGCTTGCTGTAAGATTGTAGTGAGCTTGCTGCAAGATTATAGTGAGCTTGTAAGATTGTAGTGAGCTTACTGCAAGATTGTAGTGGGATTGCTGCAAGACTGTAGTGGGCTTGATGCAAGATTGTAGTGAGCTTGCTTCAAGATTGTAGTGGGATTGTTGCAAGATTGTAGTGGGCTTGCTGCAAGATTATAATGAGCTTGCTACAATATTGTAGTGGGCTTGCTGTAAGATTGTAGTGAGCTTGCAATATTATAGTGAGCTTGTAAGATTGTAGTGAGCTTACTGCAAGATTATAGTGAGCTTGCTGTAAGATTGTAGTGAGCTTGCTTCAATATTATAAAGGGCTTGCTGCAAGATTGCAGTGAGCTTGCTGTAAGATTGTAGTGAGCTTGCTTCAAGATTAGTGGAATTGCTGCAATATTGTAGTGGACTTTCTGCAAGATTGTAGTGAGCTTGCTTTGCTTCAAGATTGTAGTGGGATTGCTGCAAGATTGTAGTGGGCTTGCTGCAAGATTGGAGTGAGCTTACTGCAAGATTGAAGTGGGCTTGCTGCAAGCATAACTTCAATGTGTACTTCATTTGAACATGCTGTACATTTGATAGGGCAGGACATTAGATTTTTAATAGAGTTTTATCATTTGCGCATATGATCTGTTTTTGCTCAAATTTCAATTATTACAGGCGATTAGGTAAATAAATACCTTGTTTTATATGGGGCAGATGAGGGACACTATTACGTTTGTTTTAGGAACTAATCTGATCAATATTACTTCCCTTAGAATCATCTTTGTGTATGTGTTCTTGTTTTCTTAACTAAACGAGAGCGATTTCATCAGTAATATCAAGCCAGACTTGAACAGTTTTGTGCAAAATGTGTTCAGCTTACAACTATTACTTATTAAAGACCAGATGTCATCTGTAACGTGGAGGTACATATACTTGAATTAAGTTGTTTTGATTGGTTAAAATACAATGATTCATTGTGCATTTACTGATAAGCCAATCAGTAATCGCTTTGTCATAAAATGTACAGCACCAATGTACGCATATTTTTAGGGGGTCCCCCAAATGAAAGGCTTATCTAGCATGCAATGGTATAGCAACTTTCTTGTTGATATGAATATTCAAGTGACCTTTACCCTCGCGTCCTCTGTGGGCTATGGAGGCATGAATTTAATCGATCTGTTGAGGATTTGTGAAATTTGCAAAAACAGCGCCTCACTTTTCAAACTAGTGCTCCTTTAAGTGACATTTGAACAGGATTAGGCGCATTCAGGAATACAAAGCTTTACAAATAGGAGGGTATACAAAAACAACAAAAAATTAACCTACTGTGGTGTAGCGGTTATCATACCTGTCTACAGACCACAAGGCCCTGGGTTCAAGCCTGGATTGGGTAGACACGCCAGTGTACCATAACTGGTTATCAAAGGCCGTGGACATTGACTTGGTTGTCGATTTTATGTCTGTCCGTACGTCATACCTATATTCTCGTCTGGGTCGTATTAAGCGTTTCGTGATAGCATTGTTGTTACCATAAGTGAATACGCAGGCAACGACGTCATTGCAATTGTGTGTTCACTCGTCGTCGACGAGCTTTACAAATAGAAGGGTACTTCTTTCTCTTTCAGTAGTGATTCCACATTTGCCATTGTTATTAAAAAGCCCCAAAATAGAAAAGTTAATGGAATTGATGTAAAACCAGTTATATAGCCCAAACTTTTAAGGCATGGTGTCTAACCTGGAAAATGATAGCTTGGTCGAGCTAAGTAACTAAACCAGAATCTATAGTGAAGAAGCTGAAGTGAATCTTCTGAAGTTATGTCAGTTTTAAAGAGAGATTTAATTTGATGCATTAATTGATTTAATAATTGTTAAGAAAGATTTTCTTTACCATACCCTTCGTGAGCAAACTTCACAACATTTTAGAATTTCAATATATTTTGAACCAAGCAAGATAGCACATTAGACAGCTCTGCTGTTACTCTTAGTGTCCTGCATCAATCTAACCATTAAACTAATCTCTGCCCATTACCAATGATTTTTTAGTTTCTAATTTGCAATATTATCATAACTGTTACATACACTCACAAAACATCTTGCAAGCATTTTTCAAAATTACGCAAAAGTTAGGTTAAATTCTCAGATCTTGATTTAGCTGGAGGGACATCCTCTTAAGAGTGACAAATTGTTGGGCAGTGGTGGGAATGACGGCAGGGGTCCGACTACTCAGATCTTTACTAATTACTCGCTGACATTGGTCAGACATGATCACTTACAGAGTAGCACAGATCCAAGTTCAATGGTGAAAGCTGGAGGATATTGATAAATATTGACTTTGTCGCACCCAGACTACTCCCTATCTATGATCATTATGTAGCAAGGAGATCGAGTGTTGGTGTAGATGAAGAATTTGTCTTCAAGGATTTACTGGGGGACTGCAGATGCTTGTCGTGTACTTAATGATTTTCCTTTGTTATAAATGTGTTATTTCTTATTTTGTGCAAAGGAAAAGAAGCAGTGCCCTTTCCATGCTCCTATCCCCTCTATCCTCTCCCGATGTGAGTGTAAAAGCATTCCACTAGGGATATGTTACTTTAGCTGATTAGACATGTCACAAACCTGCATGCATTCATTCTACAACCCGATGCTGTAAATATCTCTGGGGTTATAAACATGCAAAGAATTTTGGTTCTTTCTTGTTTTCATGTGAGCAAAGAAACATTTTGG
This sequence comes from Chiridota heheva, assembly GCA_020152595.1. NCBI lineage: Eukaryota > Metazoa > Echinodermata > Holothuroidea > Apodida > Chiridotidae > Chiridota > Chiridota heheva. The sequence continues at coordinate 364,154 of JAIGNY010004520.1, forward strand.
AATCTCTTTCTGCTCAATTTTTCAAACAGATTCAAAATTGGTAGGAGTTTGTTTGTACCTGTTTGTGTGTTTCATATGCAGGGGTTGGCAATATGATACAAGAAGAATGAATGAAACATTCCCCATGAATAAAATCATGCCCCATGAATGAAATGCCCCATGAATGAAATCATGCCCCGTGAATGAAATCATGCCCCGTGAATGAAATCATGCCCCGTGAATGAAATCATGCTCGTGAATGAAATCATGCCCTGTGAATGAAATCATGCCCTGTGAATGAAATCATGCCCCATGAATAAAATCATGCCCCATGAATGAAATTATGCCCCATGAATGAAATCATGCCCCATGAATGAAATCATGCCCATGAATGAAATCATGCCCCATGAATGAAACATGCCCAATGTAAATTAAATTGATAATATTAGAAGAATACCTTTATTGGAGGAAGACAACAGTTTTTGCCAGTACAAATGCATCAATCAAATTTCAGCTAAAGTAGTACAAAATAAGTAGGTACACTGAACTGGGCAACCAACAACAGCCTAAGTAACAATAAGTTTATACGTTTAGCTCTAAACAGAAGTTACTAGATGGCCATGATCACCAATGTCTGTTCCAGACTCGATAGAGAGAGAGGTACACTGGCAGTGGGATGAACAAAAATTGTGTGTTTGGAGGGAGGGGTGTTGGGGAGTGGAATGAACAATGAGTTTTGTGGAAGTCGAATGATTTATTGGCGACATGCGAAACCTAAATGGCATGGTGGGGGCGCAGGGGGCAAAGCCCTTGGACACTCTGTGAGTCTAGGTATTCCAGTGGTTAAAAAGATGCCGAAAAACACAAATCAACTTGCTTCAATGAGGTTGCAAATCTGTCTTTATGTCGTTATACCCCCAAATATAGGCTGAGCCCCCAAACGCCGCCCCCTCCCCAGTTCTACCACCAGTGAGTAGGTACCATTTGCAGGCAAGAATTGCATAGTATATGCATTAAAAAAAGCTGCATCATTTGAATATTCATACAGTATACCCGGCCAAATTATCTCACGCCATTAGAAATTGCCCAAAGGCAGTGTTAATCACCAACCGTCTGAGGAATTCATATCATTTGGTCTCTTCTACTTACATGGTGAGATCAGGGATACTCTATAACAGTATCCCTGGTGAGATACACAGAACCATCAAATTTGGCTCAGTTTCTTTAAGTAGTGTAGGGTATGGAAATTAAAGTCTTTCTTTTCTTTTTCATATACCTGTCAAAGGGAATTTGAAAGAATATAAGTTCCACCTGTGGTTTACATGTATTATGTCTTCAGTCTTTATTGCAATGTTCAGAAATAGTGAGCAAGTTTTTCATCATACTTAAAAAAGATTGCATCTAACATTCTCAGGAAATGATTGATTTGCAGAGTTATGCATATATCCAACTTTGACCAGACTCAGTGGGTGTATATGAGAGTCTCTATTTAAGATTAAATAATCAGTCCTTACCAATTTCCAGTTGGTTTGGTTTACATACCATCAGGTATGGCAAGTTGGCGGTACACCTATATGTCTGTTGCGGGAGGAACCTTTGAGCAAACTCATTAATGTTATACGAATCTTCACACATTCGGTACTTTCCTCTCTTTCTGGTATCTGACACTTTTTGAACATAAATTGACCACTGACAGTGAGCTAAATTGGCACCACTGTGAAGGACAAACCACAATCTGGTTACATTAGAGGCAGTCACCGCTGATGTTTCTTCTTCCTGGGATCTTCACTGTAGGAAGTGCAAATGTCTATGGATTTTCTCAAGAACGATGCATCTTGTAATTTTAAGATCAAAGTTTTGAACGGGAGCCTGGTGAAGGAGTTTAGTCATGTTTATAACGATGAAATGCAGGGAAAGAATGGTGCCAGAGCACTCACAACATATAAACCAACAGTGTATTGAAAGGAGCGATGTCACCACTGTCATTTATTTACATTCATAGACATCACAGAGCAGCTTTTCCCATCTTTAGGACTAAAATGTTTTAAAACAGTTTACAGTTATTTACATCATTATTTTACAGAATTTTAATATATCAGAATTTGAAGCAACAGACAAAAACTTCTTTGACGTGGAAAGTTTTCAAAGACTAAATGGTTAGCATAGGCGTAGGAACATGTTCTTCATTGGGAGGGGGAGGGGTGGCACAAAGATATGCTACAACACTAGTTCAATGGTAAAACATGATTTAAGTTGGGGGGGGCACCATGAAGGTCACTGCAACATTGAGGGGCACTCCCCCCCCCTGTGTTCCCCCAGTTCATACACCTATGATGGTTAGAAAAATTCACTTGTATCTTCCCTATGAATGTCAGAGAGCCTTTGAGCAAAGTTGCATGTAGCAGGGCTCCAGATTAATGCACCTGGAGTGCACCATTCGCTTCAGGCGCAATGAGGATGCCAGTAACACTATGAGAACTCTGCAGAAAATGACAAATAGAGGAAAGCATTCGAGTGGTTCATGTAGGGAAACACCAAATGATCAAATTGTCAGGATTTCGTTTGATTTTTTCTGCCCTTCTTTTCCTACATGTTTTCATCACACTACAAATAAATTGTACTTGTAGCGTTTGGTGCCAACCTGCCTATAAGAGCTATGTATCACCACCTGGTCTAGTAATCCCTGTTTTACTCATCTGATCTAAAACCACTCCCTTATTATATTTAGTGAATTTTATCACTCTGTGTCTCACATACTTCATGTAAACCACACTTTTTTTTAGAGGAAACAACTTTTCAAGTGTTTCGTTGTCGGCCCATCTGTGGCACTCTGCTACTGATTTATGGTTGCACACATCCTCTGCTTCAAAACTCTGGATTTAGACCCCCTCAAAACTTTCAAGGAACAGGTACCCATTTAGCATCAATATTTCATAAAGGTTGTCTTCTATGACCCCACATGTGCCCCTGTTTTTTTCCTTTTTGGTCACCCTGTAAGGCACAAAGGTATACAGCTGGGTATATTGCCTGTATAAACAGTAAGACTGGCATGCCTTCATGTTTGAGTCAAGTTATTTTCTTTGTTGGTATATGACTTAAAATAGCAATAAATTCTTTAATGCATATCTTGAAGATATGTTTTATTGTTTAAGGTTTTAGAGAAGGATTAGTATCATACTATTTTTAATTTTAGTATTTATTTTAAGTTTTTCCATGATTTACAGTAGTTATATTGATATGTCATCAATTATATTCTGTTTAGGTTATTGTTAATAATTTTGACAACAGTTTTTTTTGCTTGTCAGTATTTAAAGTCAGTGGACAATAACAGGTATTATAAGCTTATTGTTTTGAACTGTGTTGAGAGTAGGCTGGGGTAGGTGTGGCCAGAAGGTATTTAAGGGGATCATATTATATAATTTCTAATCAAGATAAGGGGATCATATTATATAATTTCTAATCAAGATAGAAATAAAGAATTAAGAATTATATTCAGTGTTTTTTTAAATTCTATTAGAGAAAGAATTTGTTCATGCAAAATGTACCCTAAAGATTTTGTTCATGTTTGCTTTCATTTTGGATTTGTTCAGTTGTTTTGTCTTATTGTGTTAATGTCAAAATAAATTACATAATTACAATTCACTTTTTCCAAATGGTCAAAATATTTACAAAAATAAACTGATGTTACTACTGCAGTATGTGTCAGAATTGCTGGTGACATACGAGGGAGGAGATTTCCTCTTTAAACTTGTTTAGTTTATGTTGCGTATACCTCTCCATACACCTTCAAATTTTACCAATTAATTTTATTATTTCCTTGCCAACGAAGTTGTTGAATAGGGGATATAGCATCTTTACTGTCCCCCCGCCCGCCCATCCGTCCGTCCGTAGGGGTGGGTTTTCTGGGTTTTTTTAATATATTGGGAGGGGGGAGTCCGGGGTAATGCCAGCTTATAAAATATGGCCCCTTCCAAGACCCAAATTGTTTCAAAATAAAGGATTTCCATCTAAATGGGACTGCTTGGCCCCTACCATGGGTCTCTTTCTCCCAACTTGGGTCTCTTGCCCCAACATGGGTCTCTTACCCCAACATGGGTCTCTTATCCCCAACATGGAATCCTTTACCCTTAAAATTTAAATCCTACACCACTGCACCACAAGCTAACAAAATGGAATTGGGTAAGCTTCGCGAAATAGGTATAGGGAGTATACTGTATACTGTGGCAGTACGAATTAGAGATTGGTCTTTATAGTTCCATCCAAAATTACTATGAAAAGGACACTTTATGTTTATTACATCGGATTTTAGTGACCCATTTTTGTTTCCTATGGGATGGCATCAGGAACCTATGCGGTCATGATGGTGTATGTATGTATGTATGTATGTATGTGTGTGTGTATGTGTGTTTGTGACGGCCAGCTCGTAAACACGATATCTCAAGAATGATACACTGGACTCCTGTCATCTGTTGTACACAAATAGCCCATGGTCAGTAGATGCACCCTATTGTTTTTAATGGTGATATTAATGAGTAGGCAGGGCTAAATATAAAAAATTGAATGCTCCTATTTTGACAATCACATATATGTCTGTTTTGTTTAATAGTTGTTATAATAATGATGTTAGTGTGTATGTTTTCATGGTATGAAAATGTTGAATTTCATTAACATACAAAGTGGGCAGGGCTTAATAGGATTTTGAAAACAAAAAGGAGAGTAAACACGATATCTCAAAAACTATGAACTGGATTCACATCATGTGTGATACACAGATACAGTAGCTCATGGTCTGCAGATGTGACCTAATGTTATAACCAGGGATATCCGTGCTATTACCAGGGATATCCTTGCTATTACCAGGGATATTCCTCTTACTACCAGGGGTATTCCTACGATATCCCTGTTATTACCAGGGATATCTGTGGTTTTACCAGGGATATCCCTGTTACTACCAGGGATATTTCCTACTATTACCAGGAATATCCCTTTTATTCTCAGCGATATCCCTGTTATTACCAGGAATGTCTCTGGTATTACCAGGGATGTCCCTGCTATTACCAGGCATATCCTGGCTGCTATTTAATACCAGGGATATCCCTGTTATTACTAGGGATATTCCTGCTATTATAGTCCTCATCCTAGGATGTGCATTGTTTGTGACTGAAACAGTATTTATAACAAAAGAAGAGTTAGGTGTTATATGAAGAATTGATTGTCAGATAAATGTTTGTTGATGTGGTAAACTGGCCTCTGTTTGATAGGAAACAGTTCTTCTTGTAACAGAAGCTGGTGCAGTAAGAAAAAGAAAAAAAAGTTTATCATGTGGTTATTTTGAACTGAATAAAAACCACTTTTTGTCCCAAAGGTGGTTGTTTAAAGGGTCATGGATGGGTGCTGGTTACCAGTTGTCAAACAGCTGTTTTCATTTAGAAAGTATTTCATTTGTTTGCAAAAAATGCATGCTAAAGCTTAAAAATGGACACATTCAAATGTATTAGGGGAGACACCAGCGGCGTAGGAATAGCCATCTCTTAGGGAGGGGAACAATAGCCTCTAAAATTTCCTGCTTACAAGTGATACATGAAAAAGTTCCACAAAAACAAATGTGTGATATCATGGAGTGATATTTACAACTGTTTGTGACCTCAAAGATAAGCTTTGCAAGGATTTGAGTGTATTTTTCGTCAAAGCATAAAATGGCGGTTATGTGCAGACCCCTAGCTTAATTTAAAAAGGGGCCAGGGTGCTAGACTTTTAAGGGGCATGGTGTCTAGGAGCCCCCTTAAGGCCCAATCCCATGGTGAAGAAGCTCTGGGATTTTAGCTATAATCATACCTCAGAATGAAACTATTCTGATTGATAAGGACTATTCATAAGCCAAACAGGACAATTGCTTAATATGCTATCATTCTGTGTTCTGTACCCATGTACAGTATTTATTTATAAGGTTAATTATGATTATCAAGTTTAAAAAAAAATAATCTAAAAACAAAAAAAATATTAAAAAAATCTCATGAGGGGCAGGTAGGACCCCCAGGGGGGCAGGGCGGGCCCAAAGAGGGGCAGGGCGGGTGATACAGTAGAGTGAGTGATACAGTAGATAAGTGAGACTTGGACATCTAGGCAGAGTGAGTGATACAGTAGATAAGTAAAATTTGGGTGCAAAATAATGAGTGAAAACAAATGTATGAAAAGACTAGGAAGCAAACCTGATTCCAATCTGAACTATTACAAGTTGTGAAATGTCAAATGTTAGAATTGTGTTTCTCATGGGACTGACTAGCTTACTCAAATGTTGTCATGAGTAATGAACTGTCAGTCTGTAGGACATGGTATCTGGCCTTTATTTCCATAGGCATATATACTTACACTACTGTACAATTGAAAAATTCCAACGAAATTGACTTGCAGTCAAATTTGTATCACCTGGGAGGTCAATACCAACACTGTAAGTTTTCTGAATTACTTTCAACACTACACTCTTTATTAACAGTTACTTGGTGTAAATTTCAGCATATAGTTATAAAAAATCAAACATGTGCCGGGCTCATCAATGAATGTATTCAAAAGATGCAATGCAGTTACACACATTCCTTTACAACAGTGAGGTGGTGCGCTAGGGACACTTACCACCCCCTCCCCTCCCCCTTCCTCCCCGATTACACAATTGAGCTCTCAATTTTTTTTTGGGAAATTCCTGTTTTTTTAAAAGGAAAGGCTTTATTATTGAGATGGGAAGTCAGAGAGTGAAGTCTATGATTAATATCCAGTAGTTTTTCATTGGAGCTGATGTATTAAGATGCCTATGATTAATATCCAGTAAATTTCCATTGGAGCCGATGTATTAAGATGCTTGATAATAAGTCTATGATTAATATCCAGTAACTTTCCATTGGAGCTGATGTATTAAGATGCTTGATAATAAGTCTATGATCAATATCCAGTAACTTTCCATTGGAGCTGATGTATTAAGACGCTTGATACTATTCTAAACATGAAAAGAATTTCCTTGCTACACCTTCTGATTTTCGACAGTAATTTTATTCCCTCACAGTAGTTTCATTCCGTCACAGCGTTACTATTTTTGATCTGCAACCACCGGTTTCTCTTTATTTCTCCCGTGTTTGACGTAATCCTTCAAAGTGGCTTTGTACACTCAAAGAGCACCTTAGCATTCCGTGAATAACAAGCTTCAGTCGGGGGTACCTGTGCCCTCGGTCGGGGGTACCTGTGCCCAGTCGGAACTCTTCTTATCATTTCCCACTTCTAAACATTCCCTAAAATCTGGGACAAACATACTCATCCGAAGTGTTATGCTCATGCAGAGCCCAGTGATTCATGGCTGTTAAGCACTCTTAACGACATTTCAATTTCTCTCTGACAGCTGTTTTAGCTGCTAAATAGACAGTGTTTTTGTGTATATTATATTACCCACTCTGTCTATCAGTACGCACCCTTCACAACGACGTCAGTTTGACTTTTATCAGTTAGTAGCGTGCCATAGTAAAATTCCATTCATATGCAAATTAGTGTTTGATGGTGTTACAGGAATTCCAGGTTACATAATTCTTCTGTGTTAATCAGCGACTTTTACGTGACAAGGGTTGTTTTGATTTGAAGGCATACTGACACGTAGGTAAGTTGAGCAATTGGGGGTACGTTTCCGATTTGTGACAAGACTGTTCTTGGTATTTCTAAAAATTGCGCTTTCCATAAATTTGCAAAGTGAATTAAGAGTTCATACAAACAACATATACATGAAACACATGAATCTTGTTTTATGTCTGCAAGAGATTCACTGGGGGATATGTGAAGAAAAAGGTCTCTGAACTAGGTTACATGAACTTCTTGAAAATACAATGAATGTTATTTTGACTTCAATTCTTGGTGTAGACATTGGAAATTTCATTGGTTAGTCACACTTGACTAACGATATCATAGTTTACCTTTGCTTTTTTGATTCAGTACATTTATAATTTGTAAGTGTCATCTGAATTTCAAATAGAAGTTGCTCATGGTACAGCTGCAGTTTAATTCACTGTCCCATCGCACCAAACATTTAATCCAAATGGACACCTCAGCAAATTCCATCTCAATTTATTTGAAATAAACTAATCAAAGTGCAAGTAACCTGAACATTTTAGTGGCCGTCACCTCATGTATTACGCTAATCTCAATCTATCACATAAAATCATCTTTGAGATATTCCAGGTTTCATAATGGTTAGCAAGCAAGGAGGGTTGTGAGAAAATGGGCTGCAAGTAATAACAAAGGAATCTGGAGTTTTCCATGTGCCAACCAATGGGAAGCAAACCTTACTCTTTCCTATGACCTATACATGTGATGTTCTTGCAATATATATACCAGAGTGCATTTTGTTGTGGTTAGTAATCAAGGCAATGCTTTTTTGAGAGCCTATAAATAGTGAACAGTGATGCCTTTTCAATTACTATGCTTTAATGTGTGGAAGAAAATGGTGTTTTATGAAAAACTAGAATTGGCAGATTATGAAGAAAATGTTGTCAGTAACTGCATACTCCATAATGTACATGACTAAGGCAGAATTGAGAGTTTCTAGTGTTGCTGTTTTAGAGCAAAAATCGGGTTGGGCAGAATTTTTTTAATATCCCAATCTTCACTTGCAGTTATTCATTGCTCCTCACTTAATTCCATTTCCATTTTACCTCTCCCTTTTATGTTTGTTTTCATCCATTCTCTTAATTTGTCCCCATCCTCCTAGCTCTTACTGTCTCTAAACTTGTCCAATTCCATAGGTAAAGCAAGGTCAAAGTTCACACTGGTTGTAGAATAGTCCCATAGACCTGCTCAGAGATTTTTTATTTGGTTTTAGCATGGTCCATGGTTTTAGCAACTTAAATTCATCCTGTTTGTTATTTCATTGTAACAAAGCATTTCTAAATGACTACGCATATATGTATTTTGAAACATCCTCATTAACACTCTGATGTGGTCATATCTCTTTCTACCCATGTGGCTTGTCACTTTATCCTACCAAATGAAACAACACCTCCTTGAACCTGTACAGTTGACAATCAGGAGGATTAAAATCCCACACAATTGAATACCAATGGTCTAAGTCAAGCTTCCTATTACAAATGATGATCACTGTTATTGTGTATCAAAACTATTAAAATGGTATACAAGCTAATTATGAAGATCATCCAAGACCAACTTTGCCTCAGGGGGAATAGCATAGTTACTAGTATGCGCCTGACAATGTTAGTTATGGAGATAGGGGTTTGCTAAGAAATGCAAAGTATTTATGTTGCAAGGTCAGAACCCTATTGGTCCCAAACATACAAATGACTAATTATAAACTCTTACCAATCAAGCCAGCATCTTTATCGTTTGACAACATACCGTAGCATTGTTTTGAAAATGAAAATTGAGTTTGCCATGCTACAGATGAAATACGGAACTGATGATCCATACTTATGCCCTGATTTTTGTAACATTGATGGAATGACTTCTTAACACTTCAGTATGCAGTCGCTGTGAGAGGGACATGCAGTCGCTGTGAGAGGGACATGCAGTCGCTGTGAGAGGGACATGCAGTCGCTGTGAGAGGGACATGCAGTCGCTGTGAGAGGGACATGCAGTCGCTGTGAGAGGGACATGCAGTCGCTGTGAGAGGGACATGCAGTCGCTGTGAGAGGGACATGCAGTCGCTGTGAGAGGGATATGCAGTTGCTGTGAGAGGGATGCAGTCGCTGTGAGAGGGACATGCAGTCGCTGTGAGAGGGACAGGCAGTCGCTGTGAGAAGGATGCAGTCGCTGTGAGAGGGACATGCAGTCGCTGTGAGAGGGACATGCTGTCGCTGTGAGAGGGACATGCAGTCGCTGTGAGAGGGACATGCAGTCGCTGTGAGAGGGACATGCAGTCGCTGTGAGAGGGATGCAGTTGCTGTGAGAGGGACATGCAGTCGCTGTGAGAGGGATGCAGTTGCTGTGAGAGGGGCATTGTTCCTTCAAATACCTTTCTGTTCCCCCTTCCCTTTCACCCCAAATGTGAAATCATGAATATAATTGAAGGAATAAGTCAATTATACAAATAAATTGCTTAAGTGCTATTGTTTTCATGGGAAGATTATTTCATTAATTTCTGTGTAAAACATGTATACCCCATCCTGATTGCAAGCATTACATAGCAAACTTAAACTTCAGAACTTACTAGGCCGAGATCACATAAATTTCACATCAATTAAAAATTTAATTTAAAAGAAGATTAGCTTTGAACAATATCTGAACACTGTTGTGCACAGAATTTAATGTTCTATTTGAAAATAAAATAAAATAAATAAAGAACTCCATGTGTACATAAATATACAGTAGGTGTCAGTAGCCCTTTAAGAAGTGTAACAGTGCTGCATAGGATTGATTTGATAGGTTTTTTAATTATTAGCGTGAGATATGGCACCATCTCATTTACTACCAAAAACTCAAAGCAGTAAATTTTACTGTTAAATTCCAGTTTGTTTTACAACCTGTTGGGGCAATTCTGAGTTGCAATAAATTTCTTGGGACTAATTTCCTTCTAATGCTGGCTCTGCATATACTGGTGCATATATTGTTGTGAATCTTGTTTGAATGACACTGTGGACATGGCTTGCAGAAATTTAGACCTGGGATGGTGAAGGTGGGGGGGTGCATTCTGATTAGAATTGATTAATATCGGATTAGAAGTATTATTACAGATTCATATTTCTGAGAAATGTTATGTGTATTCTTTATACTTTTTAAAACCAGTCAAAGGTTTACAATAAAGTCAAATTTTCTGAATGGAACAAAATATTGGATTACTTTCTTCACAGTTTGTGTATCACACAAGGTAGAAGTCTGACCATTAATTTCCATAATGGAATTCCTTTTAGTACCACACAATATTTGAAAACTTCAAGGAGTCTGTTATGAACTTTATATCTTCATAAAACAATAAAAAATCTTAATTTAGAGTGTACATATTGCTAAATCCATTGACAAATTTCATTATCTTGTTGAAGCAGCTCAAACATCCAGAGTACAAGGAGGTGAGTCTATGGGTCTTTCATTCATAAAATACATTAAACCTTTGCACCTTCATGAACAATCTGACACTTCCTATTGAGGTGTTAAACAAGGCTCCCCATCTATTGTAGTTTCTGTCATTTGTTTGCTTGATAACAATAGTCTTTCATACCCCAGTCACAAGGTAGGATAATCAAATAGCTGTTAAATAAACTTGGGTTATTGCCTACCTACCACAAATTGAAAGGCTAATTAACTTTGACAGAGTAAATAGTAAACATTGAAAATATGTCTCACGGTGCCGGTCTGGCTGACTGGTCTGGCTGACCGGAAAGTGAGCGTGTCTAAACATGTAACGCTTACAGCATCTCGTCTTCATATTGCAACAAGAAGATTTCACAAGAAAGTGTAATGTCATGAAGTCAATGAACAAATATTTGTTTAAAGTGTTGAAAGATGGGAAATATTTGTGCAAAATATGCAGTTCAACAGTCCTCAAGTAGTAAAGGTCTCAAACATTGTAACTTAGCTATCATTGGAAGGAGAATTGAGGATTTACTATTGTTTGTGTATGTGTGTATTTGGACAGGTAGGCCAAATGACCAATTCCAGCATTGTACAAGAAATGTGGAGCTTTCTTACCTCTTATTGAAACATAAATTTGCATAAAAACATCTGAGAATATAGTTTGATCTGCCATAACCTGAAAATTTAGTAAGTTTTATTTTTTCAAAATTTAAAGATTGCTTAACTTAGAAGCTCTTTTTGACATCACTAAACAGGCAGGTTTTGTTGATATGTTAAGTGTGCTTGAAACCTGATGAGATATGGACTATTGAAAAGAAGCAAGTTGGGGATGCAGGGGATTGATGCAGGGGCTGGGAATGGGAGAAATAAGATGTGGAGAGATGGGGATGCTGGGAATGGGAGAAATAAGATGTGGAGAGATGGGGATGCAGGGGATTGATGTAGGGGATTGATGCAGGGAATTGATGCAGGGAATTGATGCAGGGAATTGATGCAGGACTGGGAATGGGAGAAATAAGATGTGGAGAGATGGGGATGCAGGGGATTGATGCAGGGGCTGGGAATGGGAGAAGTAAGATGTGAAGAGCTGGGATGCAGGGGCTGGGAATGGGAGAAATAAGATGTGGAGAGATAGGGATGCAGGGGATTGATGCAGGGGCTGAGAATGGGAGAAGTAAGATGGGGATGCAGGGGCTGGGAATGGGAGAAATAAGATGTGGAGAGATGGGGATGCAGGGGATTGATGCAGGGGCTGAGAATGGGAGAAGTAAGATGTGGAGAGATGGGGATGCAGGGGATTGATGCAGGGGCTGGGAGAAATACGATGTGGAGAGATGAGGATGCAGGGGATTGATGCAGGGGCTGAGAATGGGAGAAGTAAGGTGTGGAGAGATGGGGATGCAGGGGATTGATGCAGGGGCTGGGAGAAGTAAGATGTGGAGAGATGGGGATGCAGGGGATTGATGCAGGGGCTGGAAATGGGAGAAATAAGATGTGGAGAGATGGGATGCAGGGGATTGATGCAGGGGCTGAGAATGGGAGAAGTAAGATGTGGAGAGATGGGGATGCAGGGGATTGATGCAGGGGGCTGGGAGAAATACGATGTGGAGAGATGAGGATGCAGGGATTGATGCAGGGGCTGAGAATGGGAGAAGTAAGATGTGGAGAGATGGGGATGCAGGGATTGATGCAGGGGCTGGGAGAAATAAGATGTGGAGAGATGGGATGCAGGGATTGATGCAGGGGCTGAGAATGGGAGAAGTAAGATGTGGAGAGATGGGGATGCAGGGGATTGATGCAGGGGGCTGGGAGAAATACGATGTGGAGAGATGAGGATGCAGGGGATTGATGCAGGGGCTGAGAATGGGAGAAGTAAGGTGTGGAGAGATGGGGATGCAGGGGATTGATGCAGGGGCTGGGAGAAATAAGATGTGGAGAGATGGGGATGCAGGGGATTGATGCAGGGGCTGGGAATGGGAGAGATAAGATGCAGAGAGATGGGGATGGAGGGTGTTTCTGAAAAATACACAGGAAAGTTCTTAGGCATTTAAAAGTGAACTTTTATTCAATTCTGAAAATAATTCAATAGTGTTGTGACAAGAAAATTACAATATGGTGTCAATTTTAAAAGTAATTAATGCAACAAAGGTCTAAAAGAAATAAAGGTGGTGTCTCAAGGTTGAATTTTAGGGTCATGAAAGGTGAAACTGTCTGACTGCTCATCTTTTTCACCTCCATGGATTGCTGCATTAATCCTTTAATCAGGTCACGCGTGAGTTTTTTTTTTTATATATTTGTTTTAGTGCAGACTGGTAGCACTAAGAGACAATTGTAATAGTGATTGCAAAACAAAAAAGAGTATCTTATCCCTTTAAGGACTGAATATAATTTCAGAATCTTACCGTAGGGGACTGGATTCTTTTAGAGAAAAAATAATATTTGAAAACTATATTTTGAAAATAAAATTGCAGCAAGTTGGGAGTACTTTATGAACAATTGTTGCACACAAGTTTGTTCAGAACAAATAACTCAGATCAATAATACATATCCATAGTAAGGATAATTTTATTGAAAATGCAAATTTATGCAAATTTAGCCAATATTTCATAATTTTACCATTTTTGTTCAAACATTTGCGAAAACTTAGTTGTTTTATTTAATCTACTAACTTTCTGTGTAAGAAATATGGAGAAATAAATTCTCTTTACAATGACATCATAACATTTGAGTACCTTTATTCTTATTACCTCCACCAATGAAGTTGGACGCAGGTTATGTTTTTGCCCCTGTATGTTTGTCATCAAGATATCTCAAGAACTGATGATTGGATTCTGATCAAAATTGGTGTGTGCTTTTGTTACTAAGGACGAAGTACACTTTACTTTTTTGTACAAAATGTTTTGAACTTTGAAGGTATGATTTCTCCTATCGCTAGGTTTCTGGGCCCACTTTGACAATAAATGTTGAAGGTTTATATTCCCTCAGCTATGTCATTTTCACAGCAGGGGCGGAGTTAGGGAGGGGGGGGGGCAGGCCATGGCTGATGATACTTTTTGCTTCCGATGCATTAGCATCAGGAACCTATGCGGTCATGATGCCATGTATGTGTATGTATGTTTTTTTGTGACGGCCAGCTCGTAAGCACAATATCTCAAGAACAATACACTGGATGCATGTCATATGTAGTACACAGATAGCCCATGGTTTGTAGATGTTCCCTATTGTTTTTTATGGTGATGTCTGGCATATTAATGAGTAGGCTGGGCTTCAAGTAAAAATCTTGAAATGTTCATTTTATAACAACTGCATGTCTGTTTTGTTTCTATGTTTGGTATCATTTTTATGTTAGCTGGTGTGTATTTGTTCATAATGTAAAAACGTTGAATTTCATTAATATGTATAGTGGGCTGGGCTTATTATTATTTTGCTAAAAAGAGCTTCTATACACGGTATTTCAAGAACAGTAAATTGGATTAATATATTATGTGGTACACAGATAGACCATGGTCTGTAGATGTGCCCTATTGTGTTTTTAGTAGTAATACCATGTCATAGTAGTTGGCAGGGCTTAATATAAAAATCTTTAAACACTCTTATTTTGACAATCACATACATGTCTGTTTTGTTTAATATTTGTTATAGTATTGATGTTAGCTAGTGTGTATGTTTTCGTGGTATAAAAATGTTGAATTTCCTTAATATGCGTAATGGGCGGGGCTCAATATGATTTTGTAGACAAAAAGCACAAGTAAACACGATATCTCAAACACTTTGAACTGGATTCACATCATGTGTGGTACACATATATCTGGACACAAATTGTCTACAGATGTGACCTAATGTTTGTGGTGGTGATGTCATGCATATTAATAAGTGGGCGGGCTTAAAGTGATTTTTTTTTTAAAAAGTGATAAATGAGCAACTGTATGTCCATTTTGCATCATATTGGGATTGATAATTTTGTTGGTTATTGTGTACATGCTTATGCTATCAGCAGATGTCATTAATATGCATTGTGGGCATGGCTTAATGCAACAGTGCTACATGATGTAAACTCCATAAACGATATATCAGATTTATGTTGAATACAGATGGTCATGGTCTGTACGTGTGTTCTAATGTTGTAGTAGTGATGGCATGAATGCTAATGAGTAGGCAGGGCTTACTGACATATTCTTGAAATAGGATAAATGAGAAATTATTTTTTGCATCATGCTTGCTTTGATGATGTTGTTTATTGTTGTGCAAATGCTTGACGATGAATGAACACACAATTACAATGACGGGGTTGTCTCCTGCGTGTTTGGTTATGATAGTAACAACTAGAGCTGTGACTGTTTAGCATGTACACGCTACACTCTCGCAAATCCTTGTAATTGTTTACTAAATACTTCATTGTGAGTAATCGTTTTTCTTGCTGTTGAAAAGCAATGTGATCTTTCATGCTTCAAATCACACACACATTCGACTGACAAAATTCCAATCAATGACTTTTACAAACTGTTAAACGCGATTAGCATAATCCTTTTTAAATGTGAGAATCACAAATGCACAGTAATCGCCTATGAATTATGCACTTTGATTTTGCCGAAATCTGAGTTGGCTAACTTGTAAAATGCACTGCGAATGTGCAGCAGTAAACTGAAACTTACAATAGGCCTAGGCCATAATTAATGAGGCTTTAAATCCCAATCAATCAAGGCCCATTTTACAAGCTGTTAAATCGACCAACAAACACAGTCAAAATACTTAAATCGTGACAATCAGTACATTTACATGTAAATGAATCTAGGGCCTCGTGGTCTGTAGACAAGTACAATAACTGCTACACCACAGTAGGTAGGCTGTGATAATGCTAATGTTGTCAACTTTTTTATTGATCTGCATGGTGGTTGTGGCTTATGAATCAATATCACGGAACAAGATTTTTCATGATATGCAATGAAATACAAATTTTGCAAATCAATCAGCTGATGAAAAAGCATCGAAACCACAAACCTTTGGTTCTGGTTTACCATGAGATAATTCTTAGTCACGGTTTATGTTGATTTTCATCAATTTTCGGGACATTTTAAATAATTTTTTTGGGAATCCCTTTCAAACTTTCAGAAATTTTCTTCCTTTTCGTGTAATTTTTCTTCAATTTTTGATAAATTTTCTTAAATTTTGGGTAAAATTCTCATTTTGGAGCATTTTGCTCAAATTTTTGTCAAATATTCTTCAATTTTTGGTGAATTTCCTTCAATGTTTGGGAACATTCTTTTAAGTTTAAGCAATTACCTTAATTCCTGTATGCTTTTTTAGAAAATGAAAAGTGCCCCTCAATTACTGTCAAAGGAGTAAGAACTGGTGGAATTGCACAGACTTACAAAAAAAAAATATAATAATAATTACGAAAGTGCCCCTTAAAAAATGAAATGCCTCTTAATTACTGACCCGGTAGTAGGAAACTGGCAACTTTTGTCAGTCCCATGTACGGGGAAATGTTTTCTTATTGGAAAATTGTCCCTTTCTAAAATGAAGTGCCCCTTTTACTTTATTATCTACATAGAGGGGGCAGACATATGCATATGCATAGTGGGGAAGTATATGCATAGTGGGGAAGCGCCCCCTAAGAAGTTGTATCCTCCCACTTTTCGCTTCCTACATCGCTGTGCATGACCAGAAAAAATGAAATGTGGTGCACTTTTTGAAAATATAACTTTTTTAACCAATGTTTTTTTTTTGATATACTCTATATTCTGATGTTTAATTTTGATAGCAAGTTAAACCTCTATTTAGGATCCAGTAATCAATATCTGCATGTGATAGATAATTCTTTTGTCAGTATTTCTTTTGCATGAACATTATTTTCCATTTTATTTTTCATGATTTGCACTTTATTATTGTTGTGGTCTTTACTGTGGTTTTGTGCTAGTGGGAGGTATATTGATGCTGAAATCAAAGAACACTCATGCTGTACTATTTGTCAAGGAATGTTTTTGAATGTAAGACCATCAATCTGTCAATAGTTGCATACAGTAGTTAAAGAGCAATACACCAAGACTTTTTCACCATTTTATTATTCGTTATGTTGGGAATCTTTTCATAACAAGCTCATCATACCCACTGGATCCAGCTACTTGTCTCTCACCAGCTTTCAAAATCCGTAGTGGTTGTGTGAAGGATCAAGGAGTTTCAAAAAGCAAAGGGAAAAATTCAGTTAAAATTCCAGGACTTCACAATTATATTTAGAAAACAGGGCTCTGTCTCGATCTGTTTATTTTGACAGCGATGGGGGTTGGTTGTTTCTTCTTTTATGCCATTTATCTGTCAAAATGTACGTTTGATTTCCGACTTGAAAGTGCAGGGAACCTTTTTCTCAGGAACCTCATGACCATTTGATGGAATTTTTTGTGATATTTTTTATTGTGATATATCTGTGGAACAAAGGAATTCGTCAAAACATTTTACCAGGAATTTGTCGTTATATTATATTCAAATTTTTTGATGTGCAGCGCCGGGAAGTAAAGAATAATCCTGTTAGAAATCTGTGATCGTGCTATGAGTGGGTGAAGATGAGTTTACTTTTGCTTTTGAAAAGACAGATTCCTGTCAAGAAAGTGGTTTGTAAGTATTTTTTGTAATACTTAAGAGAGAATTGGCACACTCGAGGGAATTGGCACACTGGAGGGAATTGGCACACTGGAGGGAATTGGCACATTGGAGGGAATTGGCACACTGGAAGGAATTGGCACACTGGAAGGAATTGGCACATGTATGTGAGGGGATGTTGTTGGTGTGAGCTATAAGGCGCATACTTCCTAGGATATGATTTCTCACCTCATTCAACACAACTACATCCCTTACACAACAACATCCCTTACACAAGAACATACTTGCAAAACTCTTCTCTTACCCCAACACAATAACTATTAACAACATAATCTGACACCCACAAACCCCACTTATATACTTCAACCCAACCACTCAGCCCCCCTCTCATAGTTTTAGGCCCACCAAGTTACCATGTGTATATTGACCATTCAGTTCATTTTGACTTAAAATTAAATTAAACCTGTCTGCACATTAAATCCCATCAAGCAACTGTCTCAGGCCAGACATTGGCATTGGTGTGGGGTGACGGTTGTTAGGTGGGGTGTCACTATGCATGGAGTTGCAGGTTAGGTGGGGTGTCACTATGCATGGAGTTGCAGGTTAGGTGGGGTGTCACTATGCATGGAGTTGCAGGTTAGGTGGGGTGTCACTATGCATGGAGTTGCAGGTTAGGTGGGGTGTCACTATGCATGGAGTTGCAGGTTAGGTAGGGTGTCACTATGCATGGAGTTGCAGGTTAGGTGGGGTGTCACTATGCATGGAGTTGCAGGTTAGGTGGGGTGTCACTATGCATGGAGTTGCAGGTTAGGTGGGGTGTCACTATGCATGGAGTTGCAGGTTAGGTGGGGTGTCACTATGCATGGAGTTGCAGGTTAGGTGGGGTGTCACTATGCATGGAGTTGCAGGTTAGGTGGGGTGTCACTATGCATGGAGTTGCAGGTTAGGTGGGGTGTCACTATGCATGGAGTTGCAGGTTAGGTGGGGTGTCACTATGCATGGAGTTGCAGGTTAGGTGGGGTGTCACTATGCATGGAGTTGCACTGGTGGGGATTGGGAGAGTTGTTGCGATCATTACCCTTATGGACCCATCTTGGAAGGAATTATTATTTTAACAAATAAACAACCTAAACTTGTTAAAACAATCTTCAATTAGGAATTTTAGCATGAGTAGAAACATGTTTTTTGAGATCTGCCAAGGTTTGAAGTTCTTTTTCCAGAAGTGAACACAGAAAAGGACAAAAGTGGATGAACAGGTTGTGATTTATATGGGGTCACTGTATAAGAGACTGCATGCATCATTATTTATTGGGATTGTTGAAAGCCTCACATGACATTTTTTGATAAGTGTTAAACATTTTCTTAACCTTTGACCATGCCTCTTAAGAATTCACTTTTCCCATCATTGACTTTCTAGTGGAAACTTTGATTGCTACACATAGCAGCCGGGATATATTTCTTCCATCTGACATTCTAGAAACTATTTGTGAATGTGTTTTCTACCCTGCACTAAATATTCTAAGACAAAAGATAGTCTTTGAAAATACCCCCTGTCTTGCTTGAAAAAACTGATTTTAAATGCATTTCAGTATAAGTGGCTCCTCCCACATATATAACCTCTGTGCTGGGATGATGTGTTTGTCATTTTAAAAGCGTTAGTCCCACATAAGGTCTCCCTGCATACCAGCCTTCACCTTTGCTATCCGTTCTCCCTAGGTGGAAATTAGTTACGATGAATATTTGTGGTGCAGGTATGCCATCCTCATTTTGGACCCAGCAGGGCCCGTGCGTGTCGTTCGTGCCCTAAAGTGTGGTCAGGCGGTCAGCGTGAGGCATTACTGACAGTCTTGAGAAGTCAAAGGGTTGTTATTGTGTAATGAGCACTCACTACATCTAGTATTATGCACGTGTAAATATTAGGACAAAGACAATGAGCTATAATTAGATTTGATGTCATGGCGCTGTGAGGTCCATGAATGATGAGTGTTATAATGGCTGTAGTAGTTCACAAAGGTTAATCAAAGAGACTTCTGGTGGTATGTTAATTACATTTTGTGAAGTAGTAACTTAAATATAGCATCATGTTGACAAAGTAGAGGTTTTATGAATATTCAAATAATAAGCCTTTTGGGCATTTGTTTAAATCATATGGTCAACTATTATGGGTATGTTGCAGGTTATCCTTAAAGAATTGTGTGTTAAATCCTACTGACCAAACAATATTGTACCCACTTAAGTATTTTTTTAATTTTAAATTGATTTTTCTGGCAAAATCTTGCTGATATACGCAGCAACCTTACATACGCAGTAACAAAGGAATTCATTTGAGCAACTTATGTTACAATACTCACTTAAGGATGACCTATGTACTACTATTGGAAGTTAGAAATAGACTTAACATGATACATACTAAGATACAATATATTTGCACTTTTTATTATGAATATTCAAAGTTAAAATATGATCAAACAGTATCCAGGAAGTTTTAGGTTAAATTTAACATAGACAAAATATGAATGTCCAAAAATATATAGCTAGTAGATATTAAGCTTTCATTTATAAGCATCTGACCTCCTTGGCACTGCAGTTAACGGGGGTGTATGAAGGGTAATGGGAGGGGAAGGGGGGGACAAAAAACAAAAACATTCCTGGCCGGTGACAAGTGAAAAAATTGCACTGGTAAATTAACAAATTTCTATCAAAAGTGCTGCTAATCAGGAAATCCATTCAAATTTCTTCCATTTCCGGGAGATTTCCTTTCTTCATTTTCAGAAATCATTCTTCATTTTCGGAAAATTTCCCTTCATTTTCATAAAATTTTGGCCAGTTTTCAAGAAGTGTTTTTCAATTTCTGGAAATTTTTGCTATTTTGGGGGTACATTTTGGCCAGTTTTGGGGAAATTTTGGCTAGTTTGGGGAAAATGTTACCAAACTAACCAATAATCTTACCACATTTTTCAATTTTGTCTTGAAAATTTCCCAATTTTACCTCCCAGTTGGGCAGAAAGCATGCAATCGGGATGGTGAAATCCCCTCAAGGGGGCAGCTTGCCCCTCTGCCCCCCAATTCCTATGCCTCTAACCGTAAAGCTATGACTTCCTATCTGTTGTCCCGGGTTCCATACCTGTTATCTCCAATCAGTGCTCCACAACTGGCTAATATATTACGGCCATGAGCATCTTCATGGAGATATGTCAGGAAATCTAAACTCAAACCCTTAACTCCCCTGTCAAGTTAATAGTGACATTTGTAAAATGAAACTGTAAGCAAAAACATTTGGCATCTGTATAAACTGTTGAATATTCAACAGTGGATTTAAAGAATTAACATAATACTATATACTCCTAGGGAATTGAGCTATTAAATGAGGCAATCAAGTTTCCAAAAATTAGGCTGAAGAGTAGCGTCAAAAGAAGCCCAAAAAACCCTGAAGCATTCCAGCCAATTACATGCAATTAGGTTGTGTATTTTGGTCGAGTTCAGCTCTGGGATACATCCTGATGGCCAGTGCTTCCAGTTTATTCATGGTGGCTGCCAAAGATTGTCAGAATTCATTTCTATTTTAGATCTGGTGTCTTCAGTATGTTACAAGGAAATGAAAATGTATTTATATACGCGCATCATTTGTGTGTCCTTGGTATCCCGTAATATTGCATTTTGAATTGAATGAAATCTTGATTTCCACCCCCAGTGCAATAGTTGATTGATGGGACACGCATCCAGTATTGTCTGTTAAAGGAGGAGCACTTGACCGATAAGTAGGGGCGTATTTTTAGGGGTCCCCCAAAACTGTATAACTGGGTGGTCTTGGTATTAGTGAATTCTTTGTGTTTTAAGTGTTTATCATAATTGAGTGCAGGCAGCAAATTGTGACCTAGTCTGTACCATATCCTCAATCAAATTCTAGCAAAACAATCTCATCATTTTCATTGACTAAAATAAAGAAAAAAAATACATGAAGATTTTTAGCTGCCCACACAGTTATGCATCAAAAAGCATATGTTGAAAATTTCTCGAACTTTGATCAGACATATAGTAATTAAGTTGAAAACTGTAAGAGTTATATCGGACCATAGTCGGATGGACATCACAACTAGTCTGATTTCAGTCGTTTCTACACAAATGATACCAAACTTTAAACTTGCATATCTCCATAATGGAGTAAGAGTTTTGAATGCTTTCTTCACTATTTTGTTTCTTTTTAAGTCCTCTTTCATATAAGATAAACTTGCTTGACCACTGAACTAATCCTTTAAGATGCGATAAATCAAATTTTATCAAAATTTGAGCATGTGCAAAAGTACTGATCATATATTAACAACTAAAATTCTTTTACGTAATTAATTCTATATTTCTTATCCAAATTTCAAATGTCTAAGGTTCTCATATTTGTTCCACTGCTAAATCTTGAGTCATGGTAATGATGTCTAATTTCCTGTTCACTATAGCCAACTTCTCTTATTCAAAATATTTTGGGAAAGAATAAAAAAAACAAAAAACTTAACATAAGCAATTTCCTAGTTGTCCCATTCTGAGGTAACAGGGTATTGTACAATTAAGAATGAGGTCACAAGGTATTGTAAAATTTATGTAGGTATCTAATTATTATTTTTTAATGCTGTAAAATGATTAATTTGTACCAGATTTTGATGGGACTTTCTGCTGTTTCAATGGTTTTTAGTGCATTTTAAACCATTTTAGCTCTCATTGTTGATGATACCTGTCCCTATACCTTTAAGATACTGTTTTACGGTCAATCACAACCTGGCAAATGAATTATTGTCATTCTAGGAAGTAATCATCCGTTGAGCAGAGAAAATGTTGGGATACTGAATAAACATACTTGAATTATGACTGGAGGAGAGCATGTGATATTTTTGTCTCTTTCATTGTTTAAAGAATGAAATAGAATAAATAAATTGTTGGGTAAAACTATTTTTTGGCTGTCATATTTCAATTGATGAATGGATTCCTGAGCATGTGATAGTTATTTTGTTGTCCATCTCAGATCAAACCATTCCATATTTAATGACTCTACTTCATTGTGAGATGGAGAATCGCTGGTGGTCATATATCACTGTGTCGTCTGCTTTCATTGGCTAATGTCAGTCAGGTGATGAATGTTGTCAATTTCTCAACAAGAAGCGGCAAAGCAACAAGTGCATTGTACCTTCGGGTAGCACAGAACTAATTAGATATTACTGCACCAGCTAAAAATGAGAAGCTTCAGAGGAAAGGCTAATAAAAATATTTTCGAGAGGTCCCATTTTATGGGAAGCTGAGAATTTGACAATTTCAGAAATGGTAGAGAAGGGATCGGTCTTGACTATGTGTATCCAAAGTTGATGAGATTTTTTTTAGTAAAAGTTGAGTGATTTGGTGAGAGTATATAAAACAACACCTCTTCACTTCAGCTTAAAAAAGGGCCAAAACCTCTGGTGACCCCCATTGAAAGTACCCTCATCTGACAGATATTAGACAGTACTTTTTGGAAAACATCAGAAAATATCCCAGATAATTCTGGTACAAAAAGGATCCCGAACTTGACTCTTTTATCATAGGCTTCAATGGGGCAAAGAATTAATTCCGTGCTACCTTAGTCTCTCCGCGGAGGATGGTCTCACAGAAGCAATTCACAGTGTGGTGCAAAATGAGGGTGTAAGGGAGTCCATATCATATGATTATTAGGGTAGGTGAAACAAGTTGCTTTGAGTCTGTGGTGAAGTTGTGAAACTTGAGCATTAAAATAGTTTATGAAAAAGGTAAATGCTTGAGAAAAATATATGTGGTCTGTAATTGTCATAGTAGACGTACCTATTGCTTAAAGACCATCTATCGTGGCGGCGTACATTTTATTCCAAAACGATACTGACTGGCCTATCAATGTAAGTGCACATTGTACAATTGTGTTTCGACCAATCAAAACACACGAATTGAAATCTATTTACCTCTGCATAATAGAGACGATAACTGGCCTTTAAAAGGTGTAGAGGAGAATAACAAGATTTTTCAACGTGCAGGACTATTTTATTTCAAATAAAGTGGTTAGAAAAGTTCATAAAATACTTCAGGATTAAACATGACTGAAGAAAATCACCCCCACCTCCTTATTGGCTCCCCCCAACCCCTCTGCAACAATTGCCATTGCACCCTCACAGTCTATCAGTTCTCCTTGCTTGACCCTGTACAACCTTCCCAGATCTTTCCTCGCTCCTCACAACTCAATAGCCGAGCTTTTCCAGAAAAGCCCTTCAGATAAAATGATCTCTTTTCTTCATCATGCTTCCCTCACAAACCATATTTAGTCCTCGTGTCCTCTCTACTTTGTATGTTTCGCCATGCACTTCTTCTCTCGATCCCAGCTTTCTGGCTTCTAGTTCTCGTGTTTCTCTCAGTCTCTCCTGTTTTTTTTCCTTCCTACATGCACCTCTGGAATGATCTAACCTCTCAGGCACAATTTGACCCTAGCTGTCGTGGTGCCGTTAAGCCCTCATCAAACAAACCAACAAATAAACATTTATTAGGAGTATAGAGATCTTTTGAAATCATGAAGTTAAATTTAGCCATTACTGTGCCTAGGGTACATTGCAGTTTAGGAAACTGAACATGAGAATTAGTTTCACTGATATGCATAATGGCAGTAGAGTAATATAATCATTTTAATGAGTAAATTATTTAGACAGATAGAGAATTGAGTGTGGGTAGAGCACCTTTACTAAAGTTCATGAGCTCCCTCAAAATTAGTGCAAAGTTTGAACTCTAATATTTTGGCACTTTCTTAATCTAAATTGAAGAGTTATAATTAACAGTAGCTAAAACCATTCCTAATCATCATTATTTGTAAGAAATTGGTTATTTGTAAGAAATTGGTTATTTGTAAGAAATTGGTTATTTGTAAGAAATTGGTTATTAGGGAGAAATTGACTAAATGGAAGAAATTGATTATTTGAAAATCGAATATATTTAATGTATTCATGTTCAGGATTCCTGGTACATGTAGTTGTGATAAGTATCTGCATGTTTCAACGGTGAAAGATCACTAGCCAAGCCTGAGCATTTTCCATTTTGCAGATGAAGGGTGTTGTGCAACACGAAGTGCTCTTTTTGATTCCTCAAAGGCAAAGATGTAAGATGGATTGCATTTTGATCTGCTGAGGTTGGCAGCTGTAGCTGAAATCAAAGTGTTTCTTTGAATAACTCCCAGTTAAATAGGCATGCAAGATGCCCTCTAAGATTTATCACCTAGCAGTAATATTTGTCCATTCCTAGCTGGTATCAAAATTTACTGGGAGTTGCAGGAGTGAACTTTTACGCATTTTGTATTTACCATTGGGCCTCATCTGTACAAATCTCCTGATTTGGTATAAAAAATATGAGTTACTGCATTTTCATGTCATTGTGTTTGTTTGAGTATACAAAAATTATTATCTTTACATCACGTCGGAATGCAAAACAGATGTTTGGTGAAGAGAAAAAAGATGATTTGGTGTTTGCTTGTTGCAGGCATGTGGACATGAGTGAGACATGTTTTAGGGATTGCATTTATCAAGTTAAAGGTGTATGTTGAGGTGCGCAACATGATGATGCATGGTCTTAGGATTGATTCTAGTTATCAAAGTTACTGTTTTGTTTTATTTTTATGTTTAATGTGGCACTTTTGAAGATCATTCAATGTACTGTAGAGGGACATACAATTGGTAACCCAACTGTTACCAATTTATTGAGGTGAAGATTTTAAAAGGAGTTTTTTAATGGAGTATTTTTAACTTTTTAACACATTGACATGAAAATGTGGTACAGAGAAGGCCAGTTTTGTATGGTACTGTAGGGTACAAAGACAGAAATGAAATTTCTGAAGAAACTTCTTTTTATTTGTTTGCTCTGTTCAGGATGCATTGCGCTTACAAGAAGTGCAGGTGTACTTTCAAACATACTGGATCGTTTCAGTGGGCTAAAGCCACAAAAATTTGAAAAAATGTTTGAAATAAAAGTTTTGAAGGATATATTAATCTGTAATTTGTTCTTCTAGTCTAAATTCAGTCATTTTAAGATAATCTGATCGAACTTATAACATTTGATTATCTCCTCAAAGAAACAAGATTTGTTTTCTCTCTTAACTACATTGTTCCTGTTTTTATCATGTGGGATGAAGAGGCTTAAAGGAATATTCCCATGTTTTTTCTTAACCTTTCATAAGAAAGAGAAAATGTTTAGAAATAATTTATTACAAAAATCATGTTGATATGTTATTCCTACCAGGAGATATTCAAATTTTAAGGTTCACAAAAAATGGCAATAAATGAATAGGAAAAGGCTCAGTGTGACATCACAGCAACACAATCTCCCACAAAGTTGATGTATTTCATTAAAATCTATTATACTTTTTTATTAGTAAAACCTGCTAGAAAAATAAATTGATGAAAGTTAGGTATTTATATACATTTCCAAATATACCCTACTTTAATAACTTTTGGAAAATTGTTTTTAAGTATCAACAAGCAATTCAAAGAAATACATAAACACATAAACATTTGCAATGGAATTGCCTCTATGACATCATCAAACACGAATTCATTATACTGTACAAAAACTTTCAAATGTAATTTGGACATCTTTAAAAATTCTTATCTCCTGAACAGAATATGATATCAACCTGATTTTTGTACCAAATTGGCTCTAAAATAATGCTCTTGCAATTTTTATTTTACAAAAAACCATGGGAATATTCCTTCTAAATATTAGATTGGTCTGAAACTAGACAATTGTCAGCTTCTTCATCAGACTGTGATTTATTTTGACCACTTGCAGATTTTTGAATATCTTTAATGAAGTGAGCGTTAACGGATACCTTCTTGTGATAACACATTCAGAAGAAAGATTGCCTGCTGACGTGAACATTGTGATATATTATTCTGCTTTTCATGCTCGTCACATTAATTTGTAATCTTTCAATATCTTTGACTTAAGATATATTCGTGTCAATACAAAGTGACACTTTAAAAACACACATTTTTCTTGATGGTTATATGTTGTTAGTTAGTTGGATTGATTAAAAGCAAAGGATGATGAATGAGGAATTGAATGACGTCATCAGGATGTACCAAGAGTGATTTATATCAAAAGGAACTGAATTCAGGTTTAGCTGTCAGTGTAACTTGTCAAATGTCTGTAAAAGTTGTTGAAGCTTATAATTGTGTTCATTCATTTGTCTGTGATCCAAATAGGGATTACCTTAAGTGTTTTAGCAAAAAATAAATAGTGTTAAAAAAAGGGATTTTAGGATTAATTAACTATTTCCTGGATCAGCAAAGAAAATAGTCTGAAAGGAATCTTAGAAAAATGAAATTTGATAGGGAAGTTATTAATCCTTCCCTCATGCAGGTATTGACATGTTCTGGTCTTTTGGACCAAATGTGGCTCCTTGATGGCCTCTTTTCTGCAATCTATAGTTAGTAATAATCATGGAGTTGCTTTTTTGTGGTCATCTATATTGGCGCCCACCTTGAAGAAAGCACTTACTGCCACTTTGATTATTGTAGATCCATTGGAGGAAGCAGACAAAGGGGTGGATGGTGGGTTAAGTGTGGGTGGTGGGTGAAGTGTGGGTGGTGGGTGAAGTGTGGGTGGTGGGTGAAGTGTGGGTGGTGGTGGGTGAAGTGTGGGAGGTGGGTGAAGTGTGGGTGGTGGGTGGTGGGTGAAGTGTGGGTGGTGGGTGAAGTGTGGGTGGTGGGTGAAGTGTGGGTGGTGGGTGAAGTGTGGGTGGTGGGTGTGTGGGTGGTGGGTGAAGTGTGGGTGGTGGGTGAAGTGTGGGTGGTGGGTGAAGTGTGGGTGGTGGGTGAAGTGTGGGTGGTGGGTGAAGTGTGGGTGGTGGGTGAAGTGTGGGTGGTGGGTGAAGTGTGGGTGGTGGGTGAAGTGTGGGTGGTGGGTGAAGTGTGGGTGGTGGGTGAAGTGTGGGTGGTGGGTGAAGGGTGGGTGGTGGGGAAGGGTGGGTGGTGGGAAGGGTGGGTGGGGGAAGGGTGGGTGAGGGGGAAGGGTGGGTGGCGGGGAAGGGTAGGTGGTGGGGAAGGGTAGGCAGTGGGGGAAGGGTAGGCAGTGGGGGAAGGGTATTTACCCTTGTTAAATCTTCTAGTAATACCACTGCCAGAAGCCTTTAAAGGAAGGTTTGTGTAAAATTCAAATACTGTTCCATTCATTAGCCATATTACTTGCACGCTAATATGGTTTTTGCCGTTTACATTATTGGAAGAATGCTCTTTGTAAAAAAAAACAATGTTCTTGCATGACTGGAAGAGGTATTTTACCACATACACAAGATTAGGTCAGTATCAACCATATGAAAATATCTTCTAAAAAATGATTTCAACCATTAGATAACAACCCAGGAAATCCTTAATGAAGTGGAACAAGATCATTGCAACATAATGTTATGTCAGGATTCTTGTGTACATTTCCCCTCTGTGTGTTCTATTAGCCATGACTGGTGTGTCATGTACCCTGGGAGGAGGTAGTGACATTAAATACACATTAATAACACTTTTCCAGATGTTGAGTGTTAGTTTTTTGCAAAAGAAGTATATTCAAGCTCCATAGCCTGTTTTAGATAATCAGAAGCTCCACATACTTCATAAAATTAACATAAATTCTGTAAAGCAATTGAGTGAGGTAGAAAATGTTCAACTTTGATCACCGACCAGTAGTATGGAATATATGTCAGTAAACCTATCCATGTCATGTTAGTATAGTACAGGTATATATCAATGACCCACCTATGCATCATGTTAGTATGGTACTGGTATATGTCAATGACCTACTCAGGTGTCATATAGGCCTTGGAACAGACCCCCAGCTTGATTTAAAAAGGGGGAGGGTGCTAAACTTGTTGAGGGGCACAGTAATGCATGCGTGAAGCACTGTGTCTTTTCGGCGTGGAGTCCAGGGGTCCCCTTATGGGTCGAGCCCCTGGGGAAGAAGCTCTGGGATTTTAGTTATAATCATACCTCAGAATGAAATTATTCTGATTGATAAGGACCAGTCATTAGTCAAACAGGACAATTGCTTACTATGCTATCATTCTGTGTGCTGTATTCATCTAAGATATTTCATTTATGAAATTAATTAAGATTATTAAGTTAAAAAATAAATCTAAAAAAAAAGATGTTTTTTACATTTTTTTCTGATAAGGGGCAGGGCAAAACTAGGGGTCTGTTGGAAGCAAAGTCTTTGTATTTGGAAGTGAACAATTTGAACCCTGTTCAAGCAATCCTAAACAGCATAACAAGGGTAGTGATACCAGATGGAAATAGTGACCATATTTTAAAATCTATTGTAAATCATTTTAATAACAAA
Source organism: Chiridota heheva (assembly GCA_020152595.1). Lineage (NCBI taxonomy): Eukaryota > Metazoa > Echinodermata > Holothuroidea > Apodida > Chiridotidae > Chiridota > Chiridota heheva. The sequence continues at coordinate 393,125 of JAIGNY010004520.1, forward strand.
ATATCAAATTAAGTTTCACATTGACCATTTAACTACCTTTTGAATTTCTTATGGAATAAAGGCCATTTTATAAAATGTAAATGCATTGTTTACTGTTTTTTCTTAGGGAAAGTATAAATATGAAATAAGTATGAATAAGAAATAAGTATGAATATGAAATAATAATTAACCATATACTTTGACAGGAAAACTTGATCTCCTCCTCTCCCTGCCCCTCTTCTTTGCTTTCTCCTGTTCCACCTTCTGTTTTTCCCTCCTTTTTTTCTTTCCCTCCTCTCTTTTCCCATCCTCCTTTCTTTTCCCATCCTCCTTTCTACCTTCCTTTACCCCTTTCTTTCTCTCTTCTATCTTCCCCTTTTCTTCCCTATCCTCTCCTTCAATTCTTCATGAAACACTAGGGAATGAAAACTAACATGCAGAGAGATGTTCAGTACATTGTGTTGTTGAATCAATCATGACTTAAGGGAGACACAACCTTTGACCTTCATTTCCATCTTAATTATTTCAGCGTATTGTGAAGTTACTCATGCATGAAAGAAGAATGAGTCTGGGCCATCCTGCAGGAAAATGATAAAGCCTGATTAAGAATGCAGCGACAACGCTGAATTGTTTTGCCAGATTTTAGTGATGTAGTTCAAGGAATATTCCCATTGAATTTCATTTTGATGTATTTGATAATGAAAAATTTAAGAAACAGATTGGTAAAAAAAAAACATGTTGATATCTCATTCCTAAAAGAAGTCATTGAACTTTAAAGATTTTTCTTGCCCGCATAAAAATGACCTTTGTACTGAGTTTAAGTCTATTTCTTTAAAAATTAATCATTAATTTTCATTATTCATATATAAGTTACAAGAACAGATTGAAAAACATCGTTTTATTCTTCTACACTATTCTTAAAAAAATTGAAAAAAAAAAAAAAAAATCCCAATTATTTAGAAAATATGAAAGTGATTTTTAAAGAAATACATAAAGAATAGTACTAAAGTGCTGTGATGACATCATAATGATGACTTAGACTCAGATCAACAATCTTTTTCATGCAGACAGGAAAAATCTTTAAAATTCAATAACATTTTGTAGGAGTAAGATATTAACTTGGTTTTTTCACCAATCTGTTTCTTTTATTTTCCTCTATCAAACATATTAAAATAAAATTCTTGAGGAATATTCCTTTAACAAGACTTCTGATAACTCTCTATCACCAGAATTCCCTCACAATTTTAATAGCAGTTGATTTCCTTTAAAAGAATGTTTTAGAAAATTGGTTGAGAAAGTATTGTTCTTTACAGATGTTTTTTTTATACTAGAAATATTTGTGTGATAATAGTTTGCAAGAGCATGGATAGCTTTATCTGCTCCAGTAGCAAGTTATCCAGTTGCTTAAATTGTTTAGGATCAGTCTTTCATGTACCTGAATTTTGTCTCCTTCTAAAACTAACATGCTGCCCTTGTATCTGTATAATTTTAGGGGCCCATTTTGTGCCCCTATTATTTGAGGGGCTCAAATAACTCTTAAATGAGGCAATAACTGACAATAATTTTGAAGTTTGGGCCCTATTTTTGGTGTTTGCTTGTTGATGGAATTATGCTGAATTGAGAAGTCAGCAGCTTATGCCATTGTTTAAGATAAGAATGTCCTGTTTCAGTCAATGTTCAACCCGATTTTGCAATATTTCAATCTTAAAAAGCAGCACACTTGAAAAAATGTTTAATTTAACCCTTCAAAAGCTTACACTTTCTATATTCGCTCACAAGGTTTGATCAGCGAATAGAGATAATATTGTCACAAGGTTTGGCCAGCGAATACAGACAATATTGACAAATTATGATATTTTATAAATAAAGAAGGAAGTTGTTAGTGGTTATAATATTTATGCTGCATTGGCCCATATCAAATATTTGACAAGGGTTAAAGTAATATACTAAAATGATGTCAGAAGAAATCAGGCTGATATTTATTGTAGAAATATATCTTATGTCTTAAAAAGTAAATGAGTTGAACACACAACAAATCATGATAGTACAAATGATATTTATTGACATAACATCGACAACCAAGTCAATGTCCACGGCCTTTGATAACCAGTTGTGGTTTTCTACCCACCCCAGGATTGAATCTTATGATCTACAAAAAGATAATTTCATACAATTTTTGCCTGTTTTTTATGGTGTAGTCAATGGGAAGCAGGATTCCTGAAGTATTGAAGTTTTCTAAATCCCCATCCCCCTTCCCCCTCCACCAAACAAAAAATAAATCAATAAAATCAACAGGAAATTAACAATTGTGGTGCCAACACTGGTGGGAAGGGGGTATTTAGCTTCTGTCTCTTTCAGTGCAAAAGTTACCATATTTCAAATTCTCACTTAAAATATGCCACACTTTGATTGAAATTGATATTTTAACCATTTTGAACAAATTGGAAAGAATTGATTGTAAGTTTTTCTTTTTTCTTTTCCAGGTAAACCGCCAGAGGTAAAGAAACATCTAAGACCCAGAAAATTGCAAGAGAATGATGAGCTTTTATTAAAATGTGTTTTCACCGGCATTCCTGTTCCGAAAGTATTTTGGACAAAAGATAGTCAAAGAATAGAACACAATAGCATTAACGGTCTTAGAATAAAAAGTAACAAGTAAGTTATAATGATTGATTGGAATTTTTGTTATTTTCATGTTTTTTTTTCACAGAAATTATAGATCAATTGAAGTTAATGTTGGCTCTTTTCATTTGCAGACTTGATTGTGAATGCTATCCAATACCTGGAAAGTATCCTTGTTTTTTTGATCAACACAAAACTGACCATCATCTCACATGGTGTAGTGCCCCAGCTGTTCAAAAGCAGCTGGCAATTTCAAAATAAAAGAAATGTTTTGATTTGGTAAAAGGCATAAATTGCAAAATTGATGTGGAAATATCATATGAAACCAATCTTTATCAGCGATATTCATTAATGTTTTTGCTTTGATGATGCTAGTTCAGCAATTTACAGGCACTTCAAATGATCTCATTTATATTTCTTCAACTGTTTTGACATTTAGAAAGACATGCTTGCTGCTGTTGTTACATCGTATGTATTTATAATTGTTTAGAATTGAAGGCCAATCATCATCTAGCTATAAAGGTGGAGATAATGGTATATTTGAAATTGAATTCAAATTTGTAGATGGCTGAAATATAATTGTCCAATAAAGTTTGCATCGCTTAGATAAGAACTGATACTGATTCTTATCGAATTGATAAACAAGATTCTAAGGATCGAATTCAAAAATATATGAAGGGATAACTGAAGTGCTTGGTAATTGGTCACTTGTTAATGAGATTTGTACTTTGTGTACATAATTTTCTTTTTTAAACTTAGTTCAGTGGTTAAGCAAGTCTTATCTTATATGAAAGAGGACTTTAAGAGAGACAAAATGGTGAAGAAAGCATTCAAAATTTTATTGCATTAAGGAGATATTTAGGCTTAAAGCTGTCTCATTTGCATAGAAATGACTGGTGTATTAAGTCTACTATGGAAGGTTGGTGCCCTTATTCTCACATTTTTAACAATTGTTAATGTATTTTTAGGAAAATTGACTTTTTTACTACCTATTATTTTAATTTTCCCTCAAACTTTCTTCATATGATAAATTATAATTACTGTCACTAAATTCTGTTTTGCTATTTTTCTAACATATTTAATGGTTTTAAAGCCACAAAATCTCAGGACAAAATATGATACAATACATAAAGACAGAGGAATCTGTTAGGCTTCTACAGTATATCACAACAGCTGTAGTCTGATTTCAGTCATTTATATACAAATGATACCAAACTTAAATATCTCCTTAACAGAATAAGATTTTAACTGATTTCTTCACCATTTTGTTTCCTTTGAAGTCCTCTTTCATAGAAGATGGACTTACTTGGCCACTGAACTAATCCTTTAAATGTGTACACTTGTTTGAACTGAAATTTACACCCCTAACATTGAAATCATAGTAGATGTTAAGAGATTGTCATCAATGTTTATCTGCCACCCAATTTTTTTTTTTTTTTGTAGTTTTTTCTAAAATTGTTTAATTATTTTTGAAGTATTAGGAGATTTGTTTTACAGATGTTAATTACAGTTACCTAACCAGATTTTTATTTAGTCTTCTGTCAAAGATACAACTTTTCTGCACATTCTAACAAACTGCAAATTTTGAAAAGAGATGAATCTATGATCACCTCTGTGTGGGGTAGATTTGAATTATTCCAGAAAACTGTGCAAATTTGTGGTTTCATCCATTGACCTGCTCTACATTTTGTTGTTAATGTATTTTTTAGCTGGACTATTTGAAGAATAGTAGAGCTATTCTACTACCTCCGGCGTCAGCGTTGGCGTTGGTGTCTTGTTAAAGTTTTTGTTACTCTTGTCTACTCTTGATGGTGAGGTGTAATGTGCATATTAATTGGGTCATTTGCCTAACAATAGACTTTTGCATAAAATATTTAACCTGAGATAAAGGGTAGAGGACATGTGTACTGTTCAAATGAGCATGATTTAGGGTTATGTGTGCATACCAATCAGCATGTTGGTTTGGCATGTGGAACAGGATGGGTTGGCATGTGAAAACTGTGAGTTGGCATGTTGAACAGGATGGTTGGCATGTGGAACAATGTGGGTTGGCATGTGGAAGAGGGTGGGTCGACATGTGGGACAAGGTGGGTTGGCATGTGGAACAGGATGGGTTGGCATGTGGGACAGGGTGGGTTAGCATATGGAACAGGGTGGGTTGGCATGTGGGACAAGGTGAGTTGGCATGTGGAACAGGATGGGTTGGCATGTGGAACAAGGTGGGTTAACATGTGCAACAGGGTGGGTCGACATGTGGGACAGTGCGGAATGGCATGTGGTGGGATGTCATCTTGATTTCAGTTGTGATGGCATGTGGGTTATGCAAGTGGTGGAATGACATACAGTATTTGGTTTTCAGGTGTGATTGCATGGAGTATAGACGTGGGATGACATTTGGGACAGGTTGGGATGGAATGTGGGACAGTCTGGAATATGCATTATTAGCGGTGACGGATTCGTATCAATTCCAATGTCTAGTTTGTCATATGTTAAGCAATATTGTTTCGCATGATTTTGCTTTAATGTTATTGTACATTTTTCATGCTGCTTGACGTCGCTTGACACACATATTTTCTTAAATTGGAAGTTGTATTACAATCCAGGATGTAGTTCTGGGAATGTGTAGGAGTTGGGAAGGTGCAGGTTTGAAAGGGGTTGAATGACATTCTTTCATTGACCATTGGCAAGTCAGGGCCTCTCCTTTCTTTGTTATTCATTTGATAGAACTAAAAGAGGTGTTATAGTTATAAAGACTGCTAGATTTTACATGTTTTCCGAGTTATTGGGTGAGGTAACCTTGAGCTTTTTTTGTCTTAAAATATCTGGGAAATTTTGAAGCTTGTTTAGTGCAACTGAAAATGTAAGTGCATCTTTCAAAGCTCAAGTAATATGAAATCATCTGCCCCTGCTACCCTATTTCTGTATATACTTCCCTCAATAAGACATTCTCTATACTAGCTTTGAATATTCGAGCATACTGGCCTTCTTACAGTTCTCGTTTGTATTCTATGTGACAATGACAATATAAAGGTTAGAGTTTAATTGTTTCTGTTCTTTGGTGAAACTATTCGGGCAATATCATGAAGAAGAATTTTCCTGAACCCTTGAACATTTGGAAACTCGCTGAATGCACCATATACATCTGTCAATGTTCGTACTCTAGGACCAAGGGTGGAAGTGTGAGAAACCAATTCAAATTCAATAATTTCCGCCTGATTGGCTCCCAGTTAAGTGTCTATTGCCCCATGAGCAGGAAATCACTCCATTTGCCAAATCTAATTTTGTGAACAATCTATTTTTTAATATTGTTGTAGACTTCAGTTACAAATTTGATGTGTTCATTCTTTGATCATTTGATTGGATCATATGATGGAAAGTCTGTTACGGCGGTTATTATCATCAGCTGCATTCATTACGAATCTTGTCGCTTCATGGAAAAGATAGGAATTCACATAGAAGGTGGAGTGACACCGTGGGAAGCAACTGATTTTTGAGAATGGTACATGTGAAATATTCGGTATAACAATGTATTTTTGTTGTTGTATTTAACAGTGAATGCACTCAGCTTTGTGAGTAAAGTATGATAAAACAATGACATATTCATTAGTCAAACGATTAGCATAACAATCTGCGTATTAATGTCAAAATTATTTATAAGATGTTAAATATGTTGTCGATATTTAGTATAATTTGATGAAAATCAGGCTTCCATTATTCGCTTTCCTCACAGGGCTGTATAGTAAAGGGAGGAAAGAGATAGCATTAGAAAGGGTTGAACATTTCAGACACAAGGGTATTAATTTTTGAAGCTCACACTATAACTTTTTGTCTGGCTTAAGCAATATGGTATAAAATGAGTCTTGTAGTAAGTCTAAAAGCTTCAGAAAATGTTTGAAAGAAGTTTTTTAAACAACTGAAATATTTTCTTAAGGAATATGATATTTCAGAGAACTAGGCTGGGTTAAAATTTTGGATCATTTATTTCATTTTAAGTAAAGAATCCCCCATCCAGTGAAGAAACCAAGTCCAATCAGATGCAGTTATTTTAGATATGTTTTTGTTACATAGTTTGCTTTTATTCCTGGTATAATACCTTTGACTTTTTAACGCTCGGTGTCTGTATATATTTGCACCATGGAAACACAGTTAGTAGATGTAATTATGATCACCATGGAATGCTGTACACACTTTTGAAATCAGGTTATGAGATTATGTCACCTTTTAAAGAACTCCAAGAAGAAATGAATACTACAAAATGTTTGCTTTCTGGTGACAAGGTTATGGCACATTGACATCATGGCATTCCTCAGCACTTTTTGATTTCTTATAAATGTTTCTCCTTAGTAGAAAAATGACTCTTCTGAATTTCTAGTCTACAAATTGTAACAACAGTGCTTTAGGTATGTCAAGGGTACATGAAAGGGGGAGGGGTAGGAAGAAGGGGGGTAGGAAGGTAGTTGGATAGTGAGTGTAAGTAAATGGGGAAGGGAAGGTAGGTGGCATGGAGAGGGAATGAGGATGGAGAAGAATAGAGGTGTTAAAGATGGGAAATCTCTCCATTATTTTACATCAATCCAATCTTTTTTAACCCTAGGGACATTTACTCTAAACAAGAAAAACTGATTTTGACTAATTAAAACAAATTCTTGATCTCACTTATATCTCATAACAATAATTGATATATTTCCCTACTTTGTTAGTTAAAATGAAAAAGATACTAATTTGGTCAAAGCAAAGATGCCAGTTTTATCACATGCTGTATGCTGCAATAAACCTATGCTGTCAACACTAAATAAATCTCACCAGCCTCTTTTAACTAACATCACTTAATTGATGGCTAGAAACTTTTTGGAAATAGAGGGCGTAGTTTCAGATTTTGTTGTGTCATATCCACACCAAAAAAATCCTTACTGTTGTGTGATTTTATTTCTTTGCAGTATATTGAGAGCTAAAATTTTATTGGAAAAGTAGTAATTCAAGTATACTGTTTGTATGTAATCCTGTCAACTTGGTATGGCTAGTATGTATGCAATGCAGAAAGAGGTATTTATTGGCTCGTTTAAGGAAAAGGTGATGTAATTTAATTGCTTTTAGAATTCTTTCAAGTTTTATTGGTGAAATTGTTACTATTTTTCGTTCTCTTTTGGTTGTTTTTATTGCAGAAGACAGAGTCGGTTAAGAATAAAATCAGTAAAAAAATCATTACATGAGGGAACATACACATGTCTTGTAGATAATACAGTGGACCCACCAGTCAATACTAGCAGTACTTTAGGTAAGTACACATTGGTTTTGGTATGGTATACTAGTGAAAAGTAAAATTAGGAAGGAACTTGACGTCATCAGAATTTTTCTTAATTATTCTCTGACAGTTACAGGATTTTCAAATTTGTCATTGTATAAAGTGGATGTCACATATTCTTCACTTAAGGCAAGTTATCATCATCAAAGTGGAGATAATTCATGTGTTTTAATTGGTTGAAATGCAATGGTTCAATTAGCACTATTACTGATCTGCCAATCAATGAGTATTTTGAAATAAGATATTTATGCCACCACATTTTTATCATGGCAAATAGCTGTAAACTTTTGACTGTGGACAACAAACCTCAGCAAAGCTGTGTGGTAAACCCAATGATTTTACCATAAAGGATGTGACTCTATTTATTTAAAAATAATAAATGGAAGCAAAGATGTCAGGGAAGACCAGGATCACCTGATGTTCAGCTTCTGTATCATTCAGTGCAGTACTACTTCTAAACATTTTTGTCTTGATATTCTGAACCATTTTAATGCTGACCTGCTTTCAGTGAAATAAATATTCTACAAATAAAGTAGGAAAGATTTCTATCAAATAAGGAATATAACAAATGATATAAAAGTAATAAGTATCAAAGAAATCCTCAGTAACTTGATTTTGTGCTGATTATATTGTTATAGAAGTGAGCCCTCTGTCATGGGTCATTTTTTTTTCATTTTCATTATTTTGATCTAGAGCCCTCATTTTCAACATTTTGATTTGGAGCCCTCATTTTCTAAAGTAAAAATGCTTTTAATTAGTTTCTTTGAGATTAATGCAAACATTTCTCTCTCTGAGAACCTATGAAGTATTTTGTGGTCAGAATTAAGATACTTTACCTGTTTCTGTATTTCATTTTGGTTGTGGCATATAAAGTGAAGTTCATGGTGTGATAAAAAGGAAAGAATAACAATCATTTTGAATGGGAGCCCTCTGTTTGGTGTATAACATGCATTTGTTATCACATCCTTTTTTTAATTTCAAATATTTTTACAATTTGTTCTGTTTGAAAGTAATATGAGCTTAGACAATTCCATGACTATTTAAAGAGCGGATCACGACAGGAGTTATTAAAGTGAGGCCGTAAACAGGTTTGAAGAGGATCAGAGACATTTGGGAAATGGTTTTGAGTGGGACAAGATTTTTTGATCAAAATATGTTTTATGATTGTAGTAATATGAGGATGTTCTTGGTTAGCATGAATTAACAAATCTTTGTTTATTCTATTGGGGAGGTAAAGCATGTGTTGTGAGGATTCATGAGAACAGGGCTTGTGTGCCATCTTAATTGCTATATGGAATTAGGTGCAGGAAATTAGGTTTTTTGTTACTCAAATGAAATTTGTATTGGTTGTTTTGATACATTCCTAGTGACATGCAGATTGTAACATTACTTGTTCTGCTCCTTAAAGTTTCAAACAGCCAGACCTGACCTGATACATAACCAGGTCGGGTCAGATTTTTTCTCTTTATTTTGTTTATTCTGAAAACCTTAGTTGTTGTGGAAGTTGGTGCTGAGTATCATATTAGCAATGGATGAAGTCCTTATTGTGTGATTATTTTAATTAAGATACAGTGGTCTCACTGTTTGCTACAGTAAGTTTGTGGTTATGATTTGCTGGAACAAATTTTTAAGGAGAAGGACAAGTCATGACATCAAGTAGATTGATAACAATTTATTCAAAATCCATCAAAATTGGTTAAACCTTAAATAGATTTACGTTTTGAAATGTCAACAAGCATAGTAAGAATATATCCAAAGTTATGTTGACCTCAGTTAAAAATTCATCCATTTTCTTATATTAATCAATTCTTTTGGTTCCAATGCAATAGCATCTGGAACCTATGCAGTCATGATGGCGCATGTGTGTATGTGTGGGGGTGTATGTATGTGTGTGTGTGTGTGTGTCTGTATGTTTGTGATGGCCAGCTGGTAAACATGATATCTAAAGAACAATATACTGGATTTATGTCATATGTGGTACACAGATAGCCCATGGTCCGTAGATGTGCCCTATTGTTTTTGTTGGTGATATCATGCATATTAATGAATAGGCGGGACTTAATGTAAACATCTTGAAATGTTCATATTTTAACAACCGCATGTCTGTTTTGTTTCATATTTGGTGTAAATATAATGTTAGCTAGTGTGTATATGTTCATGATGTATACATGTTGAATTTCATTAACATGCTTAGTTGGTGGGCTTAATATAATTTTGCTGAGAAAAGCTTGTAAACACCATCTCAAGAACTATACATGGAATTCAGTTCATATGTGGTAAACTGGATTTATGTCATATTTGGTACACATATAGCCCATGATCTGTAGATATGCCCTATTGTTTTTTGGTAGGGATTTCATGCTTATTAATAAGTAGGCGGGGCTTAATGTAAAGGTATTGAAATGTTCATATTTTAACAACTGCATGTCTGTTTTGTTTCATATCTGGGATTATTAGGATGTTAGCTGGTGTGTACATGTTTATGATGTAAACATGTTAAATTTCATTAATATGCATAGTGGGCAGGGCTTAATATGATTTTGCTGAAAAGAGCTTGTAAACGTGGTATCTCAAGAATGGTAAACTGGATGCATGTGATATGTGGTATACAGGTAGCCCATGGTATGTAGATGTACCCTGTCATTTTTAGTGGTGATCATCATATTAATAAGTGGGAGGGGCTCAAAGTGAACAACTGTATATCTGTTTTGCATCATATTGGACTTGATAATTTTGTTGGTTATTGTGTACATGCTTATGTTGTCAGCAGATGGCATTAATATGCATGGTGGACATGGCTTATGTGAAAGTGCTAAATGATGTAAATACTACACTGTACCCCATGAACAGTACATCAGATTTATGCTATATCAGGTACACAGATGGGTCATGGTCTGTACATATGTTCTATTGGTGTGGTAGTGAATATAAATGAGTAGGCAGGGCTTAAAAACAAACAAACTGACAAATTCTTTGAAAAAAAGGATAAATAAGCAACCATTTTTGCATCATACTTGCTATGATAATGTTGTTAATTATTGTGCAAATTGCTAATGTTGTCAACATTTCTATTGATCTGCATGGTGGGTGTGGTTTATGAATAAATATCCTCAAACAAATATTTCATGATATGCAATGACATGACAGTATTTTGCAAATCAATCAGCTTATGAAAAAGAAGCATCGGAACCACAACACCTTTTGGTTCTGTTTAATCTTTGTAACAGGACTGAGGAAAAACGGTAGACTTTGACCAAAAATTGTTTATGACTTGACCACATACTTTTATTTTTGGTCCAAAGTGTGCAGTGGGATCACACGTTGCTAATTTTCTCTTTAAATTCCTTAAATGACCAGGCTTAAAATGTCCCTTATGGGTCCTAGGTGGGTTGGATGTTCCTGATGGGTTTCCACTTGCTGTGGTATGACACCCTCCCACCTCCTTTCCTCTAGCTACAGCTGTTCTCATACAAACCCACACCACTAAAAGTAGTCTTTTTCACTGTTTGTTCATTTTTACAAACATTCTGCACAGGTATCGTCGTCTTTACAGTCTGTGTCACTGAAACTCTTTGAAGTAATAATGTGTTTGACTGCAAATAAACCTTTGATGAAAATTATTTCTTGTTAAAAGCTGTCATGTTGATTCAGAACTTGAAACCCATATTTGAATTGTATCAAATTTTGCGCTTTGTGTGCAAACCTGTCACGAAGGCGAATGGGCGCATTGGCTCGGCTGTGCTGTAATTTTCCTTTTTATTTTACGAGAAATCAAACGGCCAGTTAAGTGGAGCAACGGCATGCAAGCGACCACCTCTTGACCTACATTTATGATATAATGAGGGAAATAAGACAGTGACCGTCTGAGTTTATGATATGACAGTGTGATAAATTGACAGAATTAAGGACTGAATGGGTTGAATTGTAATAAATAGTCAGGACTTAGTTGCAAGAAGTTTAGGATTCCTGATAAGAAATCAAACTTTTGAGAGAATTTAAGACCAGAAAATTAAAACAGGAATGTTGTCAAGTAGCTATCAATATATGTATGTATAATATATTCAAATCTAGGAGATGGATATTATATTTACAACCAGTAGTGAAGTTAATAATAGGCCTCACAGGAAAATCACCTTAAATACTGTAATTCACAAATTGTTGCATGCATTAGTGCTTCCTCACACCAAAAATGATGCAGGTCATAAAGTGGGATTTGTCTACCAAAAGTGTGGGTTGTAGCAAAGTCACAAAAAAACCAAAAGTGGTGAGGGGACATAATCATATAATCACACTAACATACAAAAGTCCTCAAACAAAAGATATAAATAGACGTGGAAAATGTGGGGTGGGGACATCCCCCTGTACCCCCTAATCTCGTCTGTGATGAAAAGTTATGTGAATGGCTACAATAAACTTCTTTTCCCTTGTAATTAGAATGAGCATGAAATTCCATTTCTTAGTTCTCAATGGGTATATTGCAATATACCCAATTACAGGTCTAACGCTGATCAATTTCGTTTTGCTCATCAACTTTTACTTACAAGAATAAAACATGATTAATGAAAATTGAGCTAAGTCAAAAGTGTGAAATGTTCAACATGAGATTTGTGGTGTTGTGTAAGCACGGTTGATGAAGCATTGTGTTCATCTCATCTATATTGCAGAAAGTCTTAATAAAACGTAGTGATTGACTGACAATGCTCAGCCTTACAATTGCTTTGCGGTGATTGATTCCAGCACCATGAGGTAATCACCGACGACACACATTTTTATGGTTGAGAAGACTCGAGCGCCAATACTAATTTTGAAAGATTAGAATAGTCAGAGAAAGCAGGTTACGAGCCACATTCCATAAACAATAATGACTATTCTGAATGAATCTTTGATGAAGAAAATTTTAACTCTCACAATTTAAGAGAATCACTTATTAGAAGGAAATTATAACCTGCAGAATTGTTCTAGTCTTTGTATTCTGAAATAGATTTTGAGAAATAAATTTTTGTCAAGCATGTTTGTCTTCTTTGAAAGAAGACATTGAAAATAGCCCCCAAAAAAAAAAAAAAAAAAGGGATTTAAAATCACTTATTTAAATCACTTATTTAATAGTTATAAGCATGTTTGTATTCTTTGAAAATGAAGACATGTTTGTCTTCTTTGAAAATGAAGACAGTAAAGGAAGAAAATAGTCACCCCCAAAAAAAAAAAAAAAAAAATAGTTGTTTTTAATTTTGAGATTCTGTGACTTTCAAGCATTGAAAATGTCAAGAGAGTAATAAACCATGAAACTAAGATTTAATTCCACAGCTCACGGAAGTTTGGAATTAAAATTCCTCAAACAGAAGAAACAATCAGCAATCAATTTTTATTCAAATGCATTTAACAAGAATGTTAGTGCATCATATATATGAAAGAGGACAACAATGCAAACAAGGTGTGAGAAAACTTTGATATTTTAATCCAAACAGGAACTAAACAATAAATGAGTCCCAAGTTTGATTGACATTGACTCAAAGAAGTTTACTTTGGAAGCATGCATGATGTCAAACACACTTGTGTAACAATTGTCATTGTATCGTCTCTTTTTTTTTTTGCTGATGGAGAATATTTTTTCATAATTTTAACACATAAACCAGATTATATTCTTCATTTTTCAGAATTTGTGGTTTAAAGTACCCAATTGAAAAAAATAATGATAATAAATTCTCAATAGAATCACTGAAATATGGACTACTTTTGGGGAATGTGAGATTGATTTGTTATTACAAATCTTGATTTCAGTCATTTTTATACATTTACTTGAATACTTTGTGTACCATTTTATTCCTTCTATATCCTTTTATGATGAATGTGCACCGCAAGAACCGATTGCTTCAAACAAACTAATTTGAAGAAAGATTAATTTGTCAGCATTCTTGCCTATAAAATTACTCTCACCCTTTCTACTGTAGATGATTACATGCCAGTTATCATATTCATTCTACAGAAACATCCTTGCAACACAAAGGGCATTGAATCCTTGGAGAATAATGTTTGGGCACTTGTTAATATTAAGAACTCATCAAAATGCAACTCTTCCATTTAACCATGTAATATAATCCCCAAGAATGCTTAAGTTTCACAATAACTCAAAGTCAAGTATGTTTTTTTATTCATAACAGAAAATATTCATATCTTATATTTCCTTCGATTTCATCAATCACTAAATTTTTAAATACTGTGTAGAAAGGGATGCTGTGGGGAAAATCATAGAATTCTTGGGAAATCATATAAATATATCGTTTTTGTCATATAAATTTGTTAATATTAGTTTCCGAGAGAATGAAAGAGTAGACACAAGTTAAGAGGATCTATGTTGGTGTTTGATAATTCTTGAGTTTGGTAGGGAAGCTAGAAAATTTATTCAGGAAACTGGAAACTAATATCACGTGACATTAATAAGCCAGAGCAGCACTACACAGTCAATGGATGTACCTGACACAATGGGCAATTCCAACATTTAGGGTATGGTGCAAGTCTTTAGACTTTTTGCATCTGAATAGAAAATTAATTATTTTACAGATCAAAAACGTATTTCTAAAAGAGCCTTGACGGAAATAGCTTACCTTAAACTCCAACCATCCAAAGAGGATCAATAGTTGGTGATAATTGCAAGGAGCCATGCAATTCTTGCAAATACTAGTGGGTTAGTCAGTTTGTGCTTTTGTCATTGCACGAGCAGATTCCTCCTAAAATGGTTGGTTCCCAGTGATACATGTAGTCATACACTTGGTACAGTAAATGCATTCTGATTTACGAAAGAATTGATTTATTCTTTACAGTCATAACTAATAAGACCCTGCTCCCCATTCCTTAAAAAAAGGAAAAAGGGAAAAAAACTCACAAAACTCACAAAAAAACAAACACTAATTTGAATTAATGCCAGCTCTTTTCTCACTTTAAAGACCAGATATTGTGTTAACATTACAGTAATATACAGTAAAATCAACACTGATTGGTCATACCCAAATACTGACAACCAATTACTAAATGCTGCGGAAGTGACTAGCACACTGTACATACACACACAGTGCATACAGTACATACTTAATTACAAACGATTCACAATGAATGTGACGTGAAAGATATGAACATCACAATTTTACAAATTTGACTGAGACGAGACTCCCTCTTTAATCAAATTTGTTGAGATTGGTGCTTTTTAAATGGAAGAAACCTACAGCATTCAATGTCTCTACAGTTTTTTCTCTGTTTGTCAAACTGCTCTCAAAATCCCTTCAAAAATTCAAGATCAGCATTTTTCAAAACCAACTGTCACAAAATCTCAATCTCGTCACGTCCCGCAGTCCTCTCCAGCACTGACTGGGGAGCCAATCATCTCACCCTGCCCACCTTATACCGCTGCCTCCTCAGGTCCAAGCTGGACCATGGCAGTTTCATCTTCGCCTCTGCCTGCAAACATTACTTGATGTATTTTGAGGTTACTAAAAACACTGCCCTAAGGCTTTGCCTTGGTGCCATCCATACCACCTCAATCAACAGTCTCCATGTAGAGGCCAATGAGTGCCCCTTTAACCTCAGGTGCACCAGGACTGGCCTCTCCTTTTTTCACTCTTTGTATCCTCATTGACCCTTGGAACCCTTGCTTCCATTCCATTCACTCTCCCTCCTTCACCGACCTCTTTAACCTCAACAATCGCATGCCCCCTTCCCCCATCCTTTATCTTTCAAGATTTCCAGATGCACTTTCACTTTACTAAAGCCAACATCAACATTTTCTTGATTGCCAAGCACACTATCCCTCCCACACCCACCTGGATTATCAATCCTCCCAAAAAAATTTCCTTGGCCTTTTCTCCTACATGAAAGCTCTCCACAACCCAGCCTTCTTTCGCTCCAAATACTGCAACTCAGTAGACATTTTTTCTTTCCTCTTCACCAATGGCTCTACACGGGAAGGCTTCTCTGCAGCCACCACCGCTGCCTGTCCCGGCCTCACCCTAGCTCTCCTCAAGGTTGCCTGATGGATCCTCAATCTACTCTGCTGAAGCAAAATGCCATCCTCCTGGCCTTAAACTTTGTTGAACTCTCTTTCCATCCCTGCTTCATCATCTTCCCTGACTCTAAATCCGTTCTCACTGGCATCCTCAACATGCTCTGGTCCAATCCACTCATTCTACTTCTCTGCAGCCACCTTAAGCTCTTTCCCTGTCCCAACCACGCCTCATTCCTAGGCAACAAAAGAGCCAAAGGTTGCCCGCTATGGATCTCAATCTTTTCCTATCTTGCTCAGAGCAAAATGCCATCCTCCTGGCCTTAAACTTTGTTGAACTCTCTTTCCATCCCTGCTTCGTCATCTTCCCCGACTCTAAACCGTTCTCACTGGCATCCTCAACACTCTTTCCAATCCACTCATTCTACTTCTCTGCAGCCACCTGCTCCTCTCTGCCTGTCCCGATCCTCACCCAAGCATATCCTGTTAAGGTTAACCCAGATGGATCCTCAATCTCAATTTCCAATCTTTTGCTGAACAAAATGCCATCCTCCTGGCCTTAAACTTTGTTGAACTCCTTTCCATCCCTGCTTACCTTTCTCATCTTCCCCGACTCTAACTTCTTTCCGTTCTCACTGGCATCTCCCCCTCAACATGCTCTGGTCCAATCCACTCATTCTAACAAATCCATTTGATAAACTTTGAAAACCTCTTTCCTAAAAATAGGAGGAAAAAAAAAAATAATTTTTTCTGGATGCCCAACTCAATAATGTCAAAATTCTCAAAAAAGAGCCAACAGAGTTTGGCGAGATAATTCTTAGGATTATGTTGAATCACATCTCACCTTTTCCTATCCACCCTCCCAGCCTCCCCATTTTTTCTCTACTTAGCATCAGCTACCTCAGTAAGACCTGGCAAGACTCCTGGAATCTTGAGACCAGTATCAATGTTTTAACACCATTAAATCTAAAGAATGATGAAACCAACATCCCCCTGGTCTTTAGATACTGCTGTATTATTTTTGATGGTGATCACCTGCATTCACCTCAGCCAAATGTTCTATTCTAACAACCATTTCCAGCTTTTGTTTCATATTTCTGTAATTATGATGCAACGTGTACATGATTTTTTGTAAAACATTATTTCTTAATATCCCATATACCTGAACTTAACATGATTTCCCCCTCAAATCTTTTAAAACAATCTCAGATCTGTAACTGGATTCCTTTATTTCACCAGATAGCCCATGGTCTGTAGATGTGCCTTGTCATTTTCGGTGTTGATATCATGCATATTAATTAGTAGGCGGGACTTAATATAAAGATATTGAAATGTTCATATTTTAACAACTGCATGTCTGGGTTTTTTTTTCATATTTGGGATGATTATGATGTTAGGTGATGTGTACATGTTCATGATGTAAAAACATTGAATTTCATTAATATGCATAGTGGGCAGGGTTTAATATGATTTTGCTGAAAAGATCTTGTAAACATGGTATCTCAAGAATGGTAAACTGGATTCCATGTTATATTTGGTACACAGATAGCACATGGTATGTAGATGTTCTCTATTGTTTTTGGTGGTGATATCATCTTAAAGTGAAAATTTTAAAAAAAGTGCAATAAATGAGCAATGGTATGTCCGTTTTGCTTCATATTGGGCATAGTAATTTTTTTGGTTATTGTGTACATGCTTATGTTATCAGCAGATATCATTCATTTGCATGGTGGGTGTGGCTTAATGTGAAAGTGCTAAATGATGTAAATACCATACTGTACCCCATGAATGATACATCAGATATATGCTATACCAGGTACACAGATGGGTCATGGTCTGTACATATGTTCTAATGTTGTGGTAGTGATTTCATGAATATAAATGAGTAGGCAGGACTTACTGACAAATTCTTGAAAAAGGATAAATGAGCAACCGTTTTTGCATCATACTTGCTATGGTAATGTTAATTATTGTGCAAATGCTAATGTTGGCAACATTTTATTGATCTGGAAGGTGGGTATGGTTTATGAATAAATATCCTGGAACAAATATTTCATGACATGCAATGACATAACAGTAAATACAAATTTTGCAAATCAATCAGCTTATGGAAAAGAAGCATTGGAACCACAACACTTTTTCATTCCGGTTCAAAAATGTATTGAAAATGTAATGTAAGAACTTTTTTGTGTCAAAATACTCGTAGGTAGTAAGAATTTTGCTTTTAATTTCATACCTTTCCTTTGTGCGTCTGTATTTATTCTGTAAGCCCCCTGCAAATATTCCTTCCTACAGGAAACCCTAAAGGTTTTCTGAGTTAATTACCTCAAGACAGGAAGAAGAGATATAGTCATCTAGTTGTTCATGTTTTATATCTGAATTATGGTATTGTTTTTTGAATGACAGAAGAAGAAAAAAAACATTTCTAAGAAAGTATCTATTTCAATAGCACTCCTAATTAGATTATTCAGCAGTTACAAAGCCTCATTGACAACTATTAATTAAGTTTTTTTTGTCAATAAAAATGCTGGAGCTGAAAAACGAGTTTGTTTCATAGCAACCTCAAAGATGATGTGGAAGACACTGCAGAGTTTGCTTGGTTAATGTTCATTCTCAGATCAATCATAAACAGCAGATCCACCACCGACACTCCTTGATTTTATGCAAAAGACGAAAAAAAATTGCCGCAAACAAGTGGGAAATCAGAAAAGGGTTTGTTAAATTGAGCTGACCATGGAAGAAAGAGTTTCTTGATTTACGGAAGGTGAACTTTGCCTGAAGATTTTTCCCAAATTAAGGAAATTGAAAGAGATCTGCCTGTGAGTGGATGGTTATATTTGAGTCTATCAAACGTGGCTGCAAGCGGTTTTTTATTGATGAATTTTTTAGTTCTTTTACCAGCGACCAGATGAATCATCGATCCTTATTCTGTTTTTGGTGATGTTATCAAGTCCCACGTATCTGCTGTCATTTCAGTTCTTCGTGGTATTTGATTTATTTCTTTGTGGGAACTGAAAACTCGGATTGTAAGGACGTCTTGCGCTGTCTTTGTACTTTTTTTGACTTTGAGTGTAATATTTTGTTGCTATCAGCACTTATTTCATACAAGGAAGACTCATCTGAGAATGATCTTTGCCAAATTGATGAGTCAGTAAAGCAATTTTTTAATCAGTCAAATATGAAGATCAAAAACATAATTTTCACCGAGAGCTGGGTGTGTTACTTCGTCAAATTCTCATCAACCCTTGTTCTGTGAGAAATCGTAAATTTGTTCTGGAAGTCAGTCCTAATCTGAAACAGATAAACAAAAATAACCAGCCATAAAACGACTTGTCATAACTCGTCACAAATATCGCAATTTATGATACGTGGTGACATTCAGTAGCTATTACCTTTTTTTCATCAAAATAATTTAACAAGTTGGAACGGAAAGGAGCTTCTAAATTACATGTTTGTTCGCTGGAACAGCGTAAACGTAGTTCACAAGATGTTTCGATTGGGACGAGCGGAGAAAGGTTTGAAGGAGGAGGAGGCAGAGGCAGATAGAAAGGATACCCTTGAGAAGGTGCTCCTGTATTTGATATATGGCTTCACTGGATTCTGTGTGGTTTTATGCGTTGTGTTTATCATCACCACTCTGGTGTGGCCGTGGTACTTCGATGTTATTTTTGCAGATACCTGCACATGTTCTTGTCGTAAGTGTCCTTTATCCCACAACTATTTGTAAAAGACACCCTTTTATAATCAAGAAAATGAATTTCTCAACTTAATTAAAGATACAAATTCTAAAATGAATAAATGTTGTGTACTAGATGGAACTGTTTTCCTAGTAACATTTTTGTATAGACCAATGTTTGTGATTTACGTGAAATTGTATTCCTGACTTCTTTTGATTAGTGTTGTTTGAATTTTGTGGTATCAATTGATGCTATATGTTTTATGCAATGCTAAGGTTTAAATCCTTTTCTTTTTGAATTTTCATGTACATCTAATTTTGATTTAAAATATAAATTTAAGTTAAAAATATATAATTAGTTCAAGCCACTTGAAAATGACAACAACAAAAAAGATTGAAAAAATGTCTTCTATTATTCTATCTCTTCAAAGCTCTCATATTTATTGAGTAAAATTTTATGTTGAAATTATTAAAGTAAGATAAAGAAATACTCTGAATTATTTCTCGGTATTAATAACAGATAAGTTTGAATACAAACCAATAGTATCTGGAACAGAAACAGTAAAGTTGAAGGACTTTCAAATAACAAAGTTTTTATTGTGACATTTTTACAACTAATATTGCTACTATGCCGAAACGGGTTATGATATAGTACATTTATGTCATTGCCAAGTTGTGCCAGCTATTGGCGTTAAACGGGTTATGATATAGTACATTCATGTCAGTGCCAAGTTGTGCCAGCAATTGGCGTTAAACGGGTTATGATATAGTATATTCATGTCAGTGCCAAGTTGTGCCAGCAATTGGCGTTAAACGGGTTATGATATAGTATATTCATGTCAGTGCCAAGTTGTGCCAGCTATTGGCATTAAACGGGTTATGATATAGTACATTTATGTCATTGCCAAGTTGTGCCAGCAATTGGCGTTAAACGGGTTATGATATAGTACATTCATGTCAGTGCCAAGTTGTGCCAGCAATTGGCGTTAAACGGGGTATGATATAGTATATTCATGTCAGTGCCAAGTTGTGCCAGCAATTGGCGTTAAACGGGTTATGATATAGCAAGTTGTGCCAGCTATTGGCATTAAACGGGTTATGATATAGTACATTTATGTCATTAGTTGTGCCAGCAATTGGCGTATACATTCATGTCAGTGCCAAGTTGTGCCAGCAATTGGCGTTAAACGGGGTATGATATAGTATATTCATGTCAGTGCCAAGTTGTGCCAGCAATTGGCGTTAAACGGGTTATGATATAGTATATTCATGTCAGTGCCAAGTTGTGCCAGCAATTGGTGTTAAACGGGTTATGATATAGTACATTTATGTCAGTGCCAAGTTGTGCCAGCAATTGGTGTTAAACGGGTTATGATATAGTACATTTATGTCAGTGCCAAGTTGTGCCAGCAATTAGCGTTAAAACTTCAGTTTGATGGCAATGAAAGCCTAAATCCTACAAATCACAAACAAAAATGTTGTTGTTTGTAAAATATCCAAGTCTGCTCTAAGTTCCTGTGCCTTATATTTACATTATCATCCTTTTAGGAGAAGTTATGAACTTCTGAATCTGAACAAAACATGATTGTTTTGTTTTATACACTTCTTGTTTAATGTATTAGATATGCAAATAACCTCTTTTGTAAGAATCGTTATCCCTGTAATTTGATCGTATTTGTTTGATTGAATAATTGCTTTCCGTTGATCGTATTTGTTTGATTGTTTAATTGCTTTGCGTTGATTATATGACCTGGTTGACACCTTAAAATTGGTGGGATTATCTATTGGATAATCATGAAAATAGTCCAAAAAAATAACATCAAAATTGAACAATCATTTTACAACTTTTTGAGTTGATAGACCTAAAATATGAAAGAAAATTTGTGATGTTATTACCAGTTGAATAGTATTAGAATTTCTGATGTCACTCAGTTATTTTTACTCCTCTGTCATCTTGGTTAATACTCCATTCCTTGATTTACCTGGAAAGAAGCATCATTTAGTGCTGAATATGAAGAGGAAGGTTTCACTTTAAAATATATTTGGCTGCTTTCAACTTACATGACAAATTGTACCTGAAAACATCTTTGATCAGCCATAACTCGGGAACCAAGCAACTTTTTTTTTACAAAATTGGAAGACTATTCCTGTACCCTTAACTTAAAGCACGTCTATTTAATATAAAAAAGGACTTCAAAAGAAACCAAATGGTGAAGAAAACATTCAAAAATCTTATTCCATTAAGGAGATATTTAAGTTTAAAGTTTGGTATCATTTGTGTAGAAATGACTGAAACAGACTACTTGTGATGTTAGCCTGAAATTCCTCAGTCTTAATGTATTCTATCATAAATTGTCCTGCAATTTTGTGGCTTCAAAACCATGGAATATGTCAGGAAAGACTAAATGTAGGAAGGGTATTTATAATAGTGCACCTGAAGAAAGTTTGAGGGAAAATAATTTAAATAGTGAACAAATTGAATAAACTTTCTTTAAAACACAAAGACTTTGAGGAATTTGAGGCTGTGACATCACAACTAGTCTGATTTCAGTCGTTTCTACAGAAATGATACCAAACTTTAAAATTGAATATCTTTCATATGGAATAAGATTTTGCAATGCTTTTTTCACCATTGTGTTTCCTTTGAAGTCCTCTTTCCTATAAAAAGGACTTGCTTAACCACTGAACTAATTCTTTAATGCTCGTAAACAGTCAATGTAGTTTGTTCACAGATCGCAAACAGTCAATGTAATTTGTTCACAGATCGCAAACAGTCAATGTAGTTTGTTCACAGATTGCAAACAGTCAATGCAGTTTGTTCACAGATCACAAACAGTCAACGTAGTTTGTTCACAGATCGCAAACAGTCAATGTGGTTTGTTCACAGATTGCAAACAAGTCAGTGTAGTTTGTTCACAGATTGCAAACAAGTCAATGTAGGTTGTTCACAGATTGCAAACAAGTCATTGTAATTTGCTCACCGATTGCAAACAGTCAATGTACTTTGTTCATAGATTGCAAACAGTCAATGTAGTTTGTTCACAGATCGCAAACAGTCAATGTAGTTTGTTCACAGATTGCAAACAGTCAATGTGGTTTGTTCACAGTATGTTCTCTAATATACAAGATGAACATTTCTGACAACTCAAGTAATCCTTTCATTTGGTTTTGGTTTTGTTTATTTCTTCATTTATGGTGCTGGACATTAAGGGGAAAATCTGTTGTTCAATATTACTGAATCAAATGGCTTCCCTGAAACTGACCGAAATCAGCATTCTAGATCACAGGAATTGACATCACATGATTACAACCCAAGTATTCTAGATCACAGGAAGTGACATCACATGATCACAACCCAAGCATTCTAGATCACAGGAAGTGACATCACATGATCACAACCCAAGCATTCTAGATCACAGGAAGTGACATCACATGATCACAACCCAAGCATTTTAGATCACAGGAAGTGACATCACATGATCACAACTCAAGCATTCTAGTCACAGGAAGTGACATCACATGATCACAACCCAAGCATTCTAGATCACAGGAAGTGACATCACAATATTACAACATATGATGATTTATATTCTTCTCAAAATTTTGCTAACAACAAAAATATAATCATATCGACCTTATGACCTTTTTTAATATCATTTCTATGAATATACAGTAATATTGATCTTCCATGTAATTTTTGACTTTTCAAGTAGTTTCATACTGTAGGAATGTGTGATTTCTTTTTCCGTCGCTGAGAATTTAAACATGGAGAATTAGGGATAATGACTATGTAAATGATGATTATAATAGTCTGCCTAAGTGAAATACTCATTCCAATATGACTCAGTTAAAGACAAGAAATTTGTGGAAGGATATAACATGAAATTAACTTTCAATCCAGAACCCTCAGGGTGCTAGTTCATAAATTCATTAGGCAAAAATTGTCTTTGCTTTGCTCAATTTCCTTTGCACTGTCAAATACATGCTGAAAATCAGTTGGCAATCACTACATCTAATTTGAATTTCAGATGAACAACCCTTGTTTGAAAATTCCTTTTTAACTTTGAAAGACTTAATTTAAGAAGGAAAACAAAAACGGTAAGTTTTTGCATGATTGATATCAAGTCAGCGTGACAACGTTCATATTCTGTGTCTGTCTGCACCGCCGTAATTCATGCAAAAATCACCGACATTAAAAATGCATATGTCCTAAATTTTCCATATTATTGATTTGCATTCTCCGAAAACCGTAGCACAAATAGTGATTGATGTGGGAAGAATTTTCAGCACTCCACAATTCTTTTAGGTAGAAAATTATCTATTTCTTTTTTATATAAAGTTGGTAATTGTTTAAAGAAATATAGATTGTGTTGCTCCATTATCTGCTGTAATTTCAATTGAGAAAAGTAAGGAAGTGTTTTCATTCATAGTAACCAATAAATAAATTTTACACTGAAGTTATGAAAGATGAAGAGGACATTCATGTGCAAGTAAAAGCACACTAATATATTTGATATAAATGGAAGAGCTATTTATCAAAAAGTAGACTTAAAAAATGAGTAAAATTCAAAAATATTCCTGAATATTTTTAGGTCTCTGGAAAGGTACAAAAATTCCCCTTTTTTTTTCTTGGATTTATTTATTATTAGATAGATTTTTATTTGTTTTCAAGTTTTGATCTGTCCAATATCTTTTAATTTTGATGAAATTCTTTGTATTTTTAGTCTGAAAATATGTTTAATGTCTTCCCTGACTCCTGACTTTGCATTTCCCATAATGCACCAAACTTCTGCCAGAATTAACTAATCTCCTTCAAGAAAATGTGGTTTTTGGTTCCAATGCGATCAGCATCAGGAACCTATGCAGTCATGGTGGTGTGTGTGTATGTATGTATGTATGTGTGTGATGCTGAGCTTGTAAACACGATATCTCAGAAACGGTATTTTGGATTCATGTCATATGTGGTACACAGATAGCCCATGGCGTGTGAATGTGCCCTATTCATATTAATGAGTAGGCAGGGCTTAATGTAAAAACTTAAATGCTCATTTTAACAACCGCATTTCTGTTTTGTTTCATATTTGATACAGTTATGACGTTAGTTAGTAGGTACATGTTCATGTTATAAAATCGTTGAATCTCATTAATATGCATAGTGGTCAGGGCTTAGCATGATTTTTTTGAAAATAGCTTGTAAACACAGAATCTCAAGACAATACATTTGATTCATTTCATGTGTGGCACACAGATAGCCCATGGTCTTGAACAATCTTGAAATGCTTATATTTTTGCAACCACGTATCTGTTTTGTTTCATATTTGGTACAGTTATCATGTACATGTTCATGGTACCAAAACAGTGGATTTCATTAATATGCATAGTGGTCGGGGCTTAACTTGATTTTGTTGAAAGAGCTTGTACACACAGTATATCAAGAATGATACAGTCCATATATTGTACACAGATAGCCCATAGTCCGTAGAATATGTGCGCTATTGTTTTGGTGGTGATTTCATGCATATTAATGAGTAGGCGGTGCCTAATGTTAAAATCATGAAATGTTCATATTTTAAGAACCACATGTCTTTTGTTTTATATGTGGTGTAATTATGTTGTTACTTAGTATGTATATGTTCATTGTACAAAAGTGTCAGATTTCATCAATATGCATAGTGGGCGGGGCTTAATATGATTTTCCTGAAAAGAACTGTTAACACAGTATTTCAAGAACGATATGTGGGATTCAAGTTATACGTGGTACACAGATTGCCCATTAACCGCAGATGTACTCTGTTGTTTTTAGCAGCAAGGGCATGCATATTAATGAGTAGACAATTAAGGCAGAAATTTAATTTTTGAAATGATCATATTTTAAGAACCCTTGTCTGTTTTTTGATATTTGAAACAATTATGTTATTAGGAAGTGTATACATATTAATCGGATCAAAATGGTTGGATTTATTTAATGGTGAAATTCCATTCTTGAGAGTACTGTGATCTATTTGGTTGTCATTGTTATTTTGAGCCTATTGTGCAGTAACATTTATTATACAATAGTTCAAATTTAAAATTCATATTGCGCATCGGAACCTCAAAACCATTGGTTTTCTGGTTAAAACAATAGGTTTACCTGAGAAAATAGAGTTTTTTTATTCTCATTTTTTTGCTAGTAAACAATTAAGCTTTGAGACAGCAGGGATGGAGGCTGCATAGAGGGCTTAAGTCACCACACTTTAGTACTGTGCAAAAAACTTCAAATGATAATCATTAGTTGTTCTGCTCCTTATAGTTTCAAACAGTCAGACCCCACCTGATAAATAACCAGGTCGGGTCAGATTTTTCCTCTTTATTTTCTTTATTCTGAAAACCTTAGTTGTTGTGGAAGTTAGTGCTGAATATCATATTAGCAATGGATGAAGTCCTTATTGTGTGGTTATTTTAATTAACATACAGTGGTCTCACTATTTGCTACAGTAAGCTTGTGGTTATGATTTGCTGGAACAAAATTTTAAGGAGAAGGACAAGTCATGTCAAAATTAAGAAAAATTTCCCCATATTATGTGAAAGATATGCCTGAGGCTGCAGAAATATTGGTTTTAAAAACTACCAAACCTTTTATATAATGGATGTTTTTGTTCAAAAAGTGTCAGTTTTCTTTGTTTTCTCCAGTCATTTCTACATTAATGCATATCTTTCTTGTAATGAATTATAGGCCTATATCTTGATGTTTTAAACTTGAAAAGAACAATTGATGAGGATTTTGCATATAAGATGCTACAACTATCGTTTAGTTGCCATTTTAATTTCTCCAACTGAAAGAAAACCTGTAGCTATAATGTCCGTGTAATTTTCAGTCTTGATTTCCACCAAAAAAGTATTTTTATAACCATTACATCTTTGTGAAGTCTTCAATTTCCTCATTTCATATTTTGAATCAAATGCTAATTCTTATTTTGACCGATTGCAACGAGTAATTGTATACTCCCTGCACTATCATTTAAGACAGAGAACATCAATTGCTACCCAAAACTTGCATCTTAATTGGAATTTGTTGAGAAAATATAAAATTGCAAGTGTTATGTTACAAAGGATTTACAACAAGAAACATCTTACTCAAAAGGCACTATTCACGTCTTTTAAAGAGACACAAATACTACACTTGTACATCATCAAATTGATACATGCTGTCTTTTTAATAAAGCACATCATTATTTAGTTAACTTTGAAATAAAAAAGGTTTTAGTTTACAGTGGAAAAGCGATACTAAACTGTTTTAAAATTTGTTGATGGTTCGTGATAGACCTATTTCTTTCCTTAAGAAGGCTGAATGATAATTAGCATTGCATGAGCTTGTCTGATGGCCTTTGTTTTTTATTACTTTCATAATCCATATGGCTCCTCATATCTTAAATGTAGATTTTGATATTAAGGAGCATAAACAGCAGTGTTTGCTGAGATATTGTATTCAGCATCAGAATTAGAATACAAAATTAAAAAGTTTACCAGTGTAGTGAAATGTATGTACCTCATTGAATATGTCAGATTAAATAGACAAAACTTATTTTACTATGACAAAAATTAAAAAAAAATGTTAGAATACTCTTGTGACCTAATTTCAAAATTTGTCATTAAATTTAGAATTCAACATTTGAAGCAAAGCAAATTTGAGGTCATGGGCACACAATGTTATATGCTTGTTTGAAAGTCTGAAAGATAATTTTCAGTGAAATAACATATATGTTATTTATACTGATAAATTCCATGATACATTGAGATTATGAACAAATATAAAGCAATATGCTGCAATCTCCCAGAAAGTCAGCTGCAGTCTCCCAAGTTAGTCAGCTGCAGTCTCCCAAGTTAGTCAGCTGCAATCTCACAAGTTAGTCAGCTGCAATCTCACAAGTTATTCAGCTGCAATCTCCCAAGTTAGTCAGCTGCAATCTCCCAAGTTAGTCAGCTGCAATCTCCCAAGTTAGTCAGCTGCAATCTCCCAAGTTAGTCAGCTGCAATCTCCCAAGTTAGTCAGCTGCAATCTCACAAGTTAGTCAGCTGCAATCTCACAAGTTAGTCAGCTGCAATCTCACAAGTTAGTCAGCTGCAATCTCACAAGTTAGTCAGCTGCAATCTCACAAGTTAGTCAGCTGCAATCTCACAAGTTAGTCAGCTGCAATCTTCCAAGTTAGTCAGCTGCAGTCTCCCAAGTTAGTCAGCTGCAATCTCACAAGTTAGTCAGCTGCAATCTTACAAGTAAGTCAGCTACAATCTCACAAGTAAGTCAGCTACAATATCACAAGTTAGTCAGCTGCAATCTTACAAGTTAGTCAGCTGCAGTCTCCCAAGTTAGTCAGCTGCAATCTCACAAGTTAGTCAGCTGCAGTCTTACAAATTAGTGGGGTAGTATATAGAGGATAAAAACATTGGATTTAAAAAAAATGAAATAAATCTGTTATTGTGCCAATGACATCACAAATGTGCCTATTTTCTGGAATGAATAGTCTAAGTCTCTACATTTATAAATGGTTGAATTTTTACCAGTTTTGTAGAGATTTTGTGCTATTTTCTTGATTTTCAAAAGAATTTGTAAATTTTCTATGTACTGTTGCCTGAAGGTGTTAATGTCCTTTAGAGTTAGACCTCAGAGTCAACCTACATTTCTGACACCTATTTCCTCCTTGCTCTTGTATTAGATGGCTAGAAATAATTATATATGTCTAGCTTCTAGACATTTAGAATTATTTACTTCCTCCAGAGAAATTGCTATGAAAATTAGACTGGGAGTCTCATCAGAGAGCATGTCTAATGACTTGAGTCTCATTGAGGTTAACCCACAGATGAAGAATTCATCAGGACCCAATCTGCAAAATGAAAGAATTTGCTCCAATTTGGATGTAATGAGTGATTGAGTGGAAGCGACACTTAATCAAGCAATCCTCACCCTGGCTGATTTTAATCACACCTCGGCTTTCTGACTCTTTTTCCCATCATCTTTCTCTTATGAAAAAAATCCATCAGTTTAACCGTTTTAACTTTTTTTGAGTCCAAACAGACATGGTCATAGTTAATTCCCTGTGACAAGTAACAGGGAGAGACGGCCAGGTTGATGATGAAGAGATTTTCAAGCGGTCGTAAATCTGGCGTAGGCTTGAGTCACTTAGATTTGTTTCTATCCGTCTAATGTCTTTTTTGGTTTATTTTAATGTCAGGAAGTTTATTCATGTAAAAATGAGTTTCTGTGAGAATTTATTACAATCTGTAACTATACACTGATAATGAATTAGGGATTTAGATGTTTTGATGAGTTTTTTTTATTTACTGGGGTAGTGTAGGAGTTTTGTAATCAAAATATGTAGCAGGAAAGCTATGACTCACTTATGATTTACACAAGTACCTATGGTACCTTTTGAAACTTGTCATAGTTTGCTGGAATACTACTACTGTAAACATAGTTTGATTTATATGCAAGATTAGAAATGAATCTGAGAGGGGAATTACTGAAAGTTAAGTTTAATTTTAAAAGTCTGTGCACACCTTGTCATAAATTTCTGGTACTGTTACCAAAAGATTAATTACTTCATTCAGATTTTACCCATCTTGGTATTCATCAATCCCAAAATGTCTAGGCATCACCAGGAGAAATTTGAAATTCAAGAACGTGGAGTTGAAGAACATGCGAGTAATATTTATAGTAGCACAACAATTTAATGTGGGTTGGGGGCATTTAGACTCCGGCAGTTTGTTTTTTCTTATAGAAGGTGACCTTTACAAAGAATTAAGTCCTAATTTAGAATATGATATAATATTGCCCATGGAAATGTATTGATATCCTTCATATACTTTGCATGTACAAAAACAAATGAAGGTTTACAGAGTAAATAGAACAGGGAGGGAGTCTTTTCAGGTGAGAGGCAGACTGCATTTGTTGCTAGGCAACACAAGGTTGCCTGGCAACACAAACTATAATAAGATTTTAAAGTGCTGAGGATTGCAAATTTTGAATGAAAACATAAGAAAGGTTTTCTTATTATTTCCTTGAATGTGGTATGTGGTACATCATGCTCACCTTAAAGGCTGATCGATCCTGTTCCATGAATTAATTATTCATAGCACTAAGTGAATAGAACTTGAATTGTATAATGCTCCATCAGGATAAAAATTCTTGTTTTTGGTTCATTTGAATGTCAGCATTGTTTTAGATGAATGTATTGTTTCAAAAGGAAGAGATATGCATCTAGCGACTTATTTTTAGTTTTTATGAATAAAGAACACAAAGTGTGAGCCCTGAAGGTGTTTCACAAATCAATGATCTCATTTTTTAGTAAAGTGTTTTTTTTTTTTTATTGATTTATAAAATGAGTAAGATGAAAATCAAGATATATATGCAGAACTCCAGTAGGATACAAAATGTCCATCACACAAAATATGCTACCTCTAAAACAAGTTATTAATTTGTAGTATTAGCTTGTAAACTCATTGTCATCATCGTCAAACTGATTTCAACAATTCTATTTTTTAACAACAGTGGGAAGTTATTGAGACTTTAGTTCCCTTCTTTTTATAATTGTGGTAGTTTTTCCAACTTGATTCTGATTTTTGGAATGTTTTTGCACATCACAAATGTAAAAATTTAAAAGCTTTTCAGTTTTGCAACATAAATGAAAGTCCAAACCTAGAACTGTATTTCCAGTTGATTTAAAGTTATCCTCATTCCATGAAATGCACTTGTTCCCACAAGCACAGGGGATGGGGGGGGGTTATTCACTTTCTGTATTCCTTGGGTACCCTGGGGTGGATCTAGGGTTTAGCAGGGGAAAGTTTTATGGGTGACTTTTTACAATAATTCTGGATTGAACAAGGTGGTGCAATGACAGGTCCTGTTGACTGGAGTTTGAACCCACAGGGGAACACATCCATACTTTTTTGAACTAATGTGGTAAGAAATCTGTCTGCTCCATAGGCGTGGGAACATGTTATTCTTTGAGAGGGGGAGGGGGGGTACAAAGATATGCTACAACACTAGTTCAATGGTAAAAAAAATGACTTAGTGGGGGGGGGCACCATGCCACTCCAACAAGGGGGCATATTCCCCCAGTGCCCCAGGTTCCTATGCCTATGAGACTGTTCTGTGCCTCCTCCCCCAACCCTGAACACAACAGAAAAAGGTTGACTGATTTTCAGTCTGTATAATGTGCTACTTGTAAGCAAATTATGATGTTTGCTTTTTCAAATGTAATTTAAGTGTTGAGAATATTGGTCAGTATGGAGGATTGCAGGCAGGGGAAGAAATTATGATGGGGGAAGGATTCAATACTAATTAAAAATTATTGAGGGGAAACCGTTCTCCTCCCCTTTCTTAAAACAAACAACCTCATTTATGTCAATGCAATGAATATACATAGTGTATGGTTATTTGATCATACAAAACTATACAATTGTTGGTCTATTTCTGACGGGTAACTCTTGAATATAAAATGAAATTATGAAGCTCAAGCATGCTTGATATTGGAATTCTTCTCCCAAGTTTTGGAGCTGAAATTGATGAATTGGTAAAAACTGGACATTAATATGGTTTGGCATTCTCAGGTTGTGATGTAAATATTACAGTTTTACAGTTGAGTCCTACTGTAGCTGTTGTATCAAGCTTCTTACTTAGTGTTGAAAACATCCCCATGATCAATTCAGACAGTGCATACACTATTAAATAGTTCATTTTAACAAGTTGATTTTACAATTTTGTGTTATTTTATGAGAAGCGGATGATCTGTCGATGTTAAGAGCGTATATATTTATTACTGAACCAAAAATTACTTCTGAGAAGCTGAGTGATGTAAGTTGTTTAGAAGGAAGGTGTTTAAAGTTTTATCATAAACATGTTTCCAATCACCCAGATGAAATGGCTGTAACAAGATAACTGCTCTAAGATAGGAGATACATTAGCTTTTTGAACATTAGGAAATGGCAGCACTTTTATTTTGATAAGTTAACAGCAGATGTAATGGCCTGTAACATTAAGTTTTTATTTTATTTTATGAAACATACTTGAACAGTGTGTTACTCAAATGTTCTTTTATCATGCATATGTTTAGATGTAGGTTAAGTCAGAGAGCATTGTTAAACATTTACTAGTCAGTAGAGATGTATCTTATTTCATACTGGTGTTGTAATGAGCTTTTTTTTTCTGATTGATTGTTATGTATTGCTGTAGTTTTAACTATTGAACAGTGACAATTATTATTCCAGAAAAAAAAATATGGTATAATGACATTAAAAACCACAGATTGATGTGACACAACCAAGAACTTAACTTCTTTTTGTTTTAAGTTGAAAGAACTTGAGATTGGAAGGTGAGATAATTTTTTATTAAGTTGAAAATGATGATATGCAAAAATGAATAAATCACTGATATAATAAAACAACTTATGTTGGCTTGAAATTAAGTCTGCCGTCCACTGCCTCTGCTTATTTTGAAATGATAGCTTTGTGCTTTTGAAAAATTGATAATTGATTTGACAAAAAAAGTCACATTTAATACAAGATTTTAAGTAGCTGAATTGAATTATCTTTATACATGTGTAGGTATGTAACTAGAAAGAAAATATCTTTGGTTTAGGGACAAAGATTGAGCTCCGAATCACTTAAAACAATCCAGAATACAGGGAGGAACTGGCTTCTGTATGGTTGGGCACGTACCCTCTTCTGCATTGGTTTTGTCTGAGAATACTTCAATATAATAAGATTGTACAATAATTTATATCAGCTTGCCAGAACCAATTGAGACCTAAATTGTCAGACAGACAGACAGACAGATAGAAAATAAAACAGAAGAATGCTTATCTTAGAACAATTAATGCCTCAAAAAACAAAAGCTGGCGCCACTATGTATTGTTGATAAGACTTCTTATCCTATCTCATTAACTCTCTGACTTTTTGGTGATATATTGTCTCAGCCCAGTCAAATTTTTTTGTGAATTATCATTTGCATGCAAGTTTCCACAATCTCTGCAGCAATTCACAAGCGTGGGGGGACAATAGTACTCGATCGCCAACAATTTTGAATCATTATAATTATTTAACATTAGGTAAAAGTAAACTTTTTTCATAGTTTTTCTTCTTTTCAAATATTTGAAGTGATCATCGCTTCCTTGTCAATGAAATTTCCTGATTGTAACAATGGAAGAGGTGGCGACATAAAAGGAGAGAAGGAAACCATCGCAAACTCTTATTAGGAAATGAGTTGCCATGTGCCTGGCGTGGGACCTAAAAGAAGTAGGAAGTCACGTACTGTAATGGGTTACGGGGATGGTAACTTGGTTGTGGCTGTGATTTCATAAAATAAAAAAAAAAATTAAAGTCTTGATTATATTGTGTTTGAAGTATTTCATAATAGTCAGAAGTATAGTTGAAAAGGCTAAGTACTCTTTTTGCAGAAATAGTAATGAAGTTTGAACAATGTGACCCATAAATGGCCTTCTATTGGATCATTGCATGTATATAAGTCAGAGGTATAATTTTGTTTTCAGTTGTAATCATCTTAAAGAACACTGATTTTTTTGTCATAATAGATAGTGGAGACTATAGTCCAGTTTAAAAATTGATTTCTGAATGTTGTTATGAATTATCATCCTATGGCGCCATATATATATGTTATGGTGTAGTATTTAAAATCACAAGAATTGTTTTTTTGCTTATCGCATTTCTCAACAACAATGCTTATGAAGATACATTTTAAAATTGTGAAAATTGTTTGGTATATTAAGTTAAAAGTTAGTTTCTTAAGACTGCAGTTATGTCTTACCCTGTACAAGCAAGTACAGGTGAACTAGCTCTCAGAATGATATACTGTAGTATATAGTGTGGTCACCTGATATGACCTCTAATTTTTTAATCAAAGTGGGAAGAGATATATATGTATATATGAATTAAAATTCAGCTTTAAAAAATTATCTCAAATTTGATGGAGAACTTGGGGGTTTGGGAGTATTTCTCTACCTTTTGTCACAAGTCGCTTGGAGAATTGTTTATGGTGCGATTTTGCGTTAAGTTACGTCAAACGTGCAAGTGGTTGATTTACCTTGGGACTTTGTCTTGGTAAAGTTATAATATAAAGGTCACTCTGTCTCCATTTGGGAAGGAAAAGTGAGAAAGTAGAATTATAATAGTGAGAATGCTTGGCACTTCCTTGATTTGTAATTTGAGTCTTGGAATCTGATATATAAATATGAATAGACGGAATTAATGGCTGCGATGTATTGGCAATAATATCCAAAATTAAAAGTTTATACACAAGATACACTTTTCTCATTTTTGGCAGTAACCCTGTAGACATGTTTGATGTTAACTCTGAATAAATAGCAGTTTGAAGACAGCATTCTTTAGATACCTTTATTTGACATCTTCTCTAAACATGAACAGAAGGAAGTTCAATTCGTGCTGTTCTCTTCCAGCGCATCTGTTCTCTTCCAGCGCATCTGTTATAATGATGTTTTTAGTCAGTAAACAGTTCAATAGCTCTCTTCAGTGCATCCTCTAAATTTGGGTTACTCCTAGCTGACCGCATAGCTTGGGTTACTCCTAAGTGACCACATACCTTGGGTTACTCCTAGCTGACCACATAGCTTGGGTTACTCCTAGCTGACCACATAGCTTGGGTTACTCCTAGCTGACCGCATAGCTTGGCTTACTCCTAGCTGACCACATAGCTTGGGTTGCTCCTAGCTGACCGCATAGCTTGGGTTATTCATAGCTGACCGCATAGCTTGGGTTACCCCTAACTGACCACATAGCTTGGGTTACTCCTAGCTAACCGCATAGCTTGGGTTATTCCTAGCTGACCGCATAGCTTGGGTTACTCCTAGCTGACCACATAGCTTGGGTTACTCCTAGCTGACCGCATACTTGAGTTACTCCTAGCTGACCGCATAGCTTGGGTTACTCCTAGCTGACTGCATACTTTAGTTACTCCTAGCTGATCACATGGCTTGGGTTACTCCTAGCTGACCGCATAGCTTGGTTATTCCTAGCTGACCACATAGCTTGGGTTACTCCTAGCTGACCGCATAGCTTGGGTTACTCCTAGCTGACCGCATAGCTTGGGTTACTCCTAGCTGACCGCATAGCTTGGCTTACTCCTAGCTGACAGCATGATTATAGCTTGGTTACTCCTAGCTGACCGCATAGCTTAGGTTGCTCCTAGCTGACCGCATAGCTCGAGCTACTCCTAGCTGACCACATAGCTTGGGTTACTCCTAGCTGACCGCATAGCTTGGCTTACTCCTAGCTGACCGCATGATGATAGCTTGGTTACTCCTAGCTGACCGCATACTTGAGTTACTCTCAGCTGACTGCATAGCTCGAGCTACTCCTAGCTGACCACATAGCCTGGGTTACTCCTAGCTGACCGCATAGCTCGAGATACTCCTAGCTGAGCGCATAGCTTGAGTTACTCCTAGTTGACCGCATAGCTTGGGTTATTCCTAGCTGACCGCATAGCTTGGGTTACTCCTAGCTGACCGCATAGCTTGGGTTACTCCTAGCTGACTGCATAGCTTGGGTTACTCCTAGCTGACTGCATAGCTTGGGTTACTCCTAGCTGACCGCGTAGCTTGAGTTACTCCTAGCTGATCACATAGCTTCCTTCATACAAAATTTTGTAGTGACATGCCATAAGATTGCAGACATTATTTGCATTTCTGGCAAGGAAGCAACCTATAATTGGCTTCAAAATCTTCCCACTGACACTTCAAGAGGGGACTTTGGAGCAGAATCCATAGTTTCTGTTTCTTCATTTGAAATTAAACACACAGTTGGGCATAAACATTCACAGGGGTCCCCTTCCCCCTTTCCTGCACCATTCTGACTGCCAACCTATCATTGACTCTCTATATGGTACATCTGCAGATGCAGGTTCTACAAGCTCAGTGCTTTAAAGTGTGTTTAAGCCATGATTAAGAATCAAAATCCACACTTACAGTATCGTCAAGTACAGCATACTGGTGATTATGCCTCTTTAACAAGTACAAACTTGAATAACTTAGTAAGTCATTTATCTCCATAAAGATAAGATAGATTAAAATTGAGATAGATAATCACTAAATCAACATCCTTTTTAAATCTTCATCCGTCCGTATTGAAACCTAAAGAGCCTTTAAGTGGGGGCACAGCACTAATACTCACACACTCAGAGCGTTTTGAGTGAGGCCAAATTTGATACTTTCTTGCATCATTTTCAAGAGGCTTTCTTTTCTTGCCTTAATCATATTTCAAAGTATAACAATTGTTGTTTCAATGTGTAGATCTTTGCCTGTAGCTTTGTTTATGTATTATTCGTGTAGTAATAAGGAATCTGTTTCTCCCTTCATTTTGTTGATTATTTTGCAATGTTTATTCCACTGAAAAAAAGTGTTTGTTCTACCGTCTTACATTAGTGATTGTTTGAAGCACTTGGCTAGGTTATTTGAAAGCCATCACAAATTCCAAGTAGCGCCTACATACAGTAGTTGATATTCAACTTCGAAACTGTTGGATTAATAAGTGCAATGAAAGTTATAAATTTGCTTTTGTACTGATTGTTCAAAGAAAGAAATTTCTGGTATAATTTTTTGACCATGGTAATTTGTAGCAATTAATGAAAATTGTATAATAATAATAATAAATGTTACTTAAATACGCCATTCACCAAAGTATCATGGCGCTTACAAAGTAAAATAAAACAAAATAAAAAATATCAAAATAAGTGGGTCTTTAAGAGTTTTTTTTTAATACTGTGGTGGATGGAGAAGTTCTCATGTGGGTGGGTAAAGTGTTCCAGGATCTGGATGCAAGTATTTCAAATCTTTTGTCACTTACGGCAGAATTGGATATGGGTATGTGAAGTCGGGTGGAGTCATTACTCGATCTGAGTTCACGTGTGGGTTTCCTTATCTTGATCATAACCTTTAAATACCAAGGCGCCTCACCATTCAGGATTTTGTAGCTAAAGAGTAGTGTTTTGTAGGTGAAAACGTACATAAAAAAGAGTTATGATGGTTGATTATATCCATCAGTCCATTCTGTATGATCAGGGACACTGTTCTATTACAGTATCTGTGGTATGATAGAGCAACGATGTACATATAGAGACGTAGAGACATACTGAAAACTGCTTCAGATCTTTTCTTGTCACACTCTATAGTACCAAATCTCTTATTTTACTGCCACTTTCCAATCATATTTTATTCCATATTTATTAGCTATAAGAATACAAGTTTAGTAAAAGGAAATATTGATAATAATAAATTTGTGGAAGTAACATTCAGAAACAGTAAATTTACACATAACAATTTGTTTAAATTCGCAGGCATTTTGAGTTAACTTTATTAGTGAATTCCATTCTTTTCAATGAGCTTCCTGCAAATTTTGGATTTTTATGGAACAAACAAGATTTTTAAAAGCACCAATATACTATTTATTCTATTTTGTCTTAAAACAAATAATTATCAGTATCTCTAATGGGCTTTTAAAATGAGTCCTTATTTTACTTCTTTTATCAAGTTCAAAACCCATTCCATCCATGAAGTGCATTAAACCAAAACTGGGCTACAATAGAAAGTGAAACAGTCAAAAGTGCACAAAGCTCTCAATTTGAACCCTTGTTGGTCACACAGTGTATTGACCAACCTAGAATGCTTATCAGATCAGAGTCATGCATACAGTACGAAACATATTCTCCAACTTACGTCAAAAATAACAAGTTTGCGGATACTTAGTATCACAGTACCTGGATGTTAGGTAGAAAGATAACATGCTCCTATGTTGTAGTAGGTCAAATGAGTTAAGGTGAGTTAAGGTGTGGGAGATATATGAGATTTTTGTTGGTAATTTTTTTTTTTGGGGTGGGGTGGGGAGGGAGAGATAATAATAAATTTGTGGAGTAACATTCAGAAACAGTAAATTTACACATAACAATTTGTTTAAATTTGCATGCATTTTGAGTTAACTTTATAAGCGAATTCCATTCTATTCAATGAGCTTCCTGCGAATTTTGGATTTTTATGGTACAAACAAGATTTTTAAAAGCACAAATACACTCTTTTATTCTATTTTGTCTTAAAAATAATTATCTAGTACCACTGATGGGCTTTTTGAAATGAGTCCTTATTTCATATCTTTTATC
Source organism: Chiridota heheva (assembly GCA_020152595.1). Lineage (NCBI taxonomy): Eukaryota > Metazoa > Echinodermata > Holothuroidea > Apodida > Chiridotidae > Chiridota > Chiridota heheva. The sequence goes on from JAIGNY010004520.1 coordinate 430,845, forward strand.
AAGTTCAAAACCCATTCCATCCATGAAGTGCATTAAACCAAAACTGGGCTACAATAGAAAGTGAAACAGTAAAAAGTGCACAAAGCTCTTAATTTGAATTGAACCCTTGTTGGTCACACAGTGTATTGACCAACCTAGAATGCTTATCAGATCAGAGCCATGCATACAGAAACATATTTCCCAAGTTATTTTAAAAATAACAAGTTTGCGGATACTTAGTATGACAGTATTGGATGTTAGGTAGAAAAAGAACATGCTTCCATGTTGTAGTAGATTAACGAAATGAGTTAAGGTGTGGGAGATATATGAGATTTTTGTTGGTAATATTTTTTTCTGGGGGTGGGGTGGGTGAGGGAGAGATTGTGTTAAACTTTCTTTTCATTTTAACCAAGTCTTGCTTTCACTTGAGCACAGTTCATATTTGTTTATAAAGCAGAAAACCAAAAGTATCTTGAATAAATCTTTCAACTTCATAACCTTTTTTCCACTACAAACAGAAAGCAAAATAGTGTCCCATGTTTTGATTTTGATAATGCAAAACCTCATGTTTTCTCATTGATTCATAAGATCAGAAATGGAATAGTCCTCAGTTCATTGCCCCCTATTATAGCAAAGTTGACTGCTATGTCTGGTTGTTTGTTCCAGCGGTAATTAATTTTTCATTATTAATATGCTCCGAGTACTGGCAAAGGAACAATAACACTTCCAATGAGCTGTGGGGGATTTGAAGAGAACATTTTGACAGCACAAGTGTGTATGAAGGAATGGTAGTCATATTATTGGGGCTCCGACACTGTAGGCATCACTGGTACGTTCAGCACTGTGAGGGGTTCGTGTTTTTTTGTATGTGTTTTGATTAATTGTTCGGTTTCAAAGACAAATGAAGATTTACTTTCATAATGGAGTGTATGTATTCTCCTTAAGATTTGTGGTAGTGAATCATCATCTTGGCAAAGAAAATGGAGATGGATATATATGGTTTTTGAGTTTAAAGTTATGTCAATACAGCGCTTGATGATTTAACATGTTAATGGGATGCAAGTTTTTCACATTTTTTAGTCATGTGTCTGCAATTGCTTTCAATTATGTTGAAAAAACAGAAAACTGAAAATCAATGGATTTAACAGTGATATTTTTGCAAAATATTAAAAAGGGGTCTTTTATTGATAAATATCTATAATTATATAGATAAGCCATTTGTAAACATGCCATATGTAATTATGGCATATGTAAACATGCTATATATAAACATGCCATATATAAACATGCCATATATAAACATGCCATATATAAACATGCCATATGTAAACATACCATAGGTACTGTATTTTCCATATAAACATTTGAGAAGAACATAGGTTTTGTGTGGCATAAAGCTTTATGATCAATTTTCTTCTGCATATATGATTTGCATATATGATTAATAAAAATTATCATTTGATTGAATTCATTTCAATTTCTAAAACATTTATTCAAGTCATGTACAATTTACAAGAAGTATGACATGATAAACAGATAAAATGACAATCACATTTAAATACATTAAATATACTGACATTTGGTGGTATTGGGACGGACGACTTGGGAGAAGACATAGTTTTACCCCCTCCAATTAATGAATATTTTAATAAGTGGAACTGGACCTTCCTCAAATCCCTGTCTAAAACATCCCTGCTTAAAAATTTGTTGAAGCTGGTCAACTGATACTAATTTGACTATTTAGATCTGTCAGTTCAATAATCCGTAAATTAGCCAATATTTCACCAATATATGATGAGATTTGAGAAATATCTATTCTTGATTTTGATATCTCCATACAATCTAACTAATGCTGCCTTTGAGTGTTGCGGAACTTGTGGTGTTAACGTTTTTGCACTGCATTAGGTTAGCACCATTTCAAAATAACTCAAAGCCTATATACTTCCGCAGTGGTTAGTTGAGTACAATGTTTAATGTAAAACTCATGGAGCAAATTAAAACACATTGTGATTACTCAACATTGCTCAGAGCCTTGTGTGTGTTTGTGTGTCTTGGAGTGTGGATGCAGCTGCAGTGAGATGCAGCTGCAGTGAGATGATTGTGTGGTAATTATGCTGTGATTTATTTACTATGCTTCAAGCTTTGCCCATGATCTTGGGGCGAAAATAAAACAGACATTGGCAGATTTGATGCAAGTGTAATTAGACTTCAGTAGCAGCAGTGGCATGTCTAGGGGAGGGAGGGGGGGGCTATTAGGAACTCAGGCTTCTTCTCTAAAAAATTCTGTAGCCCCCAATTTTTTGCCAAAGCTATAAAAATAATTAACTGAAATATCAAATGAAGCAAAGAAAAGCTGTTGGCATTTTTTTTACCGCATCGACTGAATTATTGTTAATTTTTGACAAACCTCTTCCAGTTTGCACCAAAAATCCTCAATTTTACACTAAACATATTTAATTTGGGCCCAATCATCTTTAATTTAGGACCAAAATCTACAAAATAGAAGCAAAGACCTTCAGATAGGGAGGTGAAAGTCTTAACAATATCAGGGCAATACCCCCCCTTCTGCCCCCCACACCACACAATAATTTTCAAATAAGCCTTTTGCAGTTTACCTTCCTCCTGATGGGCAATTGCCAACACTTATCGTGGGAAGGGGTGTATGTAGATAGAGTTGGTCACTTTCCTGGTTATACCTGTGAGTTCATATCCAGATGGCCGGTGGGTTTAGAAAACTGTTGTTATGACATGTCAGGCCATGGTTTCAAACTTCCTACGCCTCTGTCCTGGCCCCCTACTCCAACCTGTGTCGGGGGACCTGAATATGTGAGAAGCTAGACAAGCCCCTGAGTAGCAGGCCCGTGATATATGTGTAATAAGATTCTTAGTAGCAGGCCTGTGTGATAGGCTATGTTTCTTCAAGAGGGAATGGCACTTCTTGGTAAACCTTGGTCCAAATAAGAATATAACAATAAGTAGTGTGTTCAGACATATCTGGATATACTGTACCTGATTACAAATATCAGATGCATGATACCACCTGAGCAGAGCCATCTCAACAATGGGGTTTATTGGGCAATTACCCAGAGGGCCTTATAATTTTAGGGGTTCTGTGAATAGAGTATCAAAAATTATGTTTCATCTTTCATTTCTTTTATTTGATTATTGTATACGTTTAATATACCTAAAACTTCTCAACAATCTTACTTTCGAATGTTCAAGAGTTCTAACAAAAGTGCGATGAAGTTCAGAAAAGAGGGACAAGAACCCAAAAATTTTCCTGGTTACAACCGAAAATATTTCACTGGTCATTAAGGTTAAAATTTGAAATTTGGTTCTTTTTTTCTGGCAATTTTCTTTGATTTTCAGGAAATATTGTTCATTTTTGGGCAATTTTCTTTGATTTTCAGGAAATATTGTTCATTTTTGGGCAATTTTCTTCGATTTTGAGGAAATTATTGGGAAATTTGGTTTATTTAGGGCAATAAACCCCAGTCAGGTTTAACTCCTGGACCTTACCAGGGATCTGAACCCTAAAGCAGACATATGAACCGACCTGCTAATCCCCTTCGTATCCTCCCCCGCACCCCCTTCCCCCCATTGCATTAATAACTGTTTCTAAAGATATGAAAAATACAACAACAAAAAACAATCATCAAGAAGGTTAGAAAAGCTTCGGAAATGGAGAACATAAAGAACCACACATTGACATGGTTTAATGTGGACATGGTGAGTTCCACTCGGTTGTACAAAGCTGTAAAAACAGTTTTGAATCAATTCAGACAGCATTTTTTTGTATAATTTTGATGATTTTCTTAATGTTTTAGAAGATTTGAAACCTATTGCCTCTAAGTGCCTCTAGGACTGCAAGAAAGTCTGAAGATTTAGAGGACTTTCACAGACCCAATACAAGCAGGCTGGAGAGTACCTGGGGGTTGCAACAGGCTATTTTCACGATGTTTAGAATGTGAATGGTTTGTGGAGTGTTTGGATTACTTGTGTGCTTCTTCACGCCCACAGTAGAGGTGTAAAATAATTGGAACAGTGCAGTACGCACATCGATAGCTCGTTGCTCAATTGAATCTTTTCCCTTTGTATATACAATTTCTGAATGTCCTTTATTGTGGTAAACTTACTGAAGGTAGAACTGTATGGCATGCTGAGTTTAAGAGAATAG